>VXBP01000231.1:0-329942 GCA_013400115.1 Rhinopomastus cyanomelas | reverse complement strand
TGCCGGGGCGGGGACGGCGATTGGCTGGCGGGGACACGCCCCCTGGCGGCGGGGCGGGGCGGGGCGAAGCGGAACGCGGCTGCGCGCTCTCTCGGCCCCATGTAGCGGCAGCTGCCTGGCAACGCTCTGTCTCCAGCTTGGGCGTTTCGGTTGGTGGAGGCTCTGCCCCAAGGGGCTTCGACACCACAAACCCAGGTGGTTTGGGGTCATAAAATCATGGGATGGTTGGGGTTGAAAGGGACCTTCAAAGGCCATCTGGTCCAAGCACCTGGAGTGAGCAGAGACAACCAGATTGGGTTGCTCAGAGTCCCATCCATCCTGATCTTGAACGTTTCTAGTGATCTGAATCTCCCTGGAAAACCTGTTCCAGTCTTTTACCACCCTCACTGTAAAATGTTTCCTTATATCCAGTCTAAATCCTTCTTTCTTTTAGATGAAAACCATCACTCCTTCTCCTGTCAGAAAAAGTCCTGGTAGAAAGATTGTCCCCATCTTTCTTATAAATCCCTGTAGTAGGGTCTCCCCAGAGCCTTCTCCAGGCTGAACAACCCCAACTCTCTCATCCTTTCTTTGTAGCAGAGGTCTCCAACCCTCTGATCATTTTTGTGGTTCTCCTCTAGACTACCTCATCCATGTCTTTCTGAGGGGTGACCCCTACTAAGGGATTTGGGATCCTCAGCACAAGTGGCTTGGATCCTCTTATCTAGGTGCTTATGAACACCTTCCACGGGGGGTAATGAACCAAGAGACTGTAGGATTTGGGTGCACCTGACCAAAGATCCTTTAGTGTGAGAGGTTTGCGAGAGGTGAGTTGAAGGAGATTAAGTACACAAGCCCGAAGGGTTTGAGTGCCTTTGACCAAAGAAGTTCGTGACCTAGGGGGCTTAGACACAAATTATCCAGCAGGATCAAGCATCTTCATCTTTCACTCCGCTGACCGGAGTGGTTTAGACCCCTCATGTTCAGGAAGATTGGGGTTGGACTAGATGGTCTTTAAAATCCCTTCCAATGCCTAACATTCCATGTGATTCTGTGATTAGGCACCAGGCTCTTGAAAGTTTTAGGGTCTTCAGCCTCAGCAGACTGAGAGTCTTTTGGTTCAAGGGTCTTAGGAACAACAGCCCAAAGAGTTTAGTTGGTTGTAGGTCAAGGATTTCAGAACACCAAACAGCACAGTTTGGGATTCTCAGTGGCTAAAAGGCTCAGACTCCATCTAGCCAAGTGATTTAGGCTGATCAGGCCAGTGGATCTGAGAGCTGCCATCAGGGAAAGTGAAGACCCTGGGCCCACAAGATGATGTAGGCACAGTAAGCTCAAGGGGACTGAGCACCCATAGCACCTGGGGTTTCAAAGCTCTGGACCCAGATGGCTGGGGATCCTGATGTTGAAGGAAACTAGTTGTCTCTAGCCAAGAGGATTTACCCCAAAGCTGTCAGACTGCTGAGCAGTAGGGCCAGCCCACAGGCTCCCTGCCAACCCTGACTGTCAGGATGGTCCAGCCCTGATTGGGGAGAGGCTCTGGCAGGGCCAGGCAGACCATGGAGTAGTGCCAGCCCCTGCTGGGCATAAAGCCAGAGCCCCGGCGTGATAGCAGGGCCATGCCCAGCAGTCCTGCCTCACCGTGCCCTGCCTGGCCACCCCAGTCTGCCTGCAGGGCTGCCCACCGCCATGCTTCCACCCAGACCTCCCCAGGGAGCAAAGCAACTCAAGGCCATGCTTGTTCTTCCTCCCCAGGGATAAACCCCTTCCCACCTGGTGGACACCTCCAGCTCCTTTGAAGTAAATGAGGATAGACCTTGGCCCCACTCCATCTCCTCCATCCCATCCCTGCCACTGTGCACTTTTGCTGCAGTGGCTCTGCAGGCAGATGGGCAGCCCCATCAGCCAGTTGGCCAGGCATTTACCTCCAACACCTCACACCCAACAACGTCACCTCAGCCCCTTGGTTGCGAGCCAAGGTAGTGGAAGAGGGAGCAGAACACTTCTTTTTCTTCTCCTGGGGCTCTCACAACCTTATGTTCCCGCTTCCCCTCTAACACAGCCCCAGCCAGCACACAACACGACTGCCAGAGGAATCAGAATCCTCTGCAGCCCCAGCAGACACACAGAATCAGCATCCTTCCCAGCACACGTTAACACAAAACACACCAGGCACACACACGAGATGTCTCAGACCGTGAAATAAAGACCCAGACCAGTCAGTTTCAAAAACAAGAACTCTCCGTGCCAAAGATGTTCCTTTTTTTGTTTCATCAACTGCCTTGTTCTACCTATTTCCAGACTCTTTATGAAGCTCAACAGAAAGGTACAAAAATAAAGGCAAAAGCTATTTACAGAAACCAATGGAGAGCACCGAGACGCCACTAGACTTGTCACTTCTTCTTGGAGGATTTCCGGGCGCCGGACTTGGTTCTGGATTTTGGCCGCTTTGCCTTCTTGGGCTTCTTGGGCTTCAGTGACTTGGCCTTAAAAGTCTTTGGCTTCTTGGCTTTCTTCGGGCTGCCCTTTGACTTCTTCCTGGCTTTCCTGGTGGTGGATTTGGCCTTCTTCGACGGTGACTTGGACTTCCTGGGCCTAGCTGCTTTCCGAGGCGATGTGGATCTCCTGGCCTCCTTCTTCCTCTTCTTGGCCGGGGACTTCTTCGCCTTGACAGCCTTGGCCAGACGGAAGGAGCCGGAGGCGCCGACGCCTTTGGCTTGCTTGAGGACGCCGGTGGTGAGCAGGCGCTTGATGGCGAGCCTGATCTGGGTGTTGGCGTTCTGGCCCACCTTGTAGTGGCTCTTCACGTACTTCTGGATGGACTGGCGAGAGGATCCGCCACGACTCTTGTCGGCCTGGATGGCTGCCACGATCATGTCCGCGTAGGAAGGGTGGGCAGCCGGTCGCCGCGGCGCCCTGGCACGCTTGGGCTTGGGGGCCACAACCGGGGTGGCCACTGGGCTCTCCGTCATGGTTAGTGCTTCGCCACGCTACGCCCTCTCAGTGTGGAGCGTGGCCCGGCCCGGGACCCCTGCCCCTGGGCGGGGAGAGGCTGGGGAAGGAGCGACAAGCGACAACCGCCAACCGCGACAACCGCCAACTGCAGCAACCGCCAACCGCAGCAACCGCTCCCGCTCCTGGCGCCGTCGCCTCTGGGGCTGCGCCCACCGCGGGCACGTTTTTATAGGGGCGGTGCGGACCGCGGGGAAGACTGACACGGGCGCGCGCGCGCGCCTCCCGCCAGCCAGCGCGCGCGCGCGCGCGCGCCACCGCGCCGCTGGTGTCCCTGCGTGTCCCTCGACCCGACCCGACTCCCCAGGGCTGCGCCAGGGAGAGACACTGAGGGGACGAGACTGGGCGGGAACAAGGAGGGACACTGGAGGTCACCGGGGGTCGAGAAAGAGCACCCGGAGGGGAGCAGCGCGGGGGGGACACTGAGGGACAAGGAGGAGCCTCTGGGGGGGATACTGGGTGGCGACACGGAAGGGGACGGTGTCAGGACAGAGTGGAGCACTTGAGGACGTGCTGGGTGGGGAGGAGAGACACTGAAGGAGAGCAGGAGGGGACAGGTTGTGTGGGGCGAGGAGGGACACTGGAATCATAGAATCATAGAATCATAGAATCATAGAATCATTACGGAAGGGACCTGGAAAGATCATCTAGTCCAATCCGCCTGCAACAGCAGGATCACCTAAACCAAGTCACACAGGAACCTATCCAGTCGGGTCTTGAACATCTCCAGAGAAGGAGACTCCACAACCCCCCTGGGCAGCCTGTTCCAGTGCTCTGTCACTCTCACCGTGAAGAAGTTCCTTCTCAGGTTGATGTGGAACCTCCTATGTTCCAGCTTACAACCATTGCCCCTTGTCCTATCACTACATGACACTGAGAACAGCCCAGTGCCATTGTCCTGACACCCACCCCTCAAATATTTGTAGACATGGAAAGGTACAAGGAGGGACGCTGGGGAGACGGTGGGAGATGTGGCAGGGACAATAGCAAGACACACGAGGGGATGCTCAAGACACATTCAAGGGGGTGCTAGGGGTCAGGGAAGGACATTTTAGGGGAACACAAGGAGTGTCAGAGGGAAAAACATCAGGGGACAAGGACTGACACTGGCGAGGGCATTATAGGGACGAGGAAGGACATTAAAGGAGACCTGGGAGGGGGGAGCACAAGGAGAAAATGGGAGCACTGGGCTCAGACTGGACTCAGCCGCAGCTCAAGCCCCTCATGTGTGAGCGTCGGGTCACAAACAACAGGCTGACCCCATTTCTTGAGGGGTGACAAACAGAGCTCTCTGTGAGAGGGAAGAGCAGGGACTTACAAACAGTGACAACCAGCCGCCCTCTCCCAGCTGGGCAAGTGGTCGCCTGTTTTGGGGAGATTAATTTGTACCCGTTATCATCATCTTGCCCATCAGGATTCAAATGATGTTTTCCCTCTTATTTCAAAAAAAACATGCGGGTGCAGTGCCTGGTGCTCACCGACACCCTGTGATGATGATTGGGGGAGAAGATGGCACCTCCAAACACCCCTGGCACTTCAGCAGGGCATTAAAATACCCAGTGAGCTCCTGTCTGAACCCTCACGGTGCTTGGGATGCTCCGGGGCATGAAACCCATCAGCCAGGGGCACGAAACCCAACAGCCAGGGACACACAGAAGTTACATAAAAATAGACAGGATCTAGAAATATTAATAAATGTCATTCTAGAAACAGAAATAATAGAAGGAGTAGATTTAATTGAATTATAGAAATACTTGTTGTCCCTTCCCAGAACCATGTGTGGGTACTACCGGGGTGCTGCATGCCCTCCATCCCAAGAAGTACTCAGCACCCTGAAGCTTTCCCACCGGTGTAAGGGCATCCCTTGGTGCATCCTTTCCTGGTGTCCTGCTCCACTTGGGGAGTGGGAAAGCTTCATAGCACCTGCAACCAACCTGAGTTTATTAGAGCTTTGGTTGGCAGGAACCTCGGAGATCATCTATTTCCAACCCCCCTGCCATAGGCAGGGACACGTCTCACCAGGCCAGGTTGCCCAGAGCACCATCCAACCTGATCTTGAACCCTTCCAGGGAGGGGGCATCCACAGCTTCTCTGGACAACCTGTTCTAGTGCCTCACCACTCTCAAAGCAAGGAACTTGTAAGATCTAATCTAAATCTGCCCTGAAAAGAGGTTTTAGCTAACCCTAACCCCAGCCCTAACCCTTTTACTAAATTATTAGCAACTAAGAGCTTCTAACTGAGGAGAGGAATAACCACCCTCCCGCTTTCCCTAGGGTTATGTTTTGCTTCAAGACCTAACGAAGACATGGCTTTCCATCCCGTATGGAACTGGTGAGCTCTGGTGGCCTCTCTACAACCTTTTGACTGGCTGAAGGACCTCTCCTTTCTCCTAGCTGGGGATAAACCGCCATTGCTGGCTACCTGCACGAGGGTGCGTGAAGATAAGGCACCATCTGCTTTCATTTGCATCCAAGTTTGTAACTGCCACAGGCATCTCGCCCGTGTGCCGGGTTCTGAGCGTAGACGAGGAGGGGATGTGTGTGAGCATCAGCCCTGAGCCCCTGGGGTTGGCACAGTGCCGTGGGCTGACCACAGAGCCTCCAGCCTTGAAAACTAGGCACCCATTATCAGGGCAGTGCAGTGACAGGGAAGCAAATAGGGGGGGCAACGTCGGGGAGGATGCTTCTCCTAACTTTAGCCAGATGAAAATTAAGGGGTCTAATCTCAGCTGGTCACCTGGGCAGCTCCTGTAGCCAAGCTGCTCAGTCTCCTCTGGTGGGACCCTCTCCTTAGGCAAACACCCTCTCCCATAAGCATGGGGGTTCTGACCTTTTCATCTGGACTAGCTTCCTAGTTTTTAGCTAGTCAAAAACAGGGGGAAGATCCCATATGCTCAAGAATATGGGATAAAGGGTAGGTGTATGGGTGGTCACAGCCTGTCAGGCTGAGAAGTCTTCACACATAGTGGGGAGAGCCTGGCCAAGATAGCCCCTAAGAGCCCCACTTGATACTGGAAAGCACCCTTGGACTCTGCACTGTCACAGCAATGCATCAAAACATGAGCTGGCCAGCATCAAGGAAGGGTTTCCAGGCCCCTGGCAGAATGCTGGGGCTGGAGGTGACATGCAGATACAAGCCCTACTGGCCACAGGCAGCACGGTCCAGTACTGCCAGCACCAGGCTGCAAGGAGATGGTTGGGACTCATGAAGAAGGAAAAACTATCCCCATGGGTCACCCAATTCTCCATGTCCTGCTTGGGCTTGTTCCTTTTGGCTACAGGAACCTGCTGCCATGCCCAGGGTGGCGTGGACTACCTGCTGCACCCTCTTTTCCCCTCAAGGAGAACCACCCAACTGCTCCAAGCCTCCTGTGCCTCTCGTTTCTGGCGTTAGTCAGCAGAAGTTAGGAAACTCTGCTTCTCCAACGAACCCTAGAGGACAGAGCGTGGCAGAAGGATCCTCTCTGTAATCCCACCTACCTTCTCCTCCCTTCCCACACCACGTCCAACCAGACCCCAAAAGGACTCACTTTCATCTTAAATGGTCAGACTGTGCCCTTTGTGGATGTGCTGTGCATCTCCTGGGTAGGTGGAGGCAGGACACCTGTTTGTTGGCATCTGAGCACACTGGACATGTCTGACAACTAATGCGGGCAACCATGTTTAATGAGCTGGCTGAGTGTGAGCCAGCAGTGTGCCCAGGTGGCCAAGAAGGCAAATAGCATCCTGGCCTGCATCAGAAACTGATGGCTGATGAGGCGTCTGAGGAACAGGTCTGATGAGGAAAGGCTGAGGGTGTTCAGCGTGGAGGAGGATGAGTGGAGACCTTGTTGCCCTCTGTGACTACCTGAAGGGAGGTTGTAGTGAGGTGGGGGTTGGCCTCTTCTGGCCATGGGAAGGAAATGGGATCAAGCTGTGCTGAGGGAGGGGTTCAGATTGGATTTTAGGAGAAACTTCTCCCCAGAAAGAGTGGTGGGGCATTGGAACAGGCTGCCCAGGGAGGTGGTGGAGGCACCATCCCTGGAGTTGTTCAAAGAACAGGTAGACTTGGTGTTTCAGGAGACGGTTGAGTGTTTCAGGGTTGTAGAGCAGATGCTTGGAGTTGATGATCTTTAAAATACAGTCATGTACTCAACCTCATTCTTCTGTCCAAGGTCCAGATATTTTTGTAATTACTTTTTTCCAAGCTGGTTAAACAATCTGGGCTTGAGCAAAGGTGGTCCTGCTCTGGCAGGAGGACTGGACTAAATGATCTTTCAAGGTCCCTTCCAATGCCTAATGTACTGTGATCATAGAACCATTAGGGATTGGAAGTGACCTTGAACTGTGCTCTTGAAGGTCTTTTCCAACCTTGATGATTGTATGATTTTACCTAATCTCCCTTTTCAGAGCTGCTCATCAGAGCTTCAGCTCTGAGCCCCTTCCACAGTGTGGTCAGCCCAGTCACCCCTAATGGCAAAGCAGGAATTTATGATGCCAACAAATGGCAAACAGGTACTGCCTCCAGCTGCTGGACCAATTACCACTGTTTTTAAAGATTTATGAACTGCTTTGTAAGGACAAGCTCCTTAGGAAAGGCAGGATGGTGGCTCTCGCACAACTGGGGTGCCACGCGGCTGTGGGTTCTCCCAGCACTTGAGCCTGAGCCGTTTCTCACCTCCACAACCCAGCTGCGAGCGAGAGGACGAGGTAGAGGCATTTCTTTGGGATGTTTGTTGGGTTTTGCAAGGTGTGGCAGAAGAGTCAGCCTCCCACCAGCATTTTGGCCACGTCCTCTCCCCGCTGCAGCTCTCCTGCACCTTGGAGATAGCAATGAGGAGGCGACAGCACACCCGTATCGCCTCGCCGCAGGCGAGACCGGAGCCGCCTGATTAGCAGCGTGCCGGTTTGGAAGGCGTTGGTTCTGCATCACCCTGGATGATGTGATGCTCCTACCCTGCTGGTGGCTGATCTGCAGCTGCAAGGACACAAGGAGGCGGGGGGTGTGGGGGGGCTCAACAGCATGTCAGACACCCACACATTGCGCCCATGCTGACGCGACACGCTTATCGGGGTCAGCAGTCCCCAGGCAGGCAGGGACAGAAAAAGCCACCAGGCCAGCAAACCAGCCCAAACAAAACACAAGATACTGAACTCCTCAGAAAAGCAGCCGGCGAGCTGCGTGCACCCACAGTCTGCAGTTCACCGCTCGGTCACCCTCCGCTTGCCCTCAGTGACCCTCTTCTGGGTGTTTCCTCCCCCAGGAGTAGGTATGGCCATGCACACACTTGTTTTGGTGGGTGTTTTTCTATGAACCATGCACATACCCACCCCAGCCTGCAACACCTTTACCTAAATCCCACTTTTTATGTGCTGTCTCGGTCCTCAGTAACCCCCCATGGCAAAACCAGACCCTTGCAGCCTGAAAGCAGTTGGTTGCCCCAAGCTGTGACATCTTTCCTTCCTCTTCATCTCACCCAGCAGCATGGCAAATGCTCATCCCCTCCCACACTGTAGCAACAGCCCTGTCCTGTGGGGAGGCAGAGGGAAAAGCCTGAACCTTAGGCAGAACAGAGTCTGTTTCTAGGCCAGAGGCCAAGCACCAGGGAGAGCAAGTCCTGGCTCTGCATGGGTGCAGTGGGGAGCCAGCTGCTGAGCTCAGCACCTGGCTTCTTGCATCATCCACTGTGTTGCCCAAGGGCCTCACACAGTGAGGAAAGCCTGCAACCCTGTTTTACCAGTATTTGTGGCTTTCAGAGAGGTTTGCCTCACCCAGGGAAAGCCAGTCGCTGCAGCTGTGCTTCTCCTCCCGTGGAGGAGAGGGTCTGCATTTGCCCACATGCCCTTGCCACGGGGACCATGATGCTGAGCAAAGGTGGGCTGCCACCACATCCTTATATCCTGCTTCCATCCCTATGTCTCACAGTTCTCCGACCTCCCAGCTGACACATTCAGCACCTCCAAGGTCCCCCTTGAGCCATTCACCTTCTTCAAATGGTGCCTCCAGCCTCAGCACAAGCCAGCAATTAGGGCTCTTCCATAACTGCCAGCAACTTCTCTGCAGAGCAACAGCTCACTTTTACATTGAGATGAGGCTGAACAAGGAACAGTCACTCCCAGGTTCCCCATCCCAACAAAAAAACCCAACATACTTCACCCAAAACCAGGAGGAGGAAAGCATTTGAGATCACTCTGATCTCCTCCAGGCTCTACAGATACCCTTTACTCTGCCAGCAATTTGAAGTGACATCTGATTCCCATTTGCTGACACAGCCCAGGCTCAGCACTGCTGAGGGTCCACGTGGGATTTCTGGAGTGCCGTGGTGAAGGAGATTATCTCTCTCACCCCTGACCCACAGGTAGAGCAGGTAAATGGAGAACTGTACTGCAGGGCTCATGCTCTATCCAGGGGTTTTGAGGTTTTACCTCCCCAAATCCAGAGGAAGAGACAGGTCAGGATCCCCCAAAATCACATAGGAGAAATGATCCACCACCACTGCACCGGGTTAGGGCCAGAGGGTAAGCCTTCCCCTGGAGGAACAAGTCTTTCTCAGCAAAAGGAGAAGACTTTATTAAGTTAAAAGTTGAAGGGCACAGCAGAGCAGCAGCTGCCACCTTGGCAGGTGAAGTTGGCTCTGGTGGGAGCAGCAGCAGCCCTCACAGCTCCTCTTCCCTGGAAAGGAGAAGCCCCTGTGGCTCTGGGCTCCTGCCAGTTGGGGTTCTCGAAGGAGCCCAAGGACAGTCACAGAGAGAGCTCGATCATGCAGACCCTTGCCAAGGGCTCCTCTTTCAAAAGTCCCAGGCAAGCACGTCCATGGCAGACTGCTCCGACGGCTCCCTCCTATGGCTTGTATGTCTTCTCCGCAGGTCCTGGGGGATGGCAAGGGATGGGGAGAGTGGTCCTTGCCGTGCATCCCAGGGTGGCCACGGAAACATTTGAAAGAGGGGAGAATACGTGCCAGAGGTGGCTGTGTGGCCAGGAGTGATGGGACTGGGGAGGAGGGGGGTGGGGGAAACCAGATTCTCAGGTTAGAAAATGCTGGTGATGTAAAAGTTTTCCCCCTACTTTTCTCCCCTGGGGAGGGGAACAATTCCTCTATAAAATATAATTCTCACATAAAAAATCCTGAAGAAGGTGCATGTAAGGAGCCAGTCCAGACAACGCGCTCAGTTACGCAGATAAAAGGGGTTCATCAAAAAAGCTTTGGGAGGTGGTGAGGAGCTTGGGGGGGGTTGTATGGGATTCCTCATCAAGGAGATAATGGATGGGATTTAACTTCCCCCTCCCCACAAGTGAAGAACGGAGCAAATACAAAACAAGAACAAAGAAAACGTACGAAGAGCAGACCTAGAGAAAAACAAAACCAGCAGTAGTTTAGAGAAACTCCAGTAAACGTAGAAATGCCATCCCTTCTGCTCCCCAGGGAGATGGCAGTCTGGCACCCTACTACAGACCCCCAGCAAGCACTAGCAGAGAAGGGTGGCCTCAATCCCAATGGCCACAGCAGCAAGCAAGAAGCAGAAGAGCTCTGGATAATGGGATGCCCTCATTCCTGTGACCCTGCTTTCCTCCCCAGCCATGGCAAGGTTGCCCACAGGTGAGAGTGGAAGAAGGGCTGGGTCTAGCCAAGGCTGCTTTGATGCAGACCTACAATTTCCGTTTTGTGACAGGGAAACTGCTTGGAAGGTGAAGGCAGCAGAAACATCACCTATGTTGGTAGCACAGAACTGCCATCATGGTCTCACCTAAGCCATGGGGTGGAAGGCCAACATGCAGCAGGCTCCCACCTTCTGTGTGACCTGAGCAGCGCTTGGTGCTGGCTGTAGAAGCATCAAGAACAGCACAGAGAGAAGGGAGCTGGGGACCTTGGGAGTGACAACAGGAGGGTCATGGGTACAGGATGAGAGGATGCAAGAAGCAGAGAGGGAAGAGCTTAAGCTTAAAGCACTGAGTGGAGCAGGAGAAACCATCAGCTTCCATTCCCTTGTCAAAGCAAAGCAGCTGGTGTCAGCCCCCTGCACCCAGCAGGGGATGTCAGGCATCGCTGATGCTCACCGTTACTCTTACTCGCTGACACTGTTGCACAGTGACTCCTTTTCCTGAAGAGCTGCCATGGCCAGGCGCAGGTGCTCCTTCAGCTGCTCGATCTCTCGCTCTGAGCGCACCTTAATATGATTCAGCTCTGCATAGACATCTTGGTATTTCCCTGAGGCAAATCTCTTATCCTGCCAGGGGACACAGAGGGGTCAGGAGGTTTTAGAGCTAATATTAGGGAGAAGGATGGCAAGGTGAGCCCAGCAGGAGAAGGGCCAACAGATGAGGAAGGGACAACCCGCCCTGGTTTTTAAGCCCATTCCAATTTCCATGCGGAAAGTGTTCAGAAGAGCATGGAGATAGGGCTTTCCAAAACCCCAGGGCCATGGATTGCTGGTCCCACAGCAGTGGGGATCTGCACCATCAGACTGAGGTGGCTAACATGGGCTTTAACATGGCTTGTCTGCCTTTGGGCCAGCATGTGTGAAATACAAACCCACTAGAGACTCAGGCTGCTTAAAGGACTGGTCCCAGCCATTTAAATGGCAAAAAGCTTAACTCAGAAAGTTCTCTCCTGGAGAGAAAAACCCACTTCACTCCTGGAGCATCACTAAACCTCAAAGCCTCTTTTAGGTTCCCTTTTGTTAAGGGTCTCTGAAAATTCTTCTGAGTTGCTGCCAGTGGAGGGAGCAGTACAGCCAGCAATGGTGTCTAACACAACACCCACCCAGCAAGGGCACAGCGAGGGCAAGAGAAGGTGGCTGGGGAAGCAGAGTGCCAGCCAGGCTTCGTCTGGGCTTCCCACCCAGCCAGGTGGGCTCCTGGCTTTGCCATGTTTGTGCACATTCATCTGGGGAAATCAGCAGCAAAATCCCCATGACATTTCCCTCGTACAAGGTCACTCTGTGCCAGCCTGTGCTTTTGGAGCACGTGGGATGAGGAGGTTTGGCCTGAGTATTCCATCAAATCCAGTTAAACCTTGCTGACATGCTCCCCTCCCTTTGCCTCTCCTGCTGGTGTCCCAATGGCTCCCAGGAACACTGACCTTTTGCATCATCTGCAGCTCTTCCCGGAGACACTGCACTTCTTTCTTTACGTACTGGAGCTCATTCTCCTTCACCCGCAGCAGCACCTGAGTCAGGGATGGGGCAGAGGAACCAGAGGTGACTCAAGAGCCACTGCCCCTGGAAAGGCCAGCGGGCCCCGGCGCAAGCGCAGCAGTGGAAAAGGAAGGAAGGGCCAGGAGGGCTGGGGCAGGAAACAAGCGGCCTGGGAGAGCCGCAGAGGGGAAGCTTGCATACCTGCTTCCTGCACTGGGCCTACTGCTCCACCCAGCACATCCTCCCACCCACTCCAAGCCCAAGCCATCGTGAGGAGACCCCCGGCACAGGGTGGGAGATGGAAGCAGTGGGGCAGCGTGAGTGACCTCCATACCTCCAGTTCGCAGGAGCTGCGCTCGTTGTGTGCGGAGCGGTCACCAGAGCTCCACGATGAAATAAAGCTTCGCAGTGTCCCGATCTCATCCGAGAGGCGGGTCTGCAGCTCCTGCAGGCAAAATCCAAAGGACTTCAGAGTAGCCACAGCACAGGCCTCTACTGGCTTCACTCTCTCACTGTCCTGACCCCTCCATCTTCATGCCAGCCCTATTCCAGCTTAAAGGCCTCCTTGTAAACCCCCTGCCCACAGGCAATGGTAGCACCTAAAGTCAGCATACAGTTGCTATAGTCAACAAGATAGTTAAGCCCATGTACAACCTCTAACNATTTGTTGGTCTAGGTGATCCTGCTGTGGCAAGGGGATTGGACTAGATGATTTCTCAAGGTCCCTTCCAATCCCTAATGATTCTATGATTTATCAGGTGATAAAATCTCAGAGGAAGAAATATGAACAAATAGGGGAGATTTTAAGCGAGGGGTTGTGTTGTGGTCTCTGCCGGCAGGGAAAGCCCTTCTCTTGCCTGGTTTTTCCGGAGTAGCTCCTTCGCCTCCTGCTGACAGTGTAGCAGTGTCTGCTCCCGCTCTTCTGCCTTCTGAGTGAGCTCTCCAATTTCCAGGCACTTTTGGGAATACTGCTCAGAAAGCACCTGCAGCTCCCTCTTCAAGGAATCCACGTCCAACCTGCCAACGAGGTGCCAGCTCATGGCTGTGCCCCAACCCTCACCAGCCTCTGGCCAGCAGCTGTCACCTTTCCCCCTGCCATGAGCAGCCTCTGTCCACATTACCACTGGCACAAAACATTCCCCATGGACCAAGGCTTCAGTTCCCACCCTCTGGCACACAAATGTGACAGGAGCCTAAAGTCATGTAGGAAAAATGGAAGAGTTTTCCATAAAGAAAACAAAGGGAAGAAGCTATAGGGAAAGCAGAGCTGCTACAGTGAAAAGAGATGTTACAGGAAAAGGAGTCAAGCAGGGAATAAACTTTCCTGCCCTACAGCTCCAGCAGTCCAGGCAGTACCTCTGGGTAGCCACTGCCCTTAAGGAGGGAGCTGGGGAGGCAGCAGGAGGGACAGCTGTGGGCTGTGCCCACAGATGGGGTGTGGTGACACTGGCACAGGGCAGCAGGATGAGTTAAGGGGATCAAGGGAGGTGGTTTCTTACTGGTGCTGCTTCTGGAGGGCATCTGGGATTGAGCTGCACTGCTGGAAGCTTCGTGACCTGCACAGCTCCTTATTCATCTCCTCCCGGTGGGCTTTCTTCAGTGCCTCGATGGCTGTGGAGGGGGACACAAGGAGATGGGGAATGAGGCTGTGCCAGTTCTTGCACATCTGGGGAAACCACACGAGGGAACTGACTGAGCTCTGGCTGCTGCAGGCTCCCAGATCTGTCTTTGCAGATTCCTCCTCCTTCCCTTCTGCCCTCAGGGCCCCCTCCACTGTCTCCATGATCATCCCAGTGCACCAAAAGCTGCCACAGACACTAACACAGGGCAGCTGTTGGAGCTCCCACCGAGCTCTGCTCGCCTACAGGAACAGGCTGGACCCCTCTCATCCATCCACAGAGGCAAGACCACACCTCCCACTGCACTTTGTCCCCCCACCAGCCCAAACAGTGCCAGCAGCACAGGTCTGAGGAGCACCAAGCTCACGCTCCAAGGAGCATCAGCCTCACACCAGCAGGGTGAGCACTGTCCCTCCAGATGACTTGACTTGTCCTTCAGTCTTACCCGCTGCAGTTGCTGCTGCCT
This sequence comes from Rhinopomastus cyanomelas, assembly GCA_013400115.1. NCBI lineage: Eukaryota > Metazoa > Chordata > Aves > Bucerotiformes > Rhinopomastidae > Rhinopomastus > Rhinopomastus cyanomelas. The sequence continues at coordinate 315,752 of VXBP01000231.1, read as the reverse complement.
CCTCTGCCAGGAGCCGCTCCTTCTCCTGCCGCAGCCGCTCCAGCTCCCGCTGGTGGTGCCTCTGGATTTCCTCCATCACTTGTTGGTGGGATGATTCCATCTCAGCCAGGCTGCGCTCACAGGCCTCCTGTCATGTAGGGGAAAGAAGGGATGAGGGACCAGGAGGGCAGGAGGATGGTCCTAGGCCAGGGTAGGCACCTGGCTGGGTTGATGTTCGCCTTTGCAAACCTCACCTGTGTCCACGGCCATTCTAAGAAAAAGAGAGACCAGTCCTCAGGAGGATTTTTTCTGTCTAAAAGTGAGGTGGCACTGCTATCACTGAACACAGCCACTTGACACGACCACATACTCTGCAGTCCCCTCACAGTTTGTAGACAAAGAAATGTTCCTCTTGCTCTTCTTAAAATGAAAGTAGAAAGACAGGAACATTGTCCCTCTTGGGCCAAGAGCTCAGGATCATTCCAGTCCAGACCCTCCACCAGGCTGCACTGCCTAGCTGAAGATCAACAATGAGGAACCCCATCTTTGGTATCTGCCTTTTAAATGAAGCAGCATTCTCCAGAATCAATGAAAACTGAGCCTCTTGTCCTGAAAAAATGATCTATGCACTGACCTATGCCCTGCCAGAAAGCCTGCCAGAGAGAGCCCTCCCCAAAGCCTGATGGTTAGGGATCCTCCTCAGGCAGCTCACCCTCCTTTCTGACAGCTCTGAGAGAAACCAGAAGGATGGTTCTTTCAATACTGATCACTGGGGTTAACTGGTGCTACAGCAAAACAACGCTGTTCCCACTTCAGAGCTATGCCTCTGCTCTCTCTCCAGATGCTGGCAGCACCACCCCAAGCCCCTAAGGAAGGATTTATTCACCATCAAACCATGCCAGAGTATTATTCTAAAAAGCCAGAGCCTCTAAGACACCAGCAGAGAGCCCGGAAACCATCACATCCCCCAACAGCTCCTTCCCACCCCATTCCAGTACTCAGTACTAAGGCAAAGGCTGATATAAAGGGCACTGTGACACTTTGTGGGAACACAAGACCTTGCTGCTACTCCTTCCTACTGAGGAGAGGGAAGCTAGGAAGCTTTGCAAATCAACCAAAGGACGGGAAAAAAGTCAGAGGATCCATTTGGTGATCTCTCCATGGACTGGCTGCAAACTGTGCCAGACTGAAAGAGAACCAGCCCTTTGGGAAAGGTCAAGTTTAGCCTTAGATATGAAGTACTAGCCTCTTGAGATGAGTCATTAGGAAGATAAATTGCCATTCCTCTCCACTCCTTTTGCTTTTTTGGATAATAAAGAGGCCTGTGAGCTTTAAATATTAAATCAAGATGATAGAACGGCTGGTGAGTGACCGGGCTTTAGTCATTCTAAAATTTCTTTATCTGAGCTAAAGCAGCAGATAGCTCAGCAGGCTTTGCCAGCCCCAATTTCCTTCTCCTCTGTTATCTTTCAACACGTAGGGCACATCCTGAAATCCCCACAGCATGCTGGAACAGCAGCCTCCCCCCAGGAAATCCCCATGGGATGTGACCCCACTTGCTTTGGACAAGTCCACTGCAGGAGGAGAAATAAATAAACAAAGAGGAGCAAGAGGCTAAAGTGTGAGCAAACTGCACTCTGCGGCCTTTCCCATGTACCAGCCCAGCAGATGAACGGGCCGCGTGGTCAGAGTGATCTGCAGGGTTCAGGCAGGTCTGGCAGGGATGGGAGCTCCCCAGGACCTGATGGATTGCTTTTAGTATGGGATTTGGGAACCCCTTTCAGTAAGAAACACATGTGCAGAGCTGCAAGCTGCCAGATAACATGCGTGTGGCTCAGCTTGAAGCTGCTGACCTATTCCCAAGCTGGGGGACAACCAATCACCCCCCAGACCCAGTCAAGGCCAGACCAGGTCAGCATCATGCCCACACACAAAGCAGGACACAGATCCTGTACCTCTCCCCTAACTCTCCACCTCTGCCTCCCTGTTGATATTCTGAACCCTTTAAGGCCAGGCAACACGTAGCAGCCTTTATGTAATTAACATTGATTACAAGTGGTCCCAGTTACGGTCACCACAGCAACCCAATGATTAGCAATGAGCTGAGTCCCAGCATTTCCCAGTTTGGGACTGGGAGTGACCCATGTCTGGCACCTTGCTCACCTGTGAGATGTACCCTCGGGGCACGTGGCAGTCTCCCTGGGACTTCGCCGCCTCCCGAAGGCTCTCATTGCGGGCTCGGCAGGATTCCAGCTGTGCCCGTAGTGACTGGACCTACGCCAGGGAGGGAACAGACACTCAAGCAGGGGGGAAACGTGCCGGGAGCTTACCAATGGCCTACATCCCAACTCTAAGCTTAGGGATGGGGAGGACCATGCACAGCCAGTGGAGACATCTGCCAAGGGACTGAAGGGGCAAAGCCAGCCCCAGGCTGACGAGCGCTACCAAACACGAGAGAAGACATCCCAATTCCTGTTAGTGCTGGAGGAAACCACCACTGCACACACAGCTGGGATTGTAGACAAGAACACAAGTCTTGGGGTTGGACCAGATGATCTTTCAAAGCCCCTTTCCAAGCCCTAACATTCTGTGATTTTGATTCAAAACTCCTTTCAAAGAGCAGCAGCTGAAGCTCTTGCAAGCTTGGGAACAGCCAGAGAAGAGAGGCTGTGAATGTACCCCTAGGAAACACTGACTCCATAGAAGCAGTGCTACCAACTCGCTTGTCCTGGACCAAAAAGTGGCCTGGGGAACCAATCCAGGTACCTGAGAGCAGGTTTTTAGCCTTGAATTACCTGCTTGCAAAAGCTCCTATGCACTTGAAGGATGGCAAATGGAACCAGAAAGAATTAACATCTCTCTGCACATCTGCCTTGCTCTTCTGCAGAGCCCAAGGACCACACTAAGGGGCCACCACAATGGCAGTTTCAGAGAGGAGTGATGCTCTTACCTCCTTTTTCAGTGCCTCGTTGGTATCTCCCTGGCCCCCCTTGCTCTGGTTCAGCAGAGCTGTTAAGGGCACCCGCCGCGAGTCCTTCAAGGGCAGGCGTTCCAGCTCCAGCCACTTCTTCTCTATCTCCTCAGTCAGCCGAATCCGCTGGTCCTCTGAAAGTGGAGTAGTGGGGAGGTCCTGCTCCCCAGCCTTGCGGGAAGGATCTCCTGCTGGGCCATCGCTGTTTGAGACCCTGCCATCGGGGGCCTCAAACCATTTCCGCCTCTCCTCTGAACGGACAGCCAGATCCCGCTCCAGCTCCTCCTGCTTGGCAGTTCGGTCAGAGATCCTCAAGCTCCCTCTTGTCCTCTGTGGGGACCCCTGATTCCCGGGGTCCTGCGGCAAGGGAGACAGCTCCACATAGTCAAAGGCATGACGCTGCCCATCTGCCTTCCACTGACTGCCCTTCGAGTTGCCCTCCGAGCACGGGCCCAGCCGCTGCTGCTCCTCTGTCCGCAGAGAGCTCTTCTGGGGGACACAGTTACGCAAGTTCTCTTTATCGCAGTCAGAGAGCCTGAAACCAGAGGGGCAGCTGGTGAAGGAGAGGCACCACGTGGGAAAGGATGCTGGCAAAGGCACTGTCAACCACCCAAGTCTCAGCCCAGCCTTACAAAACCCCACACGGAGTGCAGAGCTGGGCCTGTAGGAATTGAATTCTCCATTGGGGAGGATTTTCCCCAGTTCCAGCTGTGCTGGTGGAGAAACCAGGCTAAACTGATGTGATGAGGAAACGAGCAGGAGCCATCAGGCCCTCAATCCCTGCCACTGCCTGGTGTGCTCAGGCCACAGTCAGGGGGAGCGGAGGGCAGGGCTGATCTGGGAATAGCCACAGAGACTTTGCACTCCTCACTTGTCAGGGAAGAGGGGCAGCAAAAGGGGGAAGAGGAGTGTCATGAGGCAGCTCTTACTTGGTGACGTCTGGAGCACTGACTGGACGCACGTTCTTCCTCAGGGCCTCAATCCAGTTGCGCCGGATGCCTGAGGTCATCGCTGACAAGGTGAAGACAGCATCTTTTGTCTGCAGCAGGGAGGTGATAGAAGCCACATCAGCACCAAGTGGAGGTGCAGGCAGATCCCTCTTACACCCTGACACCCATGGGCACCCTCTTGCATGGGTGGACAGTGTTACAGAGGTCACCCGCTGTCTCAAAGATTCTTGGGGCCAGGGCTGGGAGTGGACAGTGATTTTTGTGGGGAAGCCCATCACACATGAGATCTCCAAGCAAAGGCAAAGAAACTTTGCTGGTGTTTTTGGCCAAATGTGGGCTGGTGAGATGCAGCTATTCAGGTGCTGGGAGTTAAGAACCAGTGCTCAGATACAACCGCAGGTTGTGCTCAGCAGACTGTGAAGTGCTCAGCCTGCACCCAACACAGTTTTTTGTGTTGTGTTAGCAAACACCTCCTGCTGCTTCAGCAAGTAGCCAAGGACAAGATTGTACTGGGGCCAGATCCAGGGTACAGGTTGTTACTCAGATCATGGTCAGTCAGGCTACATTGAGATCTGCAGTGCTCACCACTCCCTCTCAGCATCTCTAGAGAGGCTGCCTTGGCCAATGGTTCAAGTAAACATCCCTGGCACTTAGCTTGGCTTCTGGGCTGCTTCCAGCACAGCCTTTGGGCAGCTCTGCAAAGCCTTATCCTCCTCCATCCTTTGCAGGCAGGCAGCAGTCATGGCCCTGAACGCTGTCACCCACATGTCACCAAACTGTCACAGCACAAGGTTTGCATGGCTTGCCTCCCTGCATGGGGAGGGAGCACACAGTCCGACCCGGTGCCCCTCGGTGCTGCTGCTCCGTGTCCTTGCAGGGCCGGACACTCACGTGTATCTGAAAGCCATAGTTGCGCTGCACTGCAAACTCTGTCACGTCCGTGCAGGAGCGGAGGTCAATTTCTCCATCAAGGTCATCAGCCTGCAAATACAGCCACCCGCAAGGACATCACTGCAAGCACAGCTTGGAAAACCTGACAGCACCTTATCTGAAGCACAGACTGCTTCACCTTCACCCCACAATTCTCTGGGAGCCAGTCTCAGCTCCCTGGCACAGCAAGGCCTCTTTTAAATTGAGGAACAGCCAGCAGCATAGATAAAGAGCATCAGCAAGGTCCAGCCTCAGGACCAGCCCTTCTCCTCACCAGTGGCAGCATCCCCAGACTTGCAACCTCCAGACACCTACCTTCAGTCACCTGTTGGTAAGGAGCAAGCTTGCCACCATCAGTGCTATTGAGGAGGACATGGTGCTGACACTTCTCTTGGGACTGCGCTGGCCGTGCCAAGGCTGTGCTCCTCTGCTCCTCTCCCCACTACCCAGGAAGGACAAAGGGGCTGCAGGAAAGCTGGCTGTGCTTACCTCCTCTGCGTTTGAGTCCCGGTAATATCTCAGGCTCGAGTCGGTCAGCACGAACCAATGTTTCTTCCACTGCAGGAGGATCAGGCAGGGGGAGGGAAGGGAAAAAGACAGGAGGGAAATGGATAGGCAGTTACCAGGGAAGCGTAGGAACAGGGAGGGACGCTCTGCACAATGACCTCTTGGCATTCTCTTTCCCCTCCTCCACATCCCTTCCAGCTCCCCCTCACCCCTCACTGCCTGCACATAGATTGAGGTAGCTCCACCAAAGGCTCCCTCCTGCCCTTCCCAGCAGGAGAAACCTCAGCAAGCAAGCGGACAGGACATTGGCTGTTCGCCAGGGGATGACTAGCAGCAAGGGCTGGGGTAAAAGACAACCTTCACTCTCAGGCTTACCTCTCCTGGCTCATCCAGGATGGACATCCATCCCTTCTTGAAATTGAGAAGATCTGGCTGAAAAGGAAAAAACAGAGGGTTACTGTCTTGGAGCAACCCACAAAAGGGATTTTTCACATGAAGGTGTGGAAAGTGAGTCGCCAGTGGCAGAACAACAATGGAACTAGCCTGGCACCGCTGTTACAGAACTCATGGGAGTGTAGGACCCAGAGGCGAAGGAGAACAAGATTCAACTCTCAGCAGCAGGCAGTCATTCCTTTAAGAGGAAGCTGGAGATAAGGAAAGAGGTTTAAAAAAAATTTAAAGGAAAATATGCAGCAGGGAGGTTTCCACAAGGTGCCTCAGAGGTATTTATTCACAGAGAGGCAGGCAGGGTCAAGGAGAGCAGGTAGAAAGGAGTGTTCCACTGCCACCAGCAGGGCTTGTCTTGGAGACAGAGGCAAAGTTGCATAGAACCAGACCTGCCTTGTCCAAACTCTGGCCAGTGCCCCTGAGCTACATCCCTCTGTTAACCACCAATCATTTATTAAAGACACAAGTAGCTCTCTACAAAACAGCCCTCACCACAAACGCACAGGAGACAATTCAACAGCTGTGAAAACATGTTGTCTTTAAACGCTGTGCCCCAGGGTAGAGATGAAATCACAGACACAACCAGCAACTGATTGTTTTGGAGACTAGACCCTCTCCCAGACTCAATCCTCTGCAGGGCACTGGGGACTCCTCTCTTACCCAGTTCCTACAGCTCCCTCCCAGTGCGGAGCCTGCCCTCTGCCCAGCCTCAGCCACAGTCACCAAAGATGAGAACGAACAGACTTTCACCCAGATCACACCACACTAGATACAAGTTCCCCCCACTCCTAACCTTGTGCCACTGGTGCGACATCCCAACCAGTTTATCTCCTTCCTAAGGTGGAGCACCAGAGAGCTGACTCAGGGGAACTGCTCTCCCTGGCTTTGCTCTCAGTCAAACAGGCTCAAGCTGGTCCCTCCTCCCAACACTGCTGGCTCCAGAGAAGTTGCACCACCAAATAATTCAGCCCAACGCCTCTTCTCCAGAAGCCAGAATTTGCTGATCTGCCTCTTCTTCTGCAGCTGAACTACATAGGGACAGTGTCAGAGCTGGACCTCCCAGCAGTCTGCATCAGACTTGCCAGTCATGGGAAAGCCACAGAGTCCTCAACCTCTGCAGTGACACCTCTTCTGGTGTCACAACCACCATCAGAGACCACGCTGGTGAGATGATGTGGCTCAGCAAGCCAACTGCCACTGCACACCCCCTGAATGAATCTGGTTGCTGGTCGCTGCTGCCCTGCAAGACCAGCTCCTTGGCAGCCCAGCCAGGCCAAGCCTTCCCCTGCTTTCATCTCCCTGAGCCGCCGCTCTTGGGTTACACCCAAGGTTACAGGGTGGCGAGAGCGGAGTATGTGCCGGCCCATCCCAGTGCTCCAGCTATGGGTTTGAGCAGGACTGGGGAGGCCCATCAAGGGGAGGGTCACCAGCTGATACAGCTTCAGGCCTGGCCAAGAAGCATCCTACAAGCAGCCTCAAGCTGCCTGGAAAGGGAAGGAAACCAGAGTGAAAGGGCATAGGGGTGGTCCCATGTCTTAGCTTCTGTCAAGGTGACGGGCACTGGGAGCTGAGGAGGATGCAAGTATCCCAGTCCCTGTGGACCCCAATGTCCTCCCAGGCCTGCTGCCACCCTGACAAAGTGCCTTGAAAATGAATTCCTTTCCCGTGGCAGCACCTCCACCCTTTTTCCCCGTTATCCCTTCCAGTCCAGTGACTTCAGCACTGGCTCTCAACTGGGAGCGGCGGGAGGGAAGGAAAGGAGGCGAAACGTCAAAGCACAACCTCCCCCCTCCCAGGACACACGTGTACTCGCTCAGCAGAGGAGAGCTGAGCGGGCTCCAAGGAGGCGGAAAAACACTGTGGGGAGAGAGGGACTGAAAGGACTCCCGACTGGGGCTGTCGTCCTGATCAGCTGGGTCTCATCTTATTGAGGATTTACAATCCCAAAGCATTAGATGCCAAAATAGGAACGTTAATAGGATGTATGCTGCTGGGAAAAATAGGACAAAGTCCTGCCAGAATCATTTTCGCTGACACAGTGCTAGGGCCAGAAAATCCCCCTGGAGGGCTTCTCCCAAGCAGGCAAACTGCACAGAGTTCCTGTTTTCCCTGCCAGCTCCATTTTTCCTGCCACCCTGAGATGCAGAGCCACAGCGCTAGAATCAGCTCTGAACTATTCATGTCATAGTGGGGGGCTGGTACAAATGGGAAGAGACATCCATTGATGCACAAAGTACATCAACCCACTTTTCTCCCCCAACCCACATCCAGCTCCCTCATCCGGCACAGAGAGCTCAGGATATCAGCACAAAGTGGGGATCAAACCGAACCCCCCATCCAGAGGAAACAGCACGGCACTGGGAGGAGGAAACGTCCAGGAAAGCCAAACCACTGTGAGAGATCCGGGTGCCAGAGATGCAAGGATGCAGCAGGATGCAACCCCTGCAGCACAGCTTGGGTGAGATTTCACCTCAGGAAGTGGCAGCAGCACTCTTGCCTGGTTGCATCCACACCCATCATTGTGGGGCCAAACACATGATGTTGGGCCCCACAGCTAGCCAGGTAGAGGCACTGAAGGCAAACAGCCCGGGACATAGGTGACATCTGGAAAGCCTAGCTCATAACAGCAGGTTAAGGAGAGGCAGCAGCCTGCTCTGGCTGATGAAGGGCTACAGTGAAGGCGATAACAGCCTGCAAGTATCTGAAGAATGTAAACACCAAAGAAGGAAAGGGGACTGGGTGGGAGCAAAGGAATGGCTCCTGGGTGGTACAGAAACACCACGAGGGAGACATAGTGGGGACGAGGGTGCGGCTGGTTGGCATGTGAGCAAAGGGATGGGATGCTCAGGTGCGCTCCTTCCAGCCTCTGCCACCACAGTGCTTCCCACTCGTCCCATTCTCGCAGGACCACAGCTCACTTCTTCTCACCTCAAAGATGGAGCAAGGAGCTTGGCCTCCCCAAAAGCACCATGTCTCCTCCAGAACAGGAACCCGCTCCACAAGGCGCAGGCCAAAACACAAAGCAAAACCACTCCAGCTCGGTTTGGTGGAAGCGAAACCGCTCCCAGGCTGGAGCACACATGCAGATCCTGAATCTATATATCCTGGGGCACGAAAGCAAGCGGGTGACTGGCAACTGGCTCTCCCTTTCCCACCACCCTCCTGTGAACCCCAGTGGGCACAGCCCGGCCTGTCACCTACTCCATGACCCCACTGCCTCCCTCCTAGACGAGAGGGGGACCAACACATCCGCACCGGGAAACACTCGCTCCAGGGCTGGGACGGTCCCTGCCCTGAAACCGCATCTGCTTCCCACAGGAGCTCCCCACGCCCGGCGGCTGGGATGGGGAAGGCGGGGGAGAAGGCACTTCGCATCCAGCTGCGGTCATGGGTGCGCTGAGGTGCCGCAGGTCTCAGCCCAGTCTCCGCTTACCGACACCCCCCGCAACCCCTCCAAAACAGCCCCGAACCCGCCGGGCCGGTCCCAACTCACAGTCATGGCGCTGGCGGTGCCGGTGCCGGGCTGGCGGCGGGGCCGGTCGGGGGCAGCCAGGGCGAAGGGGTGGCTTCAGCGGCCGGGCGGCTCCCGCGGCCCCACCATGACCCGCTCCGCCGCCCGCCCCGTTCACCCTCTTTTTTTTTTAACTTAGAAAGGAGGGGAAAAAACTAAAACCGACCCCCAAAAAAGTTTCCTTTCCTTCCACCCCCCCGCCCCAAACTTCCTGGGAGGGCCCGGCCAGGCCAATGGCAGCCGCAGCCGCCACCGCCCCGCTCGCCCGCAGCCAATGGAGCCGCCGGGGCGGGCGAGGCCCCACAGAAAAGGGGGGGCTGGGGGAGGCGGCTGTGGGACGGGACCGGACGGGGCGATGCCGGGGCTGAGCTGTGACACCCCCCGCCCTCGTCTACCGCAGGCCAAGGGGCGGGCGGAGCCGCTGCTGCCCCGGGCAGGACCTGGAGGGAGCCCAGCCCCGGGCAGAGATTTCCGTGAGGCACACAGCGAGGGCCTCACCTGCACCCCTGAAGCTGCTGGGTTCTGTGTCCTGCTCTCCCAACAAACCCCTAAAGCGGTGGTTTGCGGCCTTGGCAGGTGGCACCAGGTCGTGGTGTTCCTCCAGAGTCCCCAGAAAGCTAGTTGGGATGGCAGAGGAAATGGCTACTGAGAGTCCTAAAGGAAAAGCCGCAGAGGGTTGTACATCCTGGAATAGAATCAGAGTGGTTTGGAGTTGGAAGGGATCTCCAGAGATCATCTGGTCCAACACCTTGTTGTGAGCAGGGACATCTTTAACTAGATCAGGTCTCTCAGAGCCCCATCCAGCCTGACCGTGGCTGTTTCCAAGGATGGGACATCTACCACCTCTCTGTTACCTGTTCCAGTGTTTCACCACCGTCTGTAAAAAAACATCTTCCTTATATCCAGTCCAAGTCTATATCCTCTTGTACTTTAAAACCATCACCCCTTGTCCTGCCACAACAGGACCTCCTAAGACAATTGCCCCATCTTTCTTATAGACCCCTATTAAGTACTTGAGAAGACTCTGAGGAGACACTATTGCACCTGACTTTTCCAAGCTGAACAACCCCAACTCTCCCAGCTTTTCATCCTAGGAGAGGTGTTCCAGCCCTCTGATCATTTCTGTGATCCTCTGCCAGGCTCTGCTCTGCAGTTACACTGAGATGACACGTCCCACCACGAGGCAAAGTGAAGGTGCCTGGCCCAGACAGAGCTCAGTGCTGAAGAAATCTGGGATAGTTGGGATGAACCAGCCCCAGTTGAGCAGGGGGAGCTCAGGGCTGTGTGTTCCTCTCTTGTAGGAGAGTGAGGGAAGGGACATCACCTGTGCCAAGCTTGGGAGCCCCCTGCCCAGCTGCAGTTTGCCCCTGTATAAAACACAAACAAGGCCCTAGCAGAGGGCAACACGGCCAAGACAACTGACACACAGAGAGAGGACAGAGGCTGCACTGGGACTCGGGCACAGCTGCCATCTACACAGGCTCCCAGGGCACTTTCTGCAGCCTTCCAAAGCCTCTTTTGCACCATTTTTGGTATCCCGGGAATGCCAACACAGTTGGTTATATCCCCTTTCATGCCACCAAAGCCCTTTTCATCCTCGTAAAGCCCTCGGTGCTGTTGTAGCTCCGAGCAATAATAAATAGAAGGAAAGCACCTATGCTGAGATTATAGCCCTAGGTCTACTCTTTCTTACCCTTCTTGGCTTTAAAAAATAAAGGCTCCATGCCATGGTTCCCTCATCCACAAGATGGGCAAAGGACAAAGAAAAGAGGGGTGTTAGTGAGAATGGTGCCCAGAAGGTCACAGGAAGGAAGCAGCATGCTGATCCTGCTTAGTCAATGTGCTGGAGACCAAGGTGCTGCTGCTCGCAGTGACCTTCAGTGAAGGGCAGATGCCCTTCCTCACCATTCCCAGGGCCCAGCCCCTACCTTGTTGTGCTTCTCACAGGCATTTGGAAGTGTCTGTGGACTTCCCAAGGAAGCAGTGCTGCTCTGCCGTGGGAAGGTGCCTCCATTCAGCTGGGGCTGCAAGGAGAGAAAGCAGGAGCTGAAGCCATGGTGATGTAGTCCTCACCTCAGTTTCCCAGCCAAGCATCAGCTTCCTTGTATGGGCCAAGGAAGGGGGCAAACATCCTCCCTCCTCACAGTGCTGGGCAGGAGAAGCAGGGGAGGCAAGATGCACAGAATTGCACCCCAGGAGACCCACCCGCTCTATGCTTGCTCGTTGTATGCCCGGGTGGGTGGGTGGTCACCACCTCTGACTCCTACCCTACTCACATGGTAAACGAGAAGCTTCTTGTTTCCCCAGTCACTTTCCAATGGCTTCTCCGGGTTGTTTGTACCAGAGGTGTGCTCAGAACTCTTCCAGCCATCTTCCAGCTGCTGAGCTGGACTCTCGGGCCTCTTCCAGCTGTCATCTGGCCGTAGCCCTACACCTACACATTTCGAAGGGCTTTTCCAGTCCCTTTCCACCTGGCGCATCCGGTTCCCATGGCACACTGGCTTCTCTTGGCGCTTCCAGTCCTTCTCCCACGCCTGCGCTTGATGGGCTCCCCCCCGACCCCTCCAGTTCTGCTCCAGTGGGCGTGTTGGGCTTGCAGAGCGCACGGGCTTGCCTTGGCCTTTCCAGTCACCGACAGCACTCTTCCCGGCATGGGAGGGTGGCAGTTTTTCTCGGAGGCTCTGCCAGCCATATTCAGATGGTTTTCTGGGCCCAACGAGGTGCAGCGGCTCCCCTGACTTCACCCGTTGCCTCTCTACTCCTCGCACTGGGCCAGGGTGGGAGATCTCCTTTTGGCTTCTCCACGTGCTCTCTGTACGTCTCCCAGGACTGAGGGACCGTAGTGGTGACCCTGCCCGGCCCAGCCCACTGCCACTGGAGACCTTGCCAAGGCCCACAGTGTGCTGGGAGTCCCCTCGGCTCTTCCTCTCCAAGACTTGTCCCGTACCCCCAGATTGCCAGGTAGCTCGGCCCCTCTCCAAGTTTGGGGGACGGCTGGGCTCCCCCCGGCCTCTCCAGCTTTTCTCTGAGCGCCAGGGAGGGCTCGTGGGCTCCCCTGCCCTCTTCTCTGGCCGCCGGGCTGGGCTTGTGGAGCGTGGAGTCCGGCTGCCTCTCTCCAGCAGCCAACTGGGGCTGGCAGGGCGTGGGGAGTCCCCTCGGCTCCTGGTGGCCTTCTCGGATTGGCGAGCCGGGCTGGGGGAACGCAGAGGCATCTTGGGGTCTCTGCCGCGCTGCTCAGAGAACCAGGATTGCCGCTGACCCTAAGGACATGGAGAGGAGAGATCAGAGTCCTTTTCAAATAAGTGAAAGTGCCAGTGAGTGGGAACAAAAGATGGTCTGGTTAGAGGGTTCCCCAGGTAGGAATTGCACCCCTGTGGCTCAGAGTCAGCCCACCCCGAAGTGAAGCCACTTGCAGTGACAGAGCTGCTGTCATTTAAGAGCCAAGGTTCCCAGACTATGCAAGGTGAGGGCCAGAAACAGAGGGAAGGGGAATGAAAACACACAACAGAAACAGAAGGAAATGCAGCAGAGAAAAGCAGCTTGGAGACTTGGGATGGGGTCCTGCCACACTGCCAAGCCTCACCTCCCTGGGCAGGCTGGGGCTGGACTGCCTCCGAACTAGGTGGCCTTTGCTAGGTGGCACTGGGGTCTTGCCATCTAGCCGGTCCACACGGCCCTCCTCCAGGGCCTGGAAGGCCTCCAAGGTCTCAGATTTCCTGTAGGCACACAGTGTCTGTCAGGTTGCTGCCAGCCTCAGGTCAGAGGCAGAGCCACTATGGACCCCGCTCCACCTAAGCTTGACCCCCACAGACCTCCATCTGCCCCAAATGCCCCAGCGCATGCCTTAGCCTCGACTTGTCCTCATTGCTTTCAACCACCACAGCTTTCATGTCTTGCTGCCTCGCCCTTATCTTCTTCACAGTTTCTTAAGATTCTCTCCATCTGGTCCTTCACATCACACCCACATGCCCAGGATACTTCCCTGGTCCCCACTAACATCCCCTCCTGCCCTGTCGCACTGACACTGGAGCCACACTTGCTTCTCCAGTCAAGACCCAACCAGCACTAGGTACTACTTGGCATCCCCTGTCCTTTCCTGCGTGGCTCCTGCAGTGGATCCTTGGAGAGCCATGGATGCTGGGACCACCTCTTTCCTTCCCCTCTTCATGGCTTGTTGAGCCCGGGAGGTACTGAGCCTAAACCCAGCCCTTTCTTTCAAGGATATTTAGGCCCAGCTGAAAGCTGAGCTTTGCCATCTGGCCCCACTCTCTCCCCGAGACACAGAGATTTGGAGTCTCCACTCACTGTGGAGACCTGCTGCTTCTCACCTGCGTTCACAGCCAAATATCTTCTCCACCTCCACCCGGCCAGGGCTAAGCGTGCGGGAGCCTCTGCGTTCAACAGCATCCCGCTGGCTGAGGCGCTTGGGCTTGGGCAGGTCTGCCAGCACCGTGTACTCCTGCCTCTCCAGCCCGTGCCGACCCTCTGCGACCCCACCGCCAGCGTGCCCACGGGGCTCCCGAACCCGGGAGCCAGCGAGATGCCCACTGCTTCCCAATGTGCTGCTGCGGGCTGGCAAGGAGCTGGTGGCAGCATGCGGTGGAGTGGATGCCCAGGAAGGGTCAATTTTCCGGTGCTTTGGCCAGCTCTCCTCAGGCTTCTTGCTGGCAGGAAGACGCTCTGGGACGGGGAGAAGGCCGTTACTGGGAGAGGCACGAGCGACGCGGGATGCCACCACGTCCACAGCAAAGCAGGTCTTCGGAGGAGAGCTAGAAATGGTCCAGGAGGGTAGAGATAAAACCCAGACTCCTTCCAAGTGGAGTGGGAGCACCGGGACACAGCACTGCGAGCCAAGGGCACACCAAACCACGCAAACAGAGAACACCCAGGATACCCACAGTTCATGGCCAGCACACGTGGAGATGCCATCTCATGAACTGTGGGCCTCATCTTTTTGCATGATGCCCATGGAGGCGTTGAATGCCTCGTGAGACCAGAACTGGGTAAAGAGACGGTAAATCCAAACAGACATCTGCTGTGAACTTCAGAGCCCCCTGAGTGGAAAGCAAACCAAAGCTAGGATCTCACACAGGAGCAAACCAGGTGTACCTGCTTTCAGTAGGCAGATTTCTTTCCCAAAGTCCTGGTCCTCAATTCTCACCCAGGATCCAGAGGGAACGGACTGAGTCCACCTGGGTCTGTCTGCCTGTGGGGCTTGTGACCACGCTTCCTCCCTGTGGCCCCTGTAGCTCATCATGTCCCATCTGCCTGATCCCAAAGTATTGTCCCACAGCCGGGTCATTTCCCCGTCCTGGGAGACAAAGATAGGGCTGTTCTCTGCAGTGGGGACTAGTAGATTTTGTGGGCTGGAAGGAGGCAAGAATTACAACCTGTTCAGCCCGAAGCTGCTGGTAAAAAGGAACCAGGAGTGGAGCTGGGTGAGCATAAGATGACACCAGTCCAACAGTAATGGGCATGCAAGAAAAACCACAGTTCACACAGGCAAATCCAAGAGCGAATCTTGTGTGCTCTTTGAGAGGAAAGCCTCCTGTGTGGGGACTAAGGGATGTCAACTGATCCCCCTTGCATCTAAAGGCCTTCTGAATGTGCCCAGCAGACTGAAAGGCCAAGAGGGCCGGAAAGGTCAAAATAACCCAAACCATGAGAGATCCCCATCTCACCCTGGCAAGCGTGGAGTTGGCTTCGGCACAGGCGCTGGGGTCGGTGCCAGTTTCTCTGGGCTCACCCTCAGCTCCGGGGCTGAGCGGGGGATATTCCCTGCTCTCGTGCCAGCTGTGGGGCAGGGAGAGAGGACAGCTGGTGGTCAGCAGAGCCTGCAGAGCTCAGGAGTGGGTGGCAGCACTGGCACCACAAGCCAGTCTCTCCCTCCACTGGACAGGCAGAAGCTGACAGAGCCCATCCTAGAATCACTGGTCTTGCTCTAGAAGCAGTAAGTAGGAAAGAGACTCTTTTGGTGGCCCACTGACCTCTCCTGTGGCAGTCAAGAAGAACCCAGCCAGAGACAATGGTATGGGGGTTCCTCAGCCCTTTTTCCCCAAGCACTGTTGTGCAGAACATCAGGGAGAAGGCATCTGATTTAACTCGGCTTGGCTTCCCACACCCCCTCCTCCATTTTTCCCACCGAGGGGGCTTGCGGGAGCAGCGTGGTACTCACCTCTCGGTCCCTTCCACCGGGCCCACGGACACATATACCTCACACTGCGGGGCTAAAATATGGAGGGCATCCCAGACCCCATTTGGGTCTGCACTGCTGCTGAGATTGTGTCCTGCAACCTCCACGGCATGGTCCTGCGAGGAAGAAGGGGGTACGTAGTGCTGTTAGCATGTTGAAGATGAGGAGGAAGGCTACCTGTTGGAAACACCTGCTTATTCTACCTCCTCCGAGAGCTGCCGGGCCTCTGGGACTCTTGATGCCTCTCCCAGCCCACCACTGAGATTTTTCTTCTACTTCTGGAGGTCAGAGCAGCCCTGCATGCTCCTATTTGATGCTGAATGCTGTAGTCATCCCAGAGACAGCGCATGTGGATTAGGGCTCAGGGAAACTGCCCCCACCCCCATCTGCATTGATGCTGTTGTCAGCCGCTCTCCCTCACTCCCCGGATACCCTGGGGAGAGGTAACAGAGACAAGAGGAAGGGAGATTTTTGCAGAGAAGGCTGTAGCCCCAGCCACTGCCTTTCTGTGCCAGGGCTTGCAGGCTTCTTATCTTCCTCCCCAGGTCCATTACCTGCCAGACTCATAAGCAGCAGTGGGAGAGGCTCTGAGGAGCCAACATTCCTTGCCACCTTCCCTCCAGCATCTCACCTGCTCCGGGATTCACTCAGAGATGACAGCTCTGAGCAGATAGCCAGCAAAGGGCTGAGGTAACCTTAGAGGGCCCGAAGCCAGTGAGAGAGAGGGAGAGGGTGAGAAAAAAGAGAGGGAGGCTCATTACTATTTAATCATCTCAGGCCAGTCACTCTTGGAGGCCAGTGAACAACACGAAACCCTCCGTGAACATGAAACCAGCTGTCACCCGGTCGGAGGCAGCCAAGCAGCTTGTATGTCCAGCCCTACGGCCAAGGACTGTGTAGAATCAAGGTATCTGGAGCCCAAAGTCCTGTGAGATTTATCCTCCTCCTGCTTTCCCCTCTGGGAACAGCTCACTGCAGCTGCCTCAAGAGACAGGACTCAGTCTCAGCCACAGGAACAGCCATCAGGACCACACTTTAAGCAAGGTAGGCTATAAATGCCAATAAGCATGCATCAGAGATTAATCCAGGCTGGGACCCTGCTCTGCTACTTCCCTATTCTCTCCTTGTAGCTTTGCATCTGTAACAACCCTGCTTTCACTTCTACCAGGCTTGGACACCTGATGTCCAGCCCTTCCCCACTAAGGCATCTCCCAGTTCTGATCTGGTATTAAATGATAGATTCCCATACCTGGGAATGCTCTTTCCACACAGCTTTCCCCTAAAGACAACTGGAAACCTTGTCTGAGCCTTTGTCTTAAGGATTTCTGTATGTACAAAAGCATGTGGAGTCCCAACATGGAACAAAGGGGTCCTTAGTGAAGAATTTATAGCCTTCAGGCAGGATGGAGAAACTCACCTGGGTAATGTGCTCATGAGCCCCTGCAGTTCGGAAACAGTGCTGGCACAGGCTCTTAGCAAATATGTTGGCTTCAAAGTTCATGCAGGGCACATCATCTACTGATCCAGGCATTGTCCATAGCAGGGAGGAAGACCTTTGGCTGGTGGGAGGCGGGTGGCAAGTAACCAGGAGGAAAAGCAGCAGAAGAGCAGAGTGTAGGGTCCCCCAGCTCAGGCTCTCATGGAAGCAGGCACGTTATTCCCAGACTGCAGTTTGCTGCTCTCAGCTGGTGATACTGGAACTGAAGGGCATCCAGGTGCAGGTGACCAGTATGATCCATATAATTATAGATAATAAAGTAGCATATTCCAGCAGGCACCTCTTTTTAGAAGGGGTTACTGCACCCTCTGCTGACACACCTCAATTTGGGAGTCCTTTTGAAAGGAGGGAAAGATGCTTATGTCCTGTGAGCATCATTTGACGAAATTAAGAAATCTTTCTTCTTTATTGTATTGCTTACAAAGGGAAAAGCAGCTTAAGAACGACTTCCTAAACTTGCTGGTCCCACCAACATTTCTGAGACTATAGGACAGGGCAACTAGCACTGCTCTCACAACACCTGGGAGCCACACATGTGTCCTGGGTTTTTGCAAGCATCCTGTCCACCATCACTTCCTCTGTTTTGCAGGGTTTGACAGAGTCCTCGGATCTGAGGACATCATCGGTGATGGGAGAGCTCTGCTTAATTTGTCTGGAGAAGGCAACAACAGAAAGACCTGAAATTAGTGTGGGATGAGCCCAGTATCCCTGATGTGAAAATGCCACTGCTCCCCTAAACACAGACACTTCAGTCAGAGCAGCTGATCAAGGCTACAGCTGCTCCCCAAAACAACCTGGTCCAACTATCTATTCCAAAACCAAACCAAAACTCTAATTTGTCAATGCACTCATTTGCAGTAGGAGTTGCACTAGGGCCAACCTTGCAGTCTCCCTCCCCACACTGGAGGGTATTTCTTGACTCACACAGAATGCTAAACAGAAGCCTAAGGACTCATGAACCAGCGATGCAGCACAAAACACCCCAACATCACTGCCTGTGGGGTAAAGCCCATGGTACCCCACTGCCTGATCACAGAATAACACGGAACAGTAGGGATTGGAAAGGACCTCTGGAGACCGTCTAGGCCGACCTCCCTGCCAGACCCAGGATTAACTAGAGCAGATTGCACAGGAAGACATCCAGACGGATTGTGATGGGTAAATCGTTATTTCCCACATCGCTAGGGACCTCACTGCCAGGATAGAAAGGTGATTCCCCAGGGCCGCTGGCATGCATGCATGCACGCAGCAAGCCGCGCTCAGTGCTCCCAGTGCCTCCCAGTGCCCCCCAGTACCTCAGCTTCCCTACGGTTCCCAGCACCTCGCCGCCCGCCGCGCTCCCCCCTCAATGAAGCTCGCCGTGGGAACGGCGGGGAATACGGCTCCGCCCCGTACCTCTCCCATTGGCTGCTGCTGAGCAGTAATTTGAATATAACCCTCTGATTGGCTAGCGGGGATGCGGACGGTGGTGCCCGCGGGGGCGCGCACCCACGTGTCGGTGGCAGGGGACGGGAGATCGACCGACCCGGCGGGGCCGCGGCTCATCCTCTCACCCTGCGCCCTCACACCTCAGCCCTTCCCCGCCCTTCCCCTCGGCGGCAGCTCCCCCAGGCTACACCACCACCTGCCCAAGCGCTCCTGGGAGGCAGCACTGTTGAAGGATGTCTCCTGTAAACTAAAACAGGGCTGCACTAACTCGAAGTGTTTGTGGTAGATGCCGAATAGCACCGCTGAAAGACACTTTACCCTGCCTAATCAGAAGAAGGAACGGTTGGCCTCCCACAAGCGAGGGCGTCTTGTCAATTAGGATTCAGAGAAGGTGTTAATCAAGAGGCTGTCAGCTCAATGAGATGACTCAAGGTCTATGTGTCCCCTAGTTGAACTATCCTCATCATAATAACTAAAAATCACCCCCACGGGTCAAACAGTCCCTGACCCAGGTGACCCAGCCCCTTTCACCTCAACATGTGCAGCAGAAACTAAGCACGCTGTCACTTTAACTCAAAGCCAGGAATTAGTTAGCCAATCAACTCTGGGGCTGAAGCTGTGATCACCAGTAGAAACTTGATAAATAATGAATATATTCATTATGCTGACTGGGACTGAATCAATGAATAAACACTGTCACAATTCAGAGGAGATAATTTTATGGGTTAGCTCCTTCAGCTCTGGGTGTGGATTGACTGTTAGTGTAGCAGGTGAAAGATCCCAGACTTTGGGATCTTTGGGGGCATCACCCTGAGATTTAGTTAAATTGAATCCTGTGCACCCCGCTCTTCCTTGTCCTGATGTTAGTGGTGCATGGAGTTCTGCTTCACTTGTTTACTCACTGCAGGTGGGTTACTCAACTCAATTAATGCTCAGGGGTTCTTGTCACTCTCCCAGTATGTTCTCCCCCCTTGGTTAATTTCTAGACACCAACACTGGAGATGGAATGTACATGCTACAGCCTGGAGCTTGATATGCTACTGAAAAGCAATAAATGCAGTGCCCTGGTGACCACACACAGCTCACACACGTGCTGTGCTTGTGTTTTCCCTCTACTGCCTGACCTTTATGGTTGCTGGTATGGTTTTTATCCTCTGCAATCCCAACTAATACATCTGTGCAGATTTGCCATCTAGCCAGCAAAAGCCATCATGCATGGAAACCCCAGTGTGGCAGCCCATGTCAAAGCCTCGTATCTGTCCGTGTGAGCCCTCAGGCACAGGTGCAGGAGGTGGCCTGGCTGCAGAGCCAAGCGTGAAAAAGCCTGTGGAAGCGGGAGCACACAAGGAAGTGCTTGGCTCTGCTCTTCCTTTTCAGAGTGGTAGCTATGCCTGCATGTTGAGTACTGCAGGTAGCTCCTGCTTGGAAGCAGTCTCCCCCTAAAGAGCTGGGACTTACTTGTGAGTATTTAGGAGGGGTGGGGAAGAAAACAGACAAAAATGCTCAAATCCATCTTGAAAACAAGGGGAAACAGCAAATGAGAAGAACTTTAAGCCGCAGCCTGGTCTGAACTGTATCTGACAGACACTGACTTGCATGTGGGAGCTCATATCCTTGATCCAATACATCCCAAGGTAGTCCAACTGCACAGCCTGTGCATAACACAGACACCAGGCTATGGCTGAGGCAGTAATTTGCATTACAAAATGAAGCCATAATCAATCAAACGGAGAAATCAATAGTGCAGCAGGCAATCCTGATGGGTGGCACTGCATAGGATTTAACAATTCTGGTCTCAGTTTTTCCTCAGGGTTTTGGGTTTTTTTTAAGATGTGAAAATACAACGTGCAGCAGGAACTGAAAGTTCAGCGCCATGGAAGAAGCTGTTGGAGAATTTAGTTGACACTGGAGAAAGGCTTAGAGGTTATTAGGACTGGGGTAACAGCAAACGAGAAGATAAATTCTTCTAAATCACCTGGCAGCTTAATAAGTGAAAAACCTGAGGTGCTTAACATTCCATCAGGGATACAACGAGGTCAGCCACCATGGCCTCAACTACCTTGCCAGGCTGTCTACAGGCTGTGGAAGGCAATAAACTCACAGCTCACAATCTGCAGTTCACAGAATCACAGAACATTAGGGATTAGAAAGGACCTTGAAAGATCATCCAGTCCAATCCCCCTGACACAGCAGGATCACCTAGACCAAGTCACACAGGAACATTATCTAGGTGGGTTTGAAATGTCTCCAGGGAAGGACACTCCACAACCCCCCTGGGCAGCCTATTCCAGTGCTCTGTCACCCTCACTGTGAAGAAGTTCCTTCTCAGATTGATGTGGAACCTCCTCTGTTCCAGCTCACACCCATTGTCCCTTGTGCTATCATTAGATGACACTGAGCAGAGCCTGGCTCCATCCTCCTGACACCCACCCTTTCCATAAACATTAAGGGGGTCACCCCTCAGGTTCCTTTTCTCCAAGCTCAGGAGACCCAGCTCCCTTAGCCTTTCATCAGCAGGGAGATGTTCCACACCATCATCTTTGTGGCTCTGCACTGGACACTCTCCAGCAGTTCTGTGTCCTTCTGGAACTGAGGGGCCCAGAACTGGACATATGATTCCAGATGTGATCTCACCAGGGCAGAGTAGAGGGGGAGGAGAACCTCACTTCATCTACTACCTACCTCCCTTCTGATCCACCCCAGGATGCCTTTGCCTTTTTAGCCACAAGGGCACATTGCTGGCTCACAGTCATCTTGCTGTCTACCACCAGCCTCAGATCCCATTCTCCTACGCTGCTCTCCAACAGGTCAGTACTCAACCTATAGTGGCACCTGGGGTTGTTCCTGCCCAGATGATAGACACTACTCTTGCCCTTGTTATGGTTAATTCAATGTCTCCCTGCCTGGCTCTCCAGCCTGTCCAGGTCCTGCTGAATGGCAGGCACAGCCTGCTAGGGTGTCAGCCACTCCTCCCAGCTTTGTGGCATCAGCAAACTTGCTGACAGTGGACGCTAATCCCTTATCCAAGTCATTAATGACTAGACTGAATAGTACTAGTCCCCGTACCAACAGTTGGGGTCTCCACTAGATACAGACCTCCAACTAGATTGCCCCATTGACCACTATTCTCTGGCTTCTACCTTCAGCAGGTTCCACAGACTACATTTCCTTTACAGTGACCATCCAGCTCCAGTGCAAGCTTCTGGGGTAGGCAAGTGCATGTCACCTTCTGCCCATGCTCAACAAGGCAGCACATTCCTGAGAGAAGGGAAAAGTGGCTGTGGGTCCTGGACCAACAGTATCATGAGCTTCCTCTAGCTTCAAGCTGCAGTCTCCTTGGTGCAGCACACCACTACAAACAGAACTTTTCTCTCCTTCCCTCCTACATCCCTCTCAAACACAAAAACTGCAGCATAACTCCAGAACACATAACTCCCAAACCAGAACAACACTTTGTGTTTCACACCTGGCACCTCTTGGACACTCTGGATGAGATCCAGTTCAGCAACAGTATTTTGGCTTTGCTTCCAGGTTGTTTTTTTGCAGCTCTGAAACACCCAACAGCCCAACATGAGAAAGGATGATGGGTACAGTCACACATTAAAGCCAACGAGCTTTCTGGAACGGCCCTTAAGGCATCATACAAGAAATATTTTGGAGGTGAGGAGACCACGTATGCTTTCACAATGTGACCAAAGTTATTCAGTGTTGGTGCTGAAGGACTCCCCACATGAGGCACCAGTGGCACCTGGGCTAAGTGATCACTTCCTCACCTTCTTCAGAAGAGAAAGGGAAGTGGAGAAGGACCCTACTCCTCACCACAAGTATGCAAGTCACCAGAGGAAGATACTCTAGCAGAAATTGTGTAGCTGCTGTTAGGCTGGAGATCGCTCTTCTCAACACACTCGATTTCTTTGTGTGCCCACACATCTGGGTGCATGCTCCAGAACATGGTGGAGATACATTGTGCTGGTGCCGTTAGCTGCAGTGGCTGGTGGCCATCAGCATTGCTCTGATGTTCCTCCAGGAAGCCTCAGGCTATGGTTTACCACTTCCCCTCCCATTTCTGGCAGGAGGAATCCATGCGCTTGCCCACTGGAGGGCTGCCAGTTTTCTGGTGTGGGTTTCTGCCACACAGGCCTTTTCTTCCTTTCTCATTTCCTCAGCAGTACACATGTGGCATGGGAGGAGGCCTGACTGAGAGGCAGAACAGCCATCATCTCCTACAGATCCTCAGGGACAGAAACCAGCATGCTGCCTAGGTTTGTTCTCCTCCTCAAGAGGATTCCAGTCACAGTTTTGCCACTAGTATTTCTGAACCCCAACCATCGATTGCTTTCAGCACTGAAGACATCCATGCTAAACCAACATGCACCAAGATACCAAGAAAGCAATTACCTGCTGATGACTGCAGCAGCCCTGACGTAAAGGGCAGCCCCTGCCACTCCCATCCCAGCGAAGCACACACACAGAGCAAGGGCATTAGGGCACTTCATACTCCTGTGAGCTATCGCGATTACAATCAGCATATTCAGCAGACAAAGGAATGAGCCATTCCTGCTCTGGCTGGCTCCGTGTCACCACAGAAATAGCTCCTAGCTATTTCACTTCCCAAGCTCCAGTGGATTTCAATATCCTTTACGCACCAGGGATCACCTCTCCCCTTTCCAGCTGGTACTGACCTTAGCACAGTTGCTGTTATGCTTCAAAAAAGCCATAAACATTTGTGGTTTTCTTAGCAAAATGACTTCATGAAGATTTATTCACCAAGTTAACACATTTCAACTGACACAAGCACCAAGCAAGAATTGCCCTTTCGTTCAGGTATGGCACCAGAGAAGAAACACGAGACAAGATGACACCGTACCTCCACAGGAGGATTTACTGCACAGCAGAAATGCCAGAGCATTGATGCATGAGTGAAAGCAAAGCTCCTCCAAGTCTCATAAACTGTCCTGACAATGTGCCTGCTGCACTCTGGCCCAAATCCTCTCCCTTGATAAAGCCAAGTATCAGCTCTGGAAGGGGAGGCCCAAGGACAGAAGGATTACACCAGACAGAATGTGATCCCCAGCAGAGGTTTTCAGAGACTCGCTGGCACCCAGGCACTTGGCTGGAGATCACTGCAGAAATAAGCGGGTAGAACGCTTAATCGTCCTGGCCAGCGTTCAGGAGATGAGACAAACACCAAACTGGGCTTGCTGCTGGTCAGAGAGCCAAGTAAGCAAGGCCAAGTGGAGGCACCCAAAGAGGAGCAGGCTGGATGTGGAGCACTGTCCCAGACACTGGTTTGAGCCTTGATACTCTCCATTAATCTTGGTCGCGTCCCATTTTGCCCGTTAGCCTCCGTCGCTGAGTCTTGGTGGTTCGCCCTGTGCTGGATTTCTGGATTTTCTTGCGTGGACCTTGCCCATGTTGGGGTCTCTTTCCTTTTGTTTTTTTCTGGCTGTGCATGTGCAGTGTGGCAGTAAGAGCAGAGATCCTGTGCAGAGCAGGAAGACAAAGTGTTTGGGGACTGACAAGGTAACAACAGTCGGAGAGCCCTGCACGGCCCAGCAGGAACAAATGCCAGCCACGGCAAGCCCCAGAGGAGCTCTGCTGTGCCTCATCCTGACACAGTGGACCTGCAAGTCCACATGTGCAGTAACAACTAAAAGGAATTCCCAGAGCAGTGGGCTGCCCAGTCACCACAGAGTTTAGTAATTCTCCACATCTCCAAAATGCCATAAATCCTGGACACTAAAAACTGTGGAGAATGCCAACGCTTTACACTGCAGAGTCTTCTGACCTTCAGTCCTAGAGGAAAAAACTTTGCACCTTGCAGAACTACAGAATCACAGCATTACTGTGGCTGGAAAAGACCTCTGAGGCCAAGTCCAGCCTATGACCTAACATCAGCCCATCAGCTAGACCAGGGCACTAAGTGCCACAGCCAATCTGTCCTTAAACACCTCCAGGGATTAAGACGCTACTACTGCCCTGGGCAGTCCATTTGTGTCTGATCACCCCTTCTCTGAGAAAGGGCTTCCTAATATCCAACCTAACCCTCCTCTGGTACAGCTTCAGGCCCTGCCTTCTCGTCCTGTCAGTAGTTGCCTGGGAGAAGAGTCTGACCTCCACCTGAGTACAACCTCCCTTCAGGTAGCTGTAGCGTGATAAGGTCCCCCGAGTCTCCTCTTCTCCAGGTGAAACAACCCCAGCTCCCTCAGCCTCTCATCAGACTTTCCCTCCAGTCCCTTCCCCAGCCTTGTTGCTCCTCTAGCCCCATTCTAGCCCCAAAACCTCTTTCTTGAATTGAGGTGCTCAGAACTGCCCCCAAAACTCGAGAAGAGGTCTCCTCAGTGCTCAGTACAGTGGGAGAATGACATCCCTAGCCTTGCTGTCCACACTATTCCTGATACGTGCCAGGATGCCACTGGCCTTCTGGGCCACCTGAGCACAATGCTGGCTCATATTCTGCCAGTTCCTATACAGCTTTCCCTCCATTATCTGCAAACAAGGAGGACTAGGTAAACAGTTAAAGACAAAGCCTGCCCTGCATCATCTTCCCCCTCTTTCTGCTGCTGCCGTCCGCCGAGATCACTGTGAAGGGAGTGGAGCACAACGGGCTAGGACTGTGCTCTGCCACTGCCCTCTGCTGGCCCCCGTCCACCAGCACCGAGGCAGCACAGTCCCCTCCCTGCACTCGGGGATAGGCAGTCTGGCCGCAGAAAACTCCAGGCCAGCATGCCCAGGCTAGCAACAAAGAGCTAAATGACTTCATACATACTTTTCAGACAGAAATGGGTTTCTGGCCTTCTTGGGCATTGCTGTTATGGGCTTGTTTGTCACCTCTTCTCCTTTCTCTTCTTCAGTTCCATCAGTTTTTTCCTTAGGAGAATAAAAAGAAAAAAACCTCTCAGACACATTAAAACAGACGGTTTTGTGACTCCCGAGTATTTCTGCTGCCTTCTTGATTTCATCTTGTTTTGTGAACAGACTGTTCACAGATGTTTTTTAAAATTGTCCTATCTCTTGCAGTCCAAATCTCAAGGCTTCTTATTGCCGTCCCTCCAAAAGGGACAATCAGTGAGA
This sequence comes from Rhinopomastus cyanomelas, assembly GCA_013400115.1. Taxonomy (NCBI): domain Eukaryota; kingdom Metazoa; phylum Chordata; class Aves; order Bucerotiformes; family Rhinopomastidae; genus Rhinopomastus; species Rhinopomastus cyanomelas. Next base: position 290,264 of record VXBP01000231.1, on the reverse strand, counting down.
AGTCCTACAGTAATCTGCTGTAAGATCCAAAAACTTCAGTGTGATCTTAAAGGCCCTGCAACCAAAGTCTAAAGTATGACCTGAAGTTTGCATCTTTTTCATTAAATTATGGGGTTCCACTGCATTCACCATCTTTGTGGCTCTGTGCTGGACTCTCTCCAGCAGTTCTGTGTCCAGGAAAAAGATTGAGGATAGCACACGTTACCCTCATGTTGTGCTGTACTGGCTTTTAAAACACTTTATTTTCCCCCATCCAGCCCTGTGACACTTTTCACTTCTATAAAGTCAGCTAGGACTAGCTAAGGTTTCCAGGGAGATCTGGAATGAGCTTTTGCATAGGACACTTCTTCCTCTTTAGAGGCCAATCAAAAGTTGTGGAGGAATGTGAAAGCTTTAAAGTTACCCTGTTCATCCCTGCTCCCAGACAGCTGCAAGTCTTTGGGCATGTTCAGGGAGTACCAGCCCTACCTAGCCGGACCCATCAATGCTCATAGACAATAAAAACAGAGAGGCAGCAAGAAGCTTTACCACAGGGGTGGTCAGTCCCAGCTGGCGTGCCCCTGAGAGGTCTAGGTCACTGATGGTGGTCACCGTCACAATGTGGTTTGGATGGTCAATGTTCACTGACTCTGTCCGCGACGTCACCAGGTGTTCCAGTTCATCGGCTTCATCTGGTGATACAAGAATCACAGAACGGTTTGCATTAAATGAGATTCTGATGATCACTTAGTTCCAGCCACTCTGCTATGATCAAAGACATCTCCCACTAGACTAGGTTGTGCGAAGTCCCATCCAACCTGGATGGAGCATCCACAAATCCCTTGGGCAACCTGGTCCACCATCACCAAGCAAAGCACCCAACTTTTTGTAAGGCATGGTGGCTTGTTCCTGTATTGTCAAGCTGAGGTGGTAGACCCAGCCTTTCCATACAGGACTAAAAGGCAGAGGGGCTTGAACATCAGCACTACAAACAATTAAGGGTAAGCTCCTTTTCCCAGCAGAGAGGACCTGGGAACACTTTGGAGATGTCCTCTTGCCTATTCTTTTCTGTCCAACCCAACCAACTCCTCCTTCCACCTGGTGCAGAAGGCTGTGAGGGTCACTGCTCAGGTTGAGGTGTGAGGACTCAATCCCCTGGGATGATTTAGGTTGGATATCAGGACAAAGTGATTTTATCTGAGGGTGGTGGATCACTGAAACAGGCTGCCTAGAGAGGTGGCTGAGGCCCCATCCCAGGAGACATTCGAGGTCAGGCTTGATGGGGCTCTGGGCAATCTGTTCTAGTTAGTGATGCCCCTGCTAGTTGTAGAGGGGCTGGACTAGGTGATCTCTAGAGGTCCCTACCCTATGACTTATGTTCAAGCACCCCTGCTCTAACCAAAGGTGTGGGACCACGGGCAACCACCTCCCACACCCCTGTCACAGCACGTACCGAGCGCCTCCTCCCTCTCGCTCAGCATCTTCAGGTACTCCTGGTGCCGCTGCGGGAGGGAAACGGGTCACTGCGGGGGCTCTGCAAGGCCCCGCGGGGTCACTGGGCGCCGGTACCGCTCCAGCCGCCCATCCTAGGCCTGGGACGGCCCCGACACCCCGCAACCCTCTCCCACGGAGATGCCGGAGGGGTACCTCCTCCTTCATCTTCCTCTGCTCCTCCTTCAGCTTCCGTTTGATCTCCTCCAGCGCCGCCTTCCTCCGCTCCACCTTCCGCTTGTGGAAGCCGGTCAGGTACTCCCTGCCTCACAGAACATCCCCCCGCCGCGGCTGTCAGAGACCCCCACCTCAGCGTGGGGCGCTCCTCTCCCTCCTGCCCCACACCCCGGGGTCCGACCGGCCTCACCTCCGCCTTTCTTCGTCGAAAGTCACCACCAGCCGCCCCTCACGCCCGCCCGGGCCCTTCTTTTTCTTCTTGTTGCGGCCCATGGCGGCACCACGCCGCTGGCGACCCCGACCGCCCCTTCCGCTGCCGCCGGGAGGGCGGCCCCGGCCCTGACCCCGCCCGCCATTTTGTTCCGCCCAGAAAAGGGCCTGTGGGCGGGAAGAGCGGGCTCCCCTAGGCTGAGGGCGTGAGGGAGGCCCGGGAGTCAGTGGTGGAGGGAGGGAGGAAGGAAAGAAAGAAAGGAAGGAAGGAAAGAAAGGAAGGAAAGGAATGGGAGGACGAGGGAATAAGAGGGGATGGGGGAGTAGAAGGAAAGGGAGGGATGGACCGACCGACAGACAAACCGACAGACAGACATCCCATCTCCTTATCCCACACTGTTCCAGTGCTCTGTCACCCTCTCTGGGAAGACGTTCCTTCTCATATTGATGTGGAACCTCCTCTGTTCCAGCTCACACCCATTGCCCCTTGTCCTATTGTTGGATGCCACTGAGACGAGTTTGGCTCCATCTTCGTGACACCTGCCCTTTCCATATTTATAAATGTTAATGGAGTCACACCTTGGTCCCCTTTTTTCCAAGATCAAGAGACACAGCTCCCTCAGCCTTTCCTCATCAGGGAGATGTTCTACTCTCTTCATCTTTGTGGCTCTGTGCTGGACTCTCTCCAGCAGTTCTGTGTCCTGTGTGGCCAGTGTGACATCTGGTCTCTTACCCTGAGAGTTGCCACTCCTCTGAATATTTGACATGTACATACTTTCTACTGCACATGATCAGGTGAAAGGGGCTTCATCAGGGTCTGGGTCTGTTTGACCTGTAGGTGTGATTTTTAGTATTAAAATGAGCCTATAATGAGGATAGTCTGGCACACAGACCTTGAGTTATCTCATTGAGTTGACAGCCTCTTGACTAGCATCCTCATGGAACCTTAATTGCCAGGGTGTCCAGATTGTAGGTGGCCAACCATTCCTTCATCTGATTAGGGAGGATGAAGTGTCTTTCAGCTGTCCAGTGCAGCATCTACCAGAAACATCTCATGTTAGTGCAGCCCTAAGGGATTATTTTTGTTTACAAGAAGCAATCTTCAACACCTTCACCTCATCCTGGTGTGCTTTCTACTCCTGGAAGAGGGAAGCTACCATCATGGACCTTGCAGATGTTGGTTCCCAGCCCTGGCATGTAGAAAAGATGTGTGCAGTGGGTTTCTTCAGGCTTGAGTGCTTCCAGGTCCTCTTCAGTTCCCTCCCAGAAAAAGAGTGCTATGGCACTGTCTGATGTGGCCAGCATGGCATCTAGTCTCTTGCCTTGAGACTTGCCACTCCTCTGAATATTTTACATGTACATCTCTTCAATAAAGGTCGCTCCCCCAAGTATTGAACATCTGTGTTTCCTCAATAAAGATCTGAGACCTTATTTCAAGCTATTCCTTGTTGTGTCTTGTCAGTGGCACTTGTGCTGCTCCCCTCAGCTGGGAGAGGCATGTATGGGGAAGGGTTTTGGCTCTGACACTGAGTCTCCAGGATGCAGGAGCTGTGGTTCCTGTAGCTGGTGATGAAGAGGTACCATGTACAGATACATAGCGACAGTGTTCTTGCTTGCTGACTCAAGCAACTTTGGCTGAACTCTTCAACCTTACTTGCTCTCCAGTCCTTGTCTTACAAATGAGTGTAATGCTTGTGTGGTGGCCAGCTGACCTTGGTGTAAGGTCCTGAAGTATTGTGGGGGCAGCCAAGGCACAGCCCCTCAGCCCAGTGTGACAAGTCCTGACATGAGTCCTGACATGGCCTGGTGGTCACTCATCCAGAGCTCTTGCCTTTATCAGCTCACTTACTGCTTGTGCTCTTTTCCTGGCCTGTCCCTTCACCAGAAGAAATGCGGAAAAACCAGTTCTGTGGTTAATTGCTGCACTTCCCTCCACGCCCATGGGGTAGGTCTCCTCCTCCTCCTCACTCACAGTCTGGTTGCACTTCACCCTCCAGTCTCTTTGCCCTTGCTCAGCAGTCTCAGGTGCTTGTCAGGCCTCACACTCCTTCCATTAATCTTCAGGCTTCCCCTGCCTCCTTCTTTTCTCTCAGTCTGTCAGAGCTTCCGTCTCTCTGGTGGCTCCTGTGTTGGGCAGTCCAGTGAGTTTGCCTGCAGGTGCAAAAGGCACAGGCTGCTGCCCTCCTGGCTTTGCCTTGCCCTGCCCTGCCTGGAGGGACAGCATTTGGAGGTCATGGCTGGAGGCAACGAGCGGATCACAAAGGCCTTGAAAGAGGTGTGGAGAAGAGCAGAAAACTCTCTGTGTGCAGACTGCGGGAAGCCAGGTGAGTCCCCAAGGGCTGCTAGAAGCCAGGTGAGTCCCTGAGGGCTATTAGAAGAAGAGATGGGACCTGGCACTGGTCTGTAGCAGCTATTTGGTGCTATTTGGACTGCACAGGAGCCTGAGGAGGTGAGGAAGGAGACATTGCTGTGGATACTCGCTTCCTCTCCCTGGAGGTGAGCTGGCGAGTGAGGAGGAAGGAGATGTTGCTGTAGCACTGGTGGGAAAAGGACAGGGACGCAGTAGTGCCAGATGAACAGGGGCTGTGTAGCTGCAGTGCTGTGGGTTGTAGACATGTCAGATCTCAAATAGAAATCAAGGTCATGCCCAGTCAGGACCTGACAGGAAAGCTTCTGGTGAAATTCTAGCTACTCCAGAAAGAAGGCATGATTCAAGGAGGGCATTGTCTCCTCCATGACTCAGCTCTAAACTGACAACCTGCCACAGGCACTGTGGAGATTTCTTTTACTGGAAGGCTTGCCCTCTCGAAAGGGTACCCAGTTTGACGTCCTACAAGTGCTGCTATAATAAATGCCCATCATACTCCTCCCTAAAAGGTCATCTGGAGTGTACCACCCAAGCCAAGTTGCCAAATTAAGCTTGAGCTAGTCAGTACCATTTTATTTTCTTAAATTCTCCCAGGAAAAAATTTGATTCAAAACTGCTTTTTACTTTCTGAGCTAAATACTGCTGGGAGGCTTCTGTGTTGCACTAAACAGGTCCTGGAGCCTTTTCCCAGAAGCTGTTTCATTTTCATCATGGGTGACCCTCTAAACAAAGGGAGTTCACAGAGTGCTTAGGAGTTTTTCAAGATTCAGATCAATAGGAATTCAGATGAAGTGGCCATGCATCGTTCTGTTTCTCAGGACTATGGTCTCAGTCGAGGTCTGTCTTCCAGGGGACGTTGCCACTTCTAGTCACGTCATGCCTCTTTATACCCTTAGATCCTGACTGGGCATCCTCTACTTTGGGTGTCTTCATATGCCTCAGCTGTTCAGGAATTCATCGCAACATCCCTAGCATCAGCAAAGTCAAATCCCTGAGGATGGACCACTGGGATGATGCTCAGGTGCAGGTGAGATCTTTAAACCCACTCACATGCCAGATGGGTTGGGTCTAAGCCACATAGTAACTCTGCTGGGAAAATCATCCCTTTGGCCTCACAGAGGTGGAGATTTAATCTGATTTAATCTCTCCCTTTTCTACTTGTGGTCTGTATACTCAAGCAGAGGTAACTCTCCGTAACACTCTGGAAGAGGGAGGAAGCACTTGCTATATGTGTCTCCCTATGTCCTGTATGACAAATTGAGACCTCTTGCAGTGTGTCTTTCCAAGGCTCAAGGTTTTTGGCACTCCAGATTACTAATTTCCTATTTGCCAACACCATCTAGCTTCACTCTATCCTATCCTATGCTGTCCTATCCTGTCCTATCTTATCCTATCCTGTCTCCTCTTCATTTCAGCAGTCTGAAGAGAAAGTCTTGGGCAATCCCATGCTCCAAGAACACTTTCCAGATATAATGTGATCTCTTGAGAGAAATGGCATGTATGGGAAATTGACTTCCTCATCGACCCATTAATCTTCAGGGGACTGAAACATTTTTCCAGAGATCCAAAGAAAATAATCTGTCTTTGGAGAGAAGCAAAGAGGTTTGGAATGTTCTCCCAGGTGGCATTACAGAGCGGTTGTTGAACTCTTTCTTTCTGGAGATGAGGGGCATGTCAGCAAATCCACTGAATGTGTGTGCACCCAGCCCCATGGAAGTGACATTTATGGCACCACTTGATTCAGGTGTGACTTCTGACAGCAGACAAGACCGTTGAGACCCTTGAGTGACTTTCTCTGCCAGTCTTCACTGGGGCATTGGGTGGAAGGGAAAAAGAACGTTCCATTAGAACTCCATGTGCATCTAGCCCTGCACTAGGTGAGGAAAGAAAAAGGTGCTACATGAGTCTCCATCAAAGAGAAGGCACTAATGCTTTGTCTCACTTTGCAGTTTCTGGCCAAGCATGGGAATGCTGTGACTAAAGCCATATACGAAGCTCACATCCCTATTTATTATTACCAGCCAACCTACAATGACTGTCAGTAAGTTGCTCTATGCAGAAAACAAGGAGGAAAAGGGGACAATTCTGGGTTCCTCCACTTAGTCTCTGAGCTACCTGTCACCTCTTTCTCTTAGAGTGCTGAGAGAGCAGTGGATACGGGCCAAGTACGAACGCAAAGAGTTCACTGAGCCGGGAAAACAGCTGCCATACTCTGATGGTAAGAGCAGAGCACAGCATCAACTTATCCTGCCTGTTGCTTTTGCTGGAATTTTTTGAGCATCATGAAGAGAGAGCTTGTAGTGTGCAAATCCTACAGCTACTCCTGAGAACACAGCTGGTTCTTACAGCATTGTATTGGGGGAAGGATATTAAATTGTGGGTGGTGTAGATTTGCACTGCTGTGGGTCGTTTCCAAGTCTGGTGTTGCTAGCTGGCATGTTTTGAAGGCACTTGCTGTCCTGGTGTAGCCAGACCCCTGCAGTGAGGAATTTTTGGCCTGCTGCTTGTCACCTCCTCGAGCCATGGGACTTGTATCTGAAATACAACTGCCAGTGCTGTCAAAGAAGGTGCTGGAGCCTGAGGACCTGCACAGTCAAGTGGGCAGAGTTCTGGTCCCACTCCAGGGTGTGCATGGACCAGGACTCTGGTGGTCACAGGAGAGAGGGTTGTCATGCTGTCAGAGGCAGTAGTGGGAACAAGACTAGGAGCTGGGAAACACCTTGGAATGTGCTTTGATGATTGTTTATCTAGGCTGCAAACCCAGGAACACCATCATAAGTCAGAAGTGAGGCCTCTGTCAGGTGTTCCCAGCAATAGGTCACCACGTGTTTTATCCCAGAGGTGTGTCTGGGACCCCGGGCTACATGTAACACTCACATGCCTACCGTGCCTTTGGAGTGATGCTCTTACAAATGTCCCTTCTGCTCCTAGGAGTGAAGGAAGGCATCCTCTGGAAGCGAGGGCGAGACAATGGGCAGTTCCTACCCCGCAAGTTCCTCTTGTCTGAGAGAGAGGGATGTCTGAAGTATTTCACCAAGCAGGATGTGAGTATGGTGGTCAACTCCCACCTCAGTGCATACTCCACCCAGAGGCAGTGGGGTCACAGGGATGCTTCTGTTTCCTGCACATGTTTCTGAGGTTGCCTTTCTTATCCCAGGCTAGAGGTTATAACAGAAACATGTCACTGAAGAGAGGAGTTCAGCTTCACTTCCTACTCTCAGAGTGACATTTCCCCACGTCCTCCCTTTGTGCTTCTCTACACCCTTCTCTCACTGATGATTAAGGGTCTGATCTTTCACTTCACCCAGGGAGGTTGTGGAGTCTCCTTCACTGGAGAAGTTTAAAACCCACCTGGACATGTTCTTGTGTGACTGGATCTAGGTGATCCTGCTGTGTCAGGGGGATTGGACTAGATGATCTCTGGAAGTCCCTTCCAATCCCTAATGATTCTGTGATTCTGTGAAGGAGTGATGGTTTTAAATTAAAAGAGGGCAGATTTAGACCAGATTTAAGGAAAAGATTTTTTACAACGAGGGTGCTGAAATATTGTCACAAGTTGCCCAGAGAGGTGGTAGATGTCCCATCCCCAGAAATATTCAAGGTCATATTGGACAGGGCTCTGAGCAACCTGATCTGGTTGTAGATGTCGCGGCTCATTGTAGAGAGATTGGACTATAAGAACTTAAATGTCCCTTCCAACACCAAGCATTCTGTGATTCTAGGAGTGAGGCTCTTTCTTTTTGAGGTCGGCTAGCCTTTAGATGGCTCAGCTGTAGAGTCAGATACGCTCTTAATTGTTTCACTGGTAGTTCCACACTAGGCACAGCTCAAATCTAAACTCAAACCGCTGGATCACTGTTTGAGTTTGAGCATGCAGCGCAGTGAAGGAAGCAGTTAGTGAGGAAGGGGCAGGTACTACCTTTCAAAACCCTCTGACCCTGCCTTAAGCCATGAAATCAGCAGCTCAGGTATAGAATTGCTCATGCATAACCAGTGCCTTTCTGTTCTCAGGCCAAAGAACCTAAAATCAACGTTAAAATAGATGTCATCAATGCTACGTTCCAGCCAGTGAAAATTGGGAACCCCAACGGGCTGCAGATCACCTATCTCAAAGACAACAAGACCCGGAATATATTTGTTTACCATGAAAGTGGAAAGGTATTTGGTTTTAGCATCAAGCACTGAGGTGATTAGAGGAGCCACTACTAAATAGTCTGAAACACAGGCAGCTTGGGAGCTGCATTTGTGAGTGGCTGTAGGTAACGGAGTGGGAGTTCTGGCTCTGTGTTTTTGTGTCTGTGTGACAGTTTTGCTGCGAGGAGCAGGGCAGGGGCTCTGTCTGGCTTGGTTTGTATGGGAGGGGCTGCCCTAGAAGATGTGCAGATGTAATGCCCGTGTGTGTGGAGAATGGGGCAGCTCTGCTGGCTGTGTGTGCGTAAGGGAGATGCAGAAGGTGCTGAGTGGCTTTAGGTGGCTCACTGTTGCTCTGGCTAAGCTGTCTGTCTTGTTCTTTTCTGCTCTCAGGAGGTAGTGGACTGGTTCAATGCAATTCGCTCCGTGCAGTTCCATTATCTGAAGGTAGCCTTTCCCATTGCCAGCGATAATGAGGTAAGGCAGCGCTCGAGCGCACTGCTGAGTCTCCTGCTGCTACTCGGTTATGTGATAAAAGAGCTCATTATTTGCTATTAGAACCCCAGGTACAGAAGAGGAAATGGCAGTGTTTAGATAGAGGGGTGAAAAAGTGTGTGTAAAAGGGCCTGTGGTGGCCACAGAACAGCTGCTTTTTGCTGTTTCTGGGCACTGTGGAGACAGAAGTGACTCCAGGCTAGGAAAACATTAATTTAAAGGCAGCTAAATGTGAGGGAACAGAAGGAAGGGTTTGAGGCAAAAGCAAATAGCAAAGAACACAGCTAAGTGAATGCTGCTCTTGCCTTTTTGTTCAGATTAAAAATCGTCTGACAAGAAACTTCCTGAAGGAGGGATATATGGAGAAGACTGGGCCCAAGGTGAGCTGCTGTGGGAGAAAAATGAAATCTCACAGGGACCTCCCAGAGAGCCACTGACCTTCCCTACTTCAATGTTTTTCTCCTGCTGTCTCCCCATTCCCCCCGACTCTTTAGACACCCGCGGGAACAGTGTGTGTGCACCAAGGGAGGGGAGAATAAAAGGAAGGGGAAGGACAGATGTGAAAGTAGATGAAGCCAGAGTCCCTGCTTTCTCCCAGAACAACAGATCTCTCTGCATGTGTCTGTGTGTGCATGACCTCACAGGTATTTAGCGACTAGACTTCTCCTGTCTCAAGTCTGGGGTCCTTCCCAGAAGTCCAAGCGTTGGGGACAGCAGCTGGGAGTGAAAAACCCCAGACTCTCAGCTCAGAAAGGGTGAGGAGGAGGAGGTTGCTGTTAAGGCAGGGGCTTGATTGAAACGGTTGGGCAGAGTTTTGGGAATCCACTCGCACTGCTCGCGGCAGAGGGCACTGTCGCCTTACATATGTCACCTCTTCCCTTCACAGCAGAGAGAGGCTTTCAAGAAGCGATGGTTCACGCTGGATCACCGCAGGCTCATGTACTTCAAGGACCCTTTGGTGAGGGGGAGATCTGACCTCTGGCAGCTGCAGGCAGCAGTGCTCAGGGCAGGGGCAAAGCGCAGCCTGTCTTTGCTCTGCAGTGAGGGAGGCTTGTGGGTTCCCCAGCTGGTCTGAGTGGACCAAGGTCTTCCCCTTTCCATCCCACTTAGTTCCCCCTATGGTTTCTGTGTTTGTTTCACTGTGTCACTGCAGACAATGGGAACAGGGAGGGGAGTGGTGCAAAGGCGGTGATGGGGAGGAGAGTGACATGGGGGGTGACAGTGACAGACAGAAGCAGCAGCTCCTGTCTCACACTTCTCAAGATATGCTCTAAATTATTCTTCCTGCTGCTGCCTTGAGCATAGAATCATAGAATCATCAGGGATTGGAAGGGACCTCGAAAGATCATGCAGTCCAATCCCCCTGCCACAGCAGGCTCACCTCACTGGAGAAGCCATGGATTCAGAGTCACTCAGGGTTGGAAGGAACCATCATCCAGTTCCAACCCCCCCAGCACAGGCAGGGACACCCCACCCTAGCACAGCCTCCCTGCTTTTCTGAATCCTCTGGCTGCCCCCATCCCATACCTTTTCCTGCTATATCCCTGGTCCTCGCCCGCTCCTCTCCTGTCCTTAGGTTCCTTGCTATTAATCCCTGGTTCTTCTGGGATTCTGCAAACATCTCTTTTTCCCTCTTGATGTGCAGGACGCGTTTGCCAAGGGTGAGGTGTTTGTGGGCAGCAGAGAGAATGGATATAGCGTGCAGAAGGGATTGCCTGCAGGGACACAGGGCAACTTCTCTTGGCACTATGGCCTCACCATTGTCACCCCCGACCGGGAATACCTCTTCACCTGTGAGACAGAGGATGACCAGTTGGACTGGATCGCAGCCTTCACTAGCGTCATCGACCAGGCCATGACACCACAGGAGTATGCAAGTGAGTGCCTGAATGCTGTTTCCTTCCCCTTCTACCACCGTGGCTCATGGTATTGCCCTAATGCACCACCTTTTCCCTTTGTTACAGTTGAAGCCTACTTCAAGTTTAAATCCTAGGAAGCCATGTGGGAACCTTGCTGTGACTTGACTCCACCTGGTCCTGTCAGGTGGGCTGTCAGGAGAAGAGATCGACATCGGAGAAACACAGCGCTCTTGAAGCACCCTTTGAAGCACTTTTCCCCCCCATAGATGGTCTACCTTGTTCTGAGGGCCCGATTAAGCTGCTTCCTTTCAAGCACAAGATGTTGTGAGCCTGAATCCTCAGTGCAATCTGTTAAATTGCTGTGATATGACTGGATGCTGGCAGGACTTGCCTGTCAGTTGGACCTTGAAACTTGTCACTAGCTGTGTTAGGCACAGGACCTGCTGTCACTGCTGTGTGGAACTATTGACAACCACCTAACTCTGAAAACCAGCTGCCTGATTGGAGCTACACCCCAGCAGTTGCAGGGGGTGCTGGACTAGGAGAGACTGTTCCTGTACAAGAAGTGGTTTCTCTGCTGGCAACAGAGATGTGAAACTTCTAAATATTTGATCAGTTAGAGCTGTACTTGAGAAAGGTCACTTAAAAGATGACTTCTAACAGCCAAATGTGAAGCCTGTTTCCTCCTGCTGTGTATATGCTTGAAAGCTTCTTCAGACCACATTTATGTGGAGACCTTCCCCTGGTTGTTACAGAGAAGGTTGAGAGTTTTGCTCAGAAACATTTCGAGAGGGCAAGGCCTGAAGCTGCCCCAGGGGAGGGTTAGGTTGGATATTAGGAAACACTGCTTCACCTGGAAAGGCTGATCAGACACTGGAATGGACTGCCCAAGGCAGTGGTGGAGTCCCCATCCCTGGAGGTGTTTAAGGACAGACTGGCTGTGGCACTTAGTGCCCTGGTCTAGCCGTTGTGGTGATGTCAGGTCATGGGCTGGGCTGGATAATCTCAGAGGTCTTTTCCAGCCTCAATAATTCTGTGTGATGCTGTGTGAACCAACACGTGTATGCTTGTGTGAATGTGGCTAATGTGTGTGTATGTGTGCAAGTCATTGGGAGGTGGAATACAGCCCTAGGGAAGGTACCAGCAGAGAGCAGTGTCTGTGGTGTGCCTGACAATGACTGGACTCTGCTGACTTTATTAGAACCTAGAGGTCAGTGTCTGAGGTTAGCAACACATGAGTCTCTGCTCCCTCATTCTCTGGTCCTTTCATTCTACCATCTACATTATGTATGTGTTCATTATACACACAGATAATTTAGTGCAACAGTAGGAAGTCTGTATGTTCAGGTCCTTCTACTAAGCTAGCCTGAACCACTAAAATCATAATCCATATCTTAAAGATCATGGCTGGGAGGACCATGTTTCACTTGCTGGAAGAACCATCTGAGTTCTACTGAAGGCTGCAGAATCTGATGTGTCTGCAGTTCTACATGAGCAGTGTGAGATGAGGCATCTTGTGTGTTAAGGGGAGCTAACTGGAATTAATGAGGCAACCAGTATTTTAATTGGCTCCTAAAGAAATGAATTTTAAAATCCCATTGTAATTTATTTTAACTTCCTAACTGAGCCGAGCTGCTAAGGCATGATGTTGTTTCTTGGAAAAAGGCACAACTGGAGGAGGACCTGTGGCTCTTCCTTGCAGCTCCTGGGGCACATGGACAGTTAATCTCATCAGGGCCAAGGCAAAGATGTTGTCCAAGGTGGGGGCCTCTCTGTGTTTGAGACCACCACAACCTGTTGGCATCATTGACTTCCTGGATGAGAAGCGGCATCGCTCATCCTGCTACCGTGACACAGTAGAGCCTTCCAGTATATTTCACCCTGCAGTGAGATCTGCTGATCTCCTCCAGTTTGGAGCACATTTGTCCTAAAAACTCGAACAAAGCTTCTATTTAAAAATAAAGTGCCTTTTGTTCTGGTAACATGGAAGTGGCACAGTCCATTCAAAAAAATCTCAGGCCCCATCTAAATGACCTGCAAATACAGTTCTCCTCTAAGAAGAAGAGTAGAGAAAGTGACCCCAAGAGCTGACACAGAAAACCCCGAGGGTTTTGTTGCCTCCCTCAATGCCATGTGCCACATGCCTGCTCCTGTAGCACAGCTGTACAGAAGCTGTTGCTGTTGCACGTTGCTTGGATCCTGCTGCAGCAAGGACACTACTGGCAAGATGCTTCCTTCTGATTTCTGCTGAGTTGTTGCTGCAGGGGATGAGTGGAGCCATTCAACTCAGTCACAACAAAGTTAATACAGCAAGAATGCCAAAAGATGTGTAGCTGGAGCAGCCTGAACCCCACTGTGAACTAAGAACAGAGCATATCTGTCTGTCCTGCCAATGTTGTCCTGCTCTGTCTGTTCCCCGAGACAATGAGGCTTGGGTGTGGGTGAAGAAAGAGCTTTGAGCTCAGGTCACAGGTGCCACGCAGCGATGTCCCGCTAGAAGGCAATGGTGCCTACTTCACAGGCTTCTGCTCCCTGCTCTGTAGTGAGGCAGCAGGTTCTGGGAGGACGAGGGAAGGAGGGGGAAAGCGTAGGTAAGGAGGATGGTCTTTGAGGAGAAGGAGGAAAGAGAGTGTAAAATAACTAGTCCTTTGAGTCTTTAGGAGCTTGCTGCTGGCCAGGGGCAAGGAGGGAACAGGGCCAGTTCACAGAATCACAGAAACACAGAACATTAGGGACTGGAAGGGACCTCAAAAGATCATCCAGTCCAATCCTCCTGCCAGAGTAAGATCCCCTAGGTCAAATCACACAGGGACATTCCAAGCAGGTTTTAAGTATCTCCAAAGAAGGCAGAAGCATGGGCACTGCACGGCCCCCCAACCCTTCTCAGGAGGCTGTAGGGGGCCCAGGGGGAGGCCACAGCATCCCTCTGCCTCGTGGGGAGTTGTCAGGGCCCTTGGGGGGAAGCGAGGTGTGAGCAGCGCCCCAGGTTGGGAACATCTCGCAGGCTTTGGTTGGGGTCAGGCTGAGAAGTACAAGAGCATCACCTTCCACACTGGTGTGCAGCCCTCCATCGTTGTGGCAGTGCCTTCCCTCTGGCAAAGCTGCTTGCCCTCCTCGTGCTGGGGATCCTGCCTCCATCGTCAGGTTCGCCAGCCCTTCCCTGCCACGTTCCCTCTTGCACAAGGGCACGAGTGGGTGGAAGGGAGCAGTCAGCCTCGATGCATCTAAATTACACAGCTGGGGGAACCCTGGCCACCCCTCACCTCCTCGCTAGCAACGGGCCAAGCCATAACAGAGTCAGGACAACAGTGAGTCACCGATTGCACAGGACCACTGAGTCACTTCAAGAAGCAGCCACGTTAGCAGGAGATTTGAATAAGCTCCGTCCTCCTGTGGTAAAGCTCACACTCAGCTTTCTCCCCTCATGCTCCACCAAAAAGAAAAGGTAATTAAAAAAAATCTTTGAAGAGTCTTTCTAAAAAAAGACTCCCAAGTGCAGTCACGAGACGTTTGAGGTTGCCTGGAAGTACAGCTTGGGCAGGTCAGCGTGTTTGCTCAGCTCTCGAGCTCAGCCCCAGCAGTGGCTGCAGCAAGGGGAAAGCTCCCCTATGTGCCCTTTATCACAGCTTGTGGAGGGAGCACTCCTCAGCATCACGTCCCTGCTCTGGCTGAGGAAATCCCCAGCTCTCTGACCTACTAAAGGTACCCCAGGCTGTGTCAACAGCAGTGAGTAAACCGTGCCAGCCCTCTCACCTTGATGCCATCTAGCCTCCACACAGCTAAACTCTCATCCCCAGAAAGTCTGGCTTCATACATATTGTGCCATGGGAAGAGTTTCCAAGCTCTGCTGTCCCTCAGCCATGCCTACGCACAGGGTGGCGATGGTAGATGTCATGTTTACTGTTGTAGCTGTTGCCATAAAGAGCAGGGTGTGATCAGCCCCAGCGGACTGGCTGTGCACAGCGTGGTGCCTCAAGAGAAACCCAGCTGCAGGATCTCAAGCTCAAGTCACTTGCCTACCTGTCCTGGTTTTGGCTGGGGTGGAGCTAATTTTCCTTCTTGGTAGCTACAGTAGTGCTGTGTTCTGGATTCAGGATGGGAACTGGCATGAAAAGAATGCTGATAACACACTGATGGGTTTCGTCATTGCTAGGAAATCAAGGACTTTTCAACTCCTCAGCTATCACCAGTGTGCAGGTACACAACAGGCTGGGGGAAACATGGCCAAGAGCAGCTGACCCAAGCTAGCCAAGGGGATAGTCCATACCCCAATGTGTTGTGCTTGATCTATAAACCAGGGGGAATTAGCTGTGAGGGTCAGACCTCCGCTCAGGCATTGGTGGTGAACAACTGCATTGCGCATCACTTGTCTTTTCTTGGGGTTTATTTCTTCCTCTCTTTCACAGAATCACTAGGGATTGAAAGGGACCTCAAAAGATTATCTAGTCCAATCCCCCTGACACAGCAGGATCCCCTAGACCAAGTCACACAGGAACACTTCCAGGTGGGTCTTAAATGTCACCAGTGAAGGAGACTCCACAACCACCCTGGGCAGCCTGTTCCAGTGCTCCATCACCCTCACTGTGAAGAAGTTCCTTCTCATATTGATGTGGAACCCTCTATGTTCCAGCTGACACCCACTGCCCCTTGTTCTATCACTAGATGAAACTTATGTTAATTTCCATTACTGTTGTAATTGCATTTCATTATTGTCGCTGTTATAGTATTTTAACTGTTCTTAACTCATTAATTTTACCTTGTTTCAGTTCTCCTCCCCATCCTGTTAGGAAGGGAGAGGAGTGAGCAAGTGGCCAGGAACAGGCTGGGTTTAAACCACAACAGCACCCTAAGTGTTCTTGCCTCCCAGCTCAGATCTCTCTCTCCAACTCCCCTTTGACTTCATCAGCCCCCCAGTTCCTAGCAGCCAAGCCTCTCTCTACACGAGATCCTGAAACACAAGACCTGGTAAAGCCTCATGACTTATAAAACAAGAACAAGGAGGGGCTGCTGTAAAAGGAGCTCCAGCTGTTCTGATTGACCCAGCCATGCCTACAGGGAGTAGGACATCAGATTGTGTTTCATGCTGTTTATAACTCTGTAAGCAAAGACCCAAAGATTTAGTCCTTCTTTACCGGTCCTTACTGGCTGATAACTCAGGTAATAACCCACAGACCAGCAAGAACCAGGCTGTAACGTGAAGCACGCCTTGTCACCTCCAGACTCCTCAGAGGCCATCCTGTGTTTCAGACTAAGTGCTCAGGCACATTAAAAGCTAACAAAAGCATAGCAGCCACATGAAGTGTGGCTCAACAGTATTTATGCCTCTGCAGTTATTTGAGGAAAGAATTTGCATCAGAAACCTGTTGCTTGCTTCACCACACTCACCAAGACATCCTCACCTACCCCTGTCTCCATCCAACAGCAAGAAGCCCCAAGACATGAGAGCTGTTATGAGTAGGACCAGCCTCTACAGAGGGGTGCAGGGCAAAACTAGCACAACTGAGGACTTGCTTCTCACTCCATAAACACACTAGACTCACCCAGTGTAGCCACTCGAGCCTGTCTGAGGCCAGCCAGGGATGCTCAGCTTGGAAATATTTAATCATCCTATTTTATTCAGGCAAGTTAAGGTGACAGTCTGGAACACTTGTACTTTCTCCACTTGTCACATCTAGCCTACACACTTCCTCCCAAGACCTTCTGTCTTCCAAGGACTTCCACCCTCACCCTCCTCTCCACCCATGCCAAGGCTGGCACAACACCACCCACTTATGATGCTTGAGCAAAGCTGGCTACCCTCCTCCTCCTACCCCTCCAGCAAGGAGGCCAGCAATCATGAACTTGCAGCATGGAAGACTGACACTGGATAGAACAAAACTCTTCTTTATTGATCAATTCTTTTCTGTTTCTTTTGAGATGGATATGTCAAAGGAAGTTATTCCCAGCTGAGGGACTGGAGTGTGAAGTCCCCTTGTGTATCAAAGTAGTCAAAGACAGCAAGACCAAGCCTGTTGGGGAATGTGAACTGGTGGCCTGGCAGCTGGACTGTCACATCGTTTTGGTTGATGCCAAAAGTGATCTGCAAAGACAAAGGGCAGAGTCAGAGAAAGCTTCTGCCAAGGTACCCTGAAACCTTTCCCCTTTGCAGCACTGCTGAAACCACCCTGTTTCACAGGGTGAACATGCTCAGCAGCACAACCCGCTCTTCAACAGCAGGAGCACTCTTCCAGTCTCCCAAGAGGGGCCTGTTCCCTGCTCAGTTCAACAGTAACATCTCTTGGAGCTAGACAGTTTGCACATTTGATCCCCACCCTCTTAGTGTTTAGAGCCCTGGATGGTGATACTGGTCAAGCAGAAGCCAGCCACCTCCTTGCAGCAGTCAGATGGCCCTGAAACAACTCCTGTAGGTGGGTGCCCTGTGCCAAGCACCAGGGTAGGCAGAGAGAGAGAGCGCATCCCAAGCCTCACCTCTGCAACACCTCCTTTCTGGAAAGGGAAGACAGACTCCCTGTGCTCTGCACCCCACTCTTCCACCTTCTTCGAGTTGCACACGATGGTGTTCACATCACCATGAGCATCAAAACGGGGGTTGAAGTGAAGCCCAAGGTTGGTAGCATCCTTCCCCAAATTCAACACAAAGCTGCAGAGAGAAAAAGGCATCGATGCTGCTTAAATCAACACAATGGTAGCCTGTTGTTCACAACAGTGAGTATCTGTGGTGGCCACTTCAAGTCCAGCTGAGGGTAACCAAAGGGAAACCCCTTACCAAACAGCACAGCTTCCCTAAGAAGATGTGCTATGTCAGCAAGGGCTACTCTCCTCCGCAGGGGTGTTATGCCCCAGGGTGTCATCCTTAGGAGGGACACCACCTAGTTTCCACACAGCTTGAAGCAGGAGAAAGGTTCAGCCCTTAGCCCTCCTGCACATGGAGATTTCCTGTGCCTAAACCAACTCCCAAGGAGTCAGTTGCTTTTCACAGATTTCCTTTCAGCTCCAAACAGTTAGCTGGAGCTGCACCCTGCCTGACAGCCACTGCCTTCTCCCCACCCTGCAGGCAGCTGAAGTAACTACCATGTCATTAGCTTTCCCAAAGCATCTGCAATGGCAGTGGGAGGAAGCAGGTTCCTAGCCCAGCGTCCACCTTGCCTCCAGGCTTCTTACTCAGATGAGAAGAGAGGCAGCATTACTTGGCAGGAGCCTTCACTCCAATACTATCGAACTTCAAAGGCACTGGGAAGAGCTGGGACATGTTTCCTGGAACACCACTAATGCTGGTGCAGCAGGTATAGGCTCCACTTTACCCACCAAGAAGCCTCACCAGACAGAGGCCTACACAAGGGCTGGGGATTGCTGCAGAAGTT
The DNA here is from genome assembly GCA_013400115.1 of Rhinopomastus cyanomelas. Lineage (NCBI taxonomy): Eukaryota > Metazoa > Chordata > Aves > Bucerotiformes > Rhinopomastidae > Rhinopomastus > Rhinopomastus cyanomelas. The sequence goes on along the minus strand of VXBP01000231.1, from coordinate 272,193 downwards.
CTCCTGGAGGCCACAGCCACCCTGATCCCTGCACAGATAGAGGCATAGTTCTACCCACTCTCACCTGCTCACTTACCACCTTTCCTCCTAGCACCTGACAGGCATCTTCACTGGGTGAGAGCAAACTTCAGCAGCCTGAGACCCTCTGCTGCAACACACAGCCTTTCCATTTGCACCATTAGCTGGAGCTTTGGCTCAGAGCATCCAAGCCCTCTGAGCTGCTTGGGTTATGAACACCTCCTGCTCAGTGAATCAAGGCCCTACAATGATGGCCCAAGAGTAGGGACACCTTCATGCAGAGGAGAGGATGTATCTGCAGAGTTTGTATCAACCCAAATCTCAGTAAAGCCACAGCTTCCATTTCCTCTACCCTGTGCTAGAGAGGATGTGGTCACTGCTAGTGCACACAGCTGGAGTTCCACATCTGCTTCAGCTTAGCCCCTTGGCAGTAGAAGGTCTGCAGTGTGCATTAGGCAATGACTCATTGGGAAGCCCTGCTGGTGTTAATCCCTTTCAGAGTCACTCTTCTCCCACCCAAGCGAGGGATCCCTTCTGACCCTCACCAGCCAAATACAACTCAGTGGGGGTGCCCTGGCAGCACAGCTTACCTTTTGGCATTTGGTGCCACCTTCCCCTTGACAATGAGGCGCTGGCCAGGCTTCAGACCCAAGTTGGTGCAAACTGGTCCCTGAGGAACATGGAGGCAGAGACATTAGCTCAGTACCTGCTGGTTCACTTGCTCTGACTTGGCAGCTCTCCTTGCTGCCTTGCAAGGCAAGGAATTGCTTTGGATAGCTGGAGAGACAGGAAAGCTCCCTTCCCCTAGGGCATTGCACTAGGGCCACCCCAAAGAAGTTTCTCCAGTCACATGTGCCCCATTTCCCAATCTTTCTCCCACTGCTCTCATCAGCATGTCTGCATTTCACAGCAGTAAAACGTTAGCACCTGCAAGCTCCCATCACACCCACCCTGTCCCAAGCACCCCACGTGCCTGGTGGATCTCACGCCATCCCAGCACAGGTCTGGAACCTCCATTCCTCTCTCCCAGCTTAGAGCCTCATCCAGGCTCAGAAGCTCAGGTGCTTTGCTCCCCAACTCTCAGGGCTTGTGTTTTCAATTGTAAGCTCTGCTCACACAAGAGCATTTGCCTGCTCCACGTACACCCCCTTCTCTCCAGGAGGATTCAAATACCCTAGTAAACCTCTATGTACTGATTTTCCACCTCAGCAGAGGCAAGATGCCAAGAGTTCTAAAAAAAACCCCTTCTCTCAATTCCACTTCAATAAATAAGTTTGCAAATTACACTCCCTTATTAATCCCCCTCAGACTAATGGAAGTTAAATTAATCAAAGACATGCAATCACTCTTCTGACACAAGCATCTCCTCAGCAGTCCTTGACACTTGCAGCAGGACACTCCTTATGAGCAGAGGAAGGGATAACGATTCAGTGACTCATGAGAACTTCAGCCAGGCAGCAAGGCTGCTCAGAAGAGATGCTCACAGAGCAGTAAGTGTTAACCACAGTGTCTCCCCTAGCATAGAGCTGCTGTAAAACAGGTTACCCCAGCTTGGGAACTAACCCAGCAAGGCCCCCCCCACATACCTCCCCAAAGAGGTTCTGCTGACAGAAAGCCCAGCAAACCAACCAACACTGCCAGAACAAGAAACAGCAGCCACTCATCTGCAGCAAATAGAGCAGGGAGTCTTCTTCCCAGGGAGATAGCATCCAGCTCTAGCAGATCCCTAGCAGACCCTCTGACAGGGGCTGAGGAGCAGAGGAGGGAACAGCTTCACTCCAAGCCAAGACATTCCTCACAGCCCCACTCCATGAAGCGCCATGGCCAGCAAAGCTGCACCTCCAGCCATAAACCAGCTGCCCCCATCCCTTCCTCTACTCACACAAGACATGGTGCTGCTCTGTAGATGGATGGTCCTCTCCACCAAGGTGCAAGAGCCTCACACAAGCAACTGAAGAAGCCCCACCCTTGCCTTTAAGTAGACGGGGAGCTGAATTGTCCCAGCCCTTCTGCACTCCACCCACCAATGAGATGGAGGAGAGGCTGGGAGGAGCTGGTTCTGTGGGGAGGGAGAGCCTATTAGGCAGAGCTGCCTCCTCCCACCCTTCAGCAGGCTCCTTTCCAAGATGCTAAAGCCAACCCTTCCAAACAGGCATTCGAGCTTTCCAGGAGGAGATCCAGCTGTGTGTGGCCACGAAGCCAATGGAAAATAGTTTTACAATGAGTGTTTTACTGTCCAAGGCTTTCATCCCAGATGGAAAACGGTCGGATGGATAGAGACTGGGTGGAAATGGTGTGGGAGGAGGGCTCTAGCTACATCAGGAGCAGAAAGAACCATCACTGAATACTTGAGAAGCGCTTTGTGATCCAGGTGAGACTCCAGGAGCTCAGTGGAGCTGTATCCAGGCTCACTATTGAGCCTCGCTGTCCCCAGGAGCTGCCTGGCTGCTGACCCAGCCCTTTCCACCAGCTCCAGTAGGCAGAAGAACCAAAGGAGGGAAAACAGCTCCCTTCCTGCAGAACCCCTAGACACCCCAAAACCATGCAATTCTTCTTGGTTTGTAGGGCACAACAAGCCAGAAGGAAACTGTCTTGGCAGTGTGGGAAGGAATTGGTCTAGTTGATCCTGCTCTGGCAGGGGGATTGGACTGGGAGGTCACTTCCAATCCCTAGTGATTCTATGATTCTATGAATTATGGTGCCTGCTCCTTGCACCTACCCCGGACACACTTTTGGGGGTTTAGGAAGAGCAGGGTGGGGTCACAACACTATCACAATGAGCCATAGAATCCATGTGTCTGTTGTCTGCCTCTATGTTCTCCTTGTGGCAAACATTATTCACTCCAAGTAAAAGGATTCCTTTGGAAAAAGTTGCCCAATTACTACGTGGCTCAACTGTAATTACACTGAAAGAGGAGGGGAAAAATTCAGGCAGTGGGCCAAGCCTGTGGCTTAAAGCTTTCCTTGTCTTGCGTGTCTTTCTCTAAATCACAAGATGCTTTGTGATTTCCTGGAGAGATCCAGAACTGAAACTCACCAGAACACTTTCTTCTTCTCTTTCTATGAGGCCCTTCTTTTCCCTGTCTCCTGAGGACATGATCCCCATCCCTCTTACCCCCATCAAGCACAACCCCAGAGGCTGGCACTCCTGGGTGTTTTCAGTTGATGCTGTTGGTTTCAACAGAGGTAACAGGGAGACCCTTCTGCTTGCTGGAGTTGGGACACCAGTGTGGTTTGACCCCAGCCAGCAGCTAAGCTCCGTGCAGCTGCTTACTCTCTTCTCCCTGCTCTTTCTTCTCCCTCCTAGAGGGAGGAACTTCAGTTCTCCTCCTGGAGGAGAACTGAAAAAGAACAAAGGTAAAACTCATGGGTCTAGGTAAGAGCAGTTTAATAACTAAACCAAAATATAACAACAATGCTAATAAATAACAACAATAATTGTACTCAAAAGAACAAAAAGAGAGTAAAGAAAATACAAGTGATGCACGGCGTGGTTACTCCCCACCTGCTTGCTGATGCCACCCCCCATGCAACTCCCCCCCAGTTTGTAGACCGAGCACAACACATGAGGGCAAGGACTATCCCTGAGGCTAGTCTGGGTCAGCTGTCGTGGCTGTGCTCCCCCCCTGCAGCCTTTTGTGTACTTGTGCACTAGTGATACCTGAGAAGTTGAAAAACCCTTGATTCCCTGGCAGTGACCAAACCCAGCAGAGTATTATCAGCATTCTTCTCATGCCAGTTCCCATACTGAATTCAGAACATGGCTAAGAGTGGAAACGAGCTCCACCCCAGCCAAAACCAGGACAGAAGGTCTTGGAAAGGGTCCAGCCTTTGGGCACAAAGGGGTTGGAGTAAAGGCCAAAGTGGGCTTCTCTGTGCTGACATGCACATGGCCTCTTTCCTCCTCTGGGAGCCTGCCTCAGGGTTCAGCCCGTGAGCCCGATCCCTTCCACAGGGTGTGGGACCAGCAGGACCTGAGGCAGCTTCCCTCTGCTTGGGATGTAGGTGTCACTTAGGCTGGACTTGATGATCTTGATGATCCTGGAGGTCTTTTCCAGCCTCAGTGATTCTGTGAAATCAATTCCTTTCAGACCCACGATTTTGTGAGACTGAACCCCTGCAAAGAACCCCAGACACCTCTCCAAGGAGATAAACTGCTCCTGGAGCCACAGTCACAGGTTGCAGAAGTAGGAAGAACTTTCTCCTTGCAAGAAATGTTTGTTGGGGAAGGGAAATGTCTGAATATTTGTTCACACAGAGTGGGACATGAAGGGGGCCGTTTAGGTTCTGTGTTTCCTGCAGTGTTTCTGGCAGCTGGGCACCTCAGCTAAGGCTGAGGCAGGCACCATCTCCTTGAGTCACAGCTCTCCAGGGACTTTCCTCCAAATGCTGCTGGGAAAATCCAAGATAGTAGGTGATAAAGAGGGAGGGGATGCTGTCCTGGAGGGGACACTGGAAGGGGTATTCACATCAAGGAAATCCAGCCTTCAGACTTGAGTCACAGAGAGTCACAGGACTGTCAGAGCTGGAAGGGACCTCTGGAGATCATGCAGTCAGGTCCGCTCTCCTCCATCCCAAAGGACTGTCTAGAGCACATGGCACGGGACTGCATCTAAGAGGGTTTTGAGTGTCTCTGGAGAAGGAGACCCCACAACTCTCTGGGCAGCCTGTTCCAGTGCTTTGTCACCTGCACAGTAAAGAGGTTTTTCCTCATTTCTAAGTGAAAGTCCCTGGGTTCCAGCTTGCGCCCTGTTGTGGTTTGAAAATTGCTAGCGTTTTCAAACTACACGCCCGTTGCCCCATGTCCTGTCACTAGGCACAACAAGCCTGACTCCATCTTCCCCACAGCCACCCTTCAGGTATTTATAGACACAGACCAGGTCTTCTCTCAGTCTACCTTGGCCAGCCTGTGTTTGTCTGATGGGAGTTCAGGTGTCTCCACTGGCTTTCAAGCAGGCTAATAGCACAGGCAAGGGGGCCACGGGGTGTCCCATTGCCTGTAGACCACATGCTACACCCATCAGTGCAATGCTGTGTCTCCCTTCCTACCTCTAGACTGGAGCCACCACAATGAGATGACAAAATCTAAACCTTCAGGTTCAGTGTCCTCACAAGACAGGGCTGGATTTAGGGGAGGGAAGGACTCTGCTCACCCCATGGCACACCAGAGATGGTGTCCCCAGATGCACTGACACCTGTTCCACCACAATGAAGGTGCAAAACTTCTTCCCTGTTCTTTTCAGGAGCGATGTGGTGTGGGAAGTCGCTGTGTTTTGAGAAAGGCAGAGCTGACCAGAGCTTGCATCCTCACCTTTTATCACCTCATTCCCAATCAGCGTGCGAAAGGATCAGCTAGATAGGGGATGTGCCAGCAGATTAGTGACCCCCATCTGATCTGCAAAGGATGGAGATGAGCAAGATGAGGACAGATCACAGCAGACCTTGGTGGCACGGGCACGTCCTGCTGTGTGGGATGGGAACTCTGCCATGGGATAAATCTCTTCTCCTCCACCCTTCCAGCTGGGCTATTTCTCACCAGGAGAGCCCTCCTGCATCACACTGTACATCTTTACTTTGTATTAGAGGGTCATATCTTGGATAGCAAAAGATCTTTGCCCAAGCCAAAGGGAGTGACCGGATTTGACACTGTTGCTGCAGAGCAGCCCTTGGCCATGACAAACTCTTGGCCAGAGGGAGCCACAAGTGTGGAGAAGAGAGTAGTATCTGTGGGATATTCCTTCAGCAGTGCCTCATCTCTGGTTATGAGGGTGAGGCAGGTGGCGTTGGCATCTCCAAACTGACATTGTGTGTTCTGGGCAGGATGGGGCTAGGAGAACTTAGTGTAGATGAGCCAGCTGCCGTGACAGGACAGCTTGAATTCACAGCCAGCACAGGGCCAGAAATCTCAGCAAATACCCTACCAAGGGTGACCTGTGATAGAGGTCAGGCATCCCACTCAGGTCCTGAGCCTGGGCACCTCCACTGCAGAGAAAGCCTGGCTCTTTGGGGTTACTCAGTGTCCTCTCAACAGCTTTTCCTTGCACAACATCCCCATCTGCTCACTCCTCATTGGTAAACACAAATTGCCCTTGTACAATGAGCAATGAGCAATCTGAGCCAGTCCTCAAAGAACTGCTGCTGCCTTTGGGACCTGAGCTCATCCCCTGAAGCTGGTCATGACTTGGTCAAGCTTGCAGAAGGGAACGGACTTCCCCATCTGTAGCAAGGACTGCCCTTGGTCTTTGTTGTAGCTGTTCTTGCAGGGCCTCAGCATTTTCCAGTGCTCTTCTGGATACCCTGTGCTCATTTCTTCATGCTGAGATGGCACAGTTTCTTGAGCCTCCAGCTTTCCTCATGGACATTCCTACCCCTCCCAAGCTGTAATTCAGCCTAGGTTGAAGAGGGAAACATGATTGCTGAGGGTGAGTTTCACCACTGTGAGTAGCTCTGATTTGAGACCAGCCTCCTGGTCTAGCTGGTAAGCACTGGTATGCCCCAGCATACCCAGACTGGTCCTGCGTGCTGAGGGCTGGAGTACAGCTACTGCACGTTGTGGGGTTGAGTTGAGCCGACGGGCTGAGCTGTTGGGTGGTTCTCACCAACGTGGTTTGGCAGCTGTCAAAGAAACAGCCCGGACAGGCAAGGGTCTGAAGCCAAAATTGGGAAAATCTTTCCCCAGATCTGCCTGTGAGGGGTGCAGCAACAGATCAGGCATCCCAGGCCATGACTTTGGAGGACTAGGAAATGAGCCTGTGGACTACGTGACCGAAGTCCTCTTGCATGCATGGCTCTCAAGCTGGCAAAAGCCTGTTTCCACTGCAGTTAGTTCTTCCATGGTTTGCAACTTCTTTCTACTGGGAGAGCATCTTTGTACCTGTTTAGCCACTTAGTGCTATGTGGGCTGTGGCATTTTGGATTCAGGATTAGGTGTGCTGAACTCTGATTGATTATCTTGTGGACACCCAGACTTGCATCAGGAATGAGCCACAGCAGGACCTCCCAAGCTCTGCCTGCTAAAACCTTTCCAACCACATCCAATTTCCTGCATTAGGAGCCGTCTGTGAGGCTCCAGCTCTTGCTGACTCCAGAATCTCTGCTTTCATTAAATCAGTATGGAAATGTGTTCCCCAGTGGTGAAGATAAACCTGCACATGTTATCAAAGGATACCTGGAGAAGGTGATTTATCTGGGCAAGCCTGAAGTACAGCTTGGGGAAGCGGGAACGACATCTGCTCGCACTGATGACGCTGGGATGTGTTAGACACACCTCAAAGTGCATCTCAGGGGCTTCCCAAGTCTGTGGTTCCTGCCTCCTCCCTTGCACCATTGGCTGCTCATGTTGGACTCCATCTGGAAGGTGTAGACCCTTCCTGGGCACAAGTGGTGGCTTTGCAGGGGTTAGGAGGAAACAGAATCTCAGAATCATAGAATCTTAGGGATTGGAAGGGACCTCCAAAGATCATCTAGTCCAATCCCCCTGACACAGCAGGATCACCTAGACCAAGTCACACAGGAACATGTCCAGATGGGTTTTAAATATCTCCAGTGAAGGAGACTCCACAACCTCCCTGGGCAGCATGTTCCTGTGCTCTGTCACCCTCACCGGGGAGAAGTTCCTTCTGATATTTATATGGAACCTCCTATGTTCCAGCTCACACCCATTGCCCCTTGTCCTATCACTAGATGCCACTGAGCAGAGCCTGGCTCCATCCTCCTGACACCCACCCTTCAAATATTTATAGACATTAATGAGGTGACCCCTCAGTCTCCTATTCTCCAAGCTAAAGAGAGCCAGCTCCCTCAGCCTCTCCTCATCAGGGAGGTGCTTCACCTCCTTCATCATCCTCGTTGCCCTATGCTGGACTTTCTCCTGCTCCTGAACTTCCAGCCCAGATGATATCCCTGTGGCTGTGGGACGGGCACAGCACCCTGGCTGGGAGAACAGGGAGGTAGTATTGGGCCAAAAAGTATTGGGCCATGGCTGCTGGCAGCCTGGTTCAGCCCCGTGTCAATCTGTGGAGATGGCTGGTCCAAGAGCAACCTGGTGGCATGCAAGAACAGCAAGTAGGCACCTACTGGTCTGGGTTAGGTCTTCTGCCTGGGTGATAGGCTCCTTGCCTGATGGTGCTAGAAACATTACCAGCACAATAAAATCGTGGCAGAGCTTCAGTGCACTTGGACAAGAACGATCCTGGCTGTGAGGCTGGATCAGCAGAGTTAGCAGATCTTTAATCCCAGCCAGGTGATGTCTTCAGGCCATTTGCATTGGCCCAGGGCAGCGCAGCAAAGGCAGAGCAAGGAGGGGTGACCTGATGCTTCAGCAAAGCATGTTCTTGGGTTTGACACAGACTGGCTGCTTGCAGTGACACAGCCCGGAGTGAGCGGTTGCAGCAAGTAGAAGATTTCCAAGCGCTGCAGATGCAGGTTAAGAGCAGCCTTGCAGCAGGTGCTGCTGAGCCAGAGGTGGGCAGCAGAGAAGGAAGAGCTGGGAGGTGAACACAGGAAGGCTTCATTTCTCCTGTGAGTGAAGTACACTTAGGGACCTCCTAGAGCTCTGCACACAGTTTGAAACTGATAGTATTTTTCTTATGTAGAGGCAATGGGAAATCACCTTCTGACCAGTGGCTTGAACATCCAGTTATTTCTTTTTTAATAAATCAGGTGGAAGACATCAAATGTGGGGACAAGGTAGAAGTGACAATTAGTTGGGGTGCAGTGTGAATTGTCCAGACTGTGCGGGCACTGCAGGCAAGGCTCCACACCTAAGCTTTAAGAGAAGGAGTGTTTCGAAAGCAGAGCTACAAGCTCAGCAAATTATGACTATGGAAGAGGGAATCATTGCCACCACCTGCCTGGATATTGGCTAATGACTTCCTGAGGGCCTGCAACATAAGTCCCGTGTCACCACTGCAGGAGAGAAAGTCAACAGAGCAATTGAGTAGTGGGAAATATGTGGATCAAGGGCAGCACGTGATGCTTTGTGATAGTCTCTGACAGAGTGTCTCCTGACTGACTCTATTACTTGGTCTAGGTGATCCTGCTGTGGCAGGGGGATTGGACTAGATGATCTTTTGAGGTCCCTTCCAATCCCTGATGATTCTATGATTCTATGACTAGTGGAATATACCTAATATTTATCTTTGTGCTTGTTCTCCAGTGATGAGGTATAAAATCTGCCTTTCAAGAGGAGTTTGGATGCTGTTTAGCAAGTGAAACTTGAGTTCCCATCACACTCTCTGGAAATTTGCTCCATGCCCTGAAGAAGGCTCTTGAACTGCCTTTCCATGCACCTTAAGCTTGATGTAATGAACTGCGGAGGAACTAAAGAGCTCAAATTCAGTAGGTGACCTAATGGTGTTCTGAGTATCTTCAGCAAAGGAGGTTCTGGACAAGAGTTTAGTGAAAGATAGGAAAATTTGAAGGAATCTAGTATTGGCTCTTGTGGCCAAGAGAGCCAACAGCATCCTGGGGTGGATCACAACAGGGGTGGTTAGCAGATCAAGAGAGGTTCTTCTCCCCCTCTACTGTGCACTATTGAGACCACATATAGAGTATTGTGTCCAGTTCTGGGCCCCTCAGTTCAAGAAGGACATGGAGCTTCTGGAGGGTGTCCAGCGTAGAGCCACGAAGATGATGAAGGAGGTGGAGCACCTCCCTTATGAGGACAGGCTGAGGGAGCTGGGTGTCTTGGGCTTGGAGAAGAGGAGACGGAGGGGTGACCTCATTCATGTCTGTAAATATGCGAAGGGTGGGTGTCAGGAGGATGGAGCCAGGCTCTTCCCAATGTCATCTGGTGATAGGACAAGGGGCAATGGGTGTCAGCTGGAACATAAGAGGTTCTATATAAATATGAGAAAGAACTTCTTCACAGTGAGGGTGACAGAGCCCTGGAACAGGCTGCCCAGGGTGGTTGTGGAGTCTCCTTCACTGGAGATGTTTAAGACCTGCCTGGATGTGTTCCTGTGTGACTTGGTCTAGGTGATCCTGCTGTGTCAGGGGGATTGGACTAGATGATCTTTCAAGGTCCCTTCCAATCCCTAATGGTCTGTGATTTAATATCCTGCCTAAAATAGGACACTAAGGAATATTCCCGAGCTGCTGGTTAGTGCTGGGAGTTGAAGGGCAGGAAAATGCAGCTCCAAGCTGCAGCCTCAGACATTTAGGCACTGCTGTGCTGGAGCAGGAACGCTGCAGGCTATCGACTGACTGTGGCCAGCGGCTCTGTGCTGCTGCAATACCTCTAATACCCAAATTGGTGTCCTTGCGGTGCCTTAGGCACCTGCCACTTATTGAGCCTCTTGCAAGCCTAAATGACCTGCTGAGGCACATTCCCTCTCTCGGGTTGCTGTCTGCTGGAGCGGCTTTTGAGGCGCTCTGGGCATGGGTCTGTTTTGCTGCACTTAATATGCAAGCTGTGAGTGGAGGCCGTGTTGGAACACGTTGCGGCAACCCAGACGCTGGTTTCAGCTCTTCCAAGAGGCAGTGCTCAGGAGAAGTGTGCCCAAGGAACACAAGCACGTCCTCCTGCAACACCCCTGGGACCGAAACTCAGCCGCGTGCCCTTTGGCAGCAAGCAGTGCGTGTAAAACCCAGCGCACAAGAGTCCTGAAGAAAAGGGTTGCTCTGGGTAGATTTTTCCTGGTAGGAATGATGAAGAAGCCCCAAAACAGGCTGCTTTTGATTTTGGTGGTTTTTTTTTGTACGCATGCAAAGTGGTCCCTAGAGCGTGGGGTGTGATGTTAGTTCCTACACACAGCAGAACCGGCATCAGAGCTGCTCGGGAGGCGAGGCCAGCAGGGAGCCTGGAGCACATCAGGTTTTTCTCACTGCAAGGTGGTCTGCATGGGCCATTGCATCTGCTTTAGTGACTGTGTTTGGCAGCAGGCAGGCCACAAGCCAGAGTTAGGGGCATTTCTTGTGCTTGGAGGGTCTCCAAAGCACATGGGACCACAAGGCATTGGCACAGCTGAGCCGAAGCCAAGTCAGGCAAAAGGCCAACTGGGCTTTTCCAAGGGGCAATGGAGCTCTGCCAGGCACTAGGGTGGACTTCAGCAGACAGGTTCCTGACCTCTCTAGGAGTCCTGCAAGTGGCACAGCATCTCATTCCCTACTGGTAACACGTCCTCTTGACCCCAAAGCCTAGGAAGCCTTGGACTCCTCTTCTCTTCTTGACTGGTGACCCCCCAGCAAAACGCCCTCAGGAGTTTCAGCTTCATGTACCGTCCCTCACTGGGTGCTGCACTGAGCCCTGCTAGGCAGCTGCTGCCTTCCACCCTACTGCCAGCTGGAACAATAACCCTCTCCCTCACAAGCTGTCTGTTATCCGTTGGGATCTGCTCTGAAATGGGAGGGTGTTTCAGCAGGGCTTGGCAGCCTCCCTTCCTGGAGGCTCATGCTATTTGGGGAGAGAAAGCACAGTACGCTCCTCTCCGATGCTATTGTGGTTGGAGGCAGTGGGAAGCGCTGAGATGCGTCATCTCCTTCAGCGCTCTTGGTTCTCACCCCCTTGCAAAGTGGGCCAGTGGGGCTGGTGGGCACATGCATCTCACTGCTGTCATGAGGCTGTGTCCCAATTTGGGGTGTTCTTGTAAGCAAATCTCTCTGAGAAAGCCCCCGAGAAAGCCATCTCTACTGTGACGAGCAAGCACATCCATTCATCACCATGTCCCACACGACAGCTTGATCTTCCTTTGGCTTCTCCAGCTTCCTCTGCTCCCCAGGCTGAAGTACTCCCCTGAAGCCACAGCTGGGCTCTGCCTGCCTGCAGCACGTGGGAATGGTCAGCTGCAGGTGTCCAAGCCAGTTCAGAAGCCAACTGCCCACATCTTATGGTAAAAGAACCACACTTGGGATCTTCTCGGTTCCTTTCCTCAGACCTGGAGCTAGAGCAGGTTCACAGCACCAACTGCTGGGAGATAATACAGGCCATCTCATCAGGAGCACGAGCTCACTCTGTCCCAGCACTGGTAACGCAGATGTACTCTCCATCTATTTGGAGCTGCACTCCAGGATTGGTCCTCTCAGCCTTTCCCAGAGGGCAAGCTCATGTTTCTGGAAGAAAGCCCAGGGATCAACTCACATCAATCACAGCAGAGGTGGGTGACTTGGGAGAGCGAGGAAGCCGTGTTGATACGCTTAGCACCCAAGCAAACAACATGTCTTTGTCCTATGGGATTGCAGTGGTGCCCTCATCATGATGGGCTTCAAGGCTGGGCACAAACTACTTTGGGTGTGCAGATCTTGGCTTCCCAACTGACTGCTTGGCCACGTGCATGGGCTGGGAGCCTTGGCTGTGGAACTGTTTGAGGATTTTATGAAGTATTGTTGGCCCACGGGCTACTGGTTGAGAGACATTTCAGTAGGGAGTAGGGTCACAGATGGGGCAAAGGATGGATTAGACTGTGTGTCAGCAGATGTTCAGCCTCCTCGCAGCAGAAGCCTGAGGGAAGAGGAGTGGATGTTCACTTGCAGCATCCGTGCGCCAGTGATGCAGCAGCGGGCACAAAGCCCAGCGCAGAGGGTAAGGGAGAATCTGACACCCACAGAACCACTGAACATTCAGGACTGGAAGGGACCTCAAAAGATCATCCAGTCCAATCCCCCTGCAACAGCAGGATCCCCTAGTCATGCAGGAACACATCCAGGCAGGTCTTAAATGTCTCCAGAGAAGGAGACTCCACAACACACCCTGAACAGCCCCTTCCAGTGCTCTATCACCCTCACCATGAAGAAGTTCATTCTCATATTGATGTGGAACCTCCTGTGTTCCAGCTCACACCCATTGCCCCATCAGCCAAGCCAGGTGTTTTTGAAAATACCCTGTATAACCCACAGGTAACCAGCGTGTGGGGTGTGCTGTGGGGTGTGCTGTGGGGTGTGCATCACGCAGCAGGTCTATTCACCCCACAGCAGGTTCAGCAAATCCAGCGTGAGGCCAGGGGCCACTGCACTGGTGGTAGCTCAGCCCTTCCACGCCTGACCCTTCTCAGGAGCTGGGAAGGACATCAATGGTGACGTCCAGAAGGGGAAGGTAGACGGTGCTGCATGAGGATGGGGGAAGGCACTGAGCACATCTCTGTGAACATCAAGAGACAGAAGCATCAAGGAGCAGAAGTGGGACAGAGAGGCATGTATCACTTCCCCTTGGCTCCAGCCTGTCCACCCTCACCCTGTAGATCCACAGCCTTAAGTCCTACAGTCGAAGAGTTTGCTGGTGCAGGGTGGATTAGCTTCAAGAACCCCGGACATCTGAGAGACACTGGCTTCCAGACCCTTGGGCATCTGCTTCAGAAGCAGCCAGGATGTGTCATTTCCATTCCCACCAAGGCAAACAGGGAAAACCAGGGAGGTTCCCCTGGCCTCTGCACTGGCTAAATTTAGTCAGGCAGGTTCAAGCCTCATGTAATGCATCTCCTCCAATTCAAAGGGGAGATGGGGAGATGAAAGCAGTCCCCAGATCAAGCCTGTGATAAGGAAGGAACCTTAGAGGGAAAGCAACATCCCCACAGGGTCTGCTGTTGTGTAACTTGCCCTGGGCGCAACTGGCCCATGCAGGACCCAGCCCTAAGCCCAATTTTTGGGCAAAGACTCCTCCAAGGACCAGTTGGCCAGGAACTCCTGGAAGGAGCAACTCGAGACCCACTGCTGGGTGCAGATGCTGGGTTAGAGGGATCTGTGAGCTTGGTGTGGGTCAGTCTCAAGAGCTGGCCACTTCTTTAGAGCTCAGCTTTGGCAACTCATGGGGTTTCTGTCAGCCCAAGGGCATGTGGAGAGGTCAAAATATGTGGGCCTCCCTGCACACCCCTTGGCAAGTGCTGAGCTGCTGTCTATCCGGTATAAGAGCTGCTGGGGACAGTCCTCCTGGGCAAGTAGACACAAGCCATGACGTTCCTGGAGAGAGAGAAGCAGAGGGGCAAAGGCTGTAGCTCTCCCTAAAAGCACCCCTTCTTAACAATAGCACTGTCAGCAAGGACTCTGCTCATGGCAGGGTTCTCCCTGGCCCTCAGGACTTATCTAACATCTTTCCCTGGTGAGAGGCAGGGGGAGATGCCATTCTGACAGCCCTTCCTGCTCTTTGTGTCCATCCTTTTATCTGGGGGAAAGGGAAGGAAAACCAGCAGAGAGCAGAGCAGGGCTTTGCCCCACATGGTGCTTTATTCAGCTGCCCTGGGGGCACGAGCTCAGCTTCATGGGCAGGGAAGGTCATACCTGTGAGTAGATCAAAGAGAACCTGCACCACGAGCGGAGATGAGTAGCACAGGAGGCAAAGCAGTGGCTGGGAGAAGGATCCCATCAGGGCTGGTGGGGTAGGGCGGCTGGGAGCCTCCCCTACAAGCAGACAGAACCATTTTTCAAGCCATGGAGGTCTGAGTCCAAGGAAGACGGCCAAAACCACGAGCAGTCTGCCAAAAGCAGCACTGGAACAGACTGCCCAGAGAGCTTGTGGAGTCTCCGTCTCTGGAGACGTTCAAAACCCGCCTGGATGCCTTCCTACGTGACCTACTCTAGGTGGTCCTGCTCTGGCAGGGGGGTTGAACTAGATGATCTTTCAAGGTCCCTTTCTACCCCTAACTTGGTGATCCTGTGGAACTGCAAAGGGGCTCAGCCTTGCCTAGCTGGCTCCTTGCCCATGATAAGACGTTACCGTGCTTGTCCCAGGCAGCGATTCCACCTTTCTTAGGGGTTGGTCCCCTTTACGAGTAGCCCTGCTAGCCTCTGGGGTTGGATGCTGTAGGGGAAACAGGACTGCTGCTCCCCTTGTCCTCATTCTGCCGTGCTGAAGGCTGTGGTGGGACAACCGCCTGCCTCGTCTCCCCACTGCGCTCCACACTCCCAGAGCTGGTGGGCGAAGGTACTCCTGAACTTGCTCAACAGGTAAAACCTTCTCTCGCTGTGAAGTCTCTCCCCGTGTTGCCTCTGAGCCAAAGATGACTTCTTGGCAGCTCCAGGAGCGGGTCCGGCTGGGCGCGGAGCTCTGTTTTCTCCAGGATTTTACGACTTGCTTTGTTTCTCAAGGTGTCTTGGTTGGCTTTCCTTCAAACCTCCCAGCATTTCATCTCTTCCTTCCCACAGCCCTGTACAGACCCCAGGGAAACCACAGACAACACCGGGCGCCTCCCAGCAGGCTCTCTGGACAAAACACCTGCTAAAGAACTTTGCTGCAAGACTGAGACACGCAGCATCCTTGTGATGCAGCCACCAGGCTGGGGAGGAGAGGAGGGCTCATGCAGGACCTCTGCTGCTATTGTGACCCCACCTCCTCCTGTTTTCTGCCTCTGCTGACAGCCTGTCGCACCAGTGCCAACGTTATCTTTTGCTGGGCAGTGAAGCTGAGCATCCCCATCCTTGCAGCCAGCCTCCTCCTAGGCACACGTGGAACATCTCCCTGATGAGGAGAGGCTGGGGGAGCTGGGTGTCTTGAGCTTGGAGAAGAAGAGACTGAGGGGTGACCTCATTCATGTCTATAAATCTGCAAAAGGTGGGTGTCAGGAGGATGGAGCCAGGCTCTCCTTGGTGTCATCTGGTGATAGGACAAGGGGCAATGGGTGTGAGCTGGAACAGAGGAGGTTCCACATCAATCTGAGAAGGAACTTCTTCACGGTGAGGGTGACAGAGCACTGGAACATGCTGCCCAGGGAGGCTGTGGAGTCTCCTTCACTGGAGATGTTTAAGACCCACCCAGCCTCTCCTCATAAGGCAGGTGCTTCACTTCCTTCATCATCCTCGTTGCCCTACGCTGGACTCCCTCCAGCAGCTCCATATCCCTCTTGAACTGAGGGGCCCAGAACTGGACACAATACTCCAGATTTGGTCTCACCAGTGCAGAGCAGAGGGAGAGAAGAACTTCTCTTGATCTGCTAACCACTCCCCTTCTGATCCACCCCAGTATGCTGATAATAAGCCCCTAGTGAAGCAAGGGAAGTCCTTAACTGTTTCTGCCCAGTGACACCTGTATGGTGAAGCCCAGGTCAGCTGGAGCAACCCTGCTGGAGAAAACCTTCCATATGCATACTCACCTTTTTCATGGTGACCTTCACAGGTCTACCCTAGGCAGAGGAATACCCCCTGTGTTTGCAGGGCCTCCCTCTGTCCTGAATGTCCAGAGAAGACGTCTCAGCCCAGCCCTGCAGAGCCAGAGAGCAGTGGGCATGGAAGGATGAAGCCCAGGGGAAGGCAGAAAGCAGGGTGTGCGCTGAGGTTCACAGCCAAGCTTCTCTTTCTCTTAGTTTTGCTTTCTAGAGGTGTTTGTGGAGACAAGACACTCTTTGGTCCCTCCAAGAGGCTGAAGCCTGAAATGCACTGCTTTCCTTCATTTTCTCCTTCAGCCTTCTGGGTTGTAAACACATGCTTCTAGGAACACCATGACTGCCACCAAGGAGAATCCTCCAGCACTGTTGGGCATGTGGCACAAGAAGCACAGCTGGAGCTAGCCTGGTTGGATAGTGGGTGAGCAAGAGGTGCCTTGGGATCCCAGGACCTCAGAAGGTATCTCATCCCTGGGGGGGGGGACAGATCATACTGCACTGCTCCTGCCTCCACTGAGCAAAGGGAGGAGGACGCTCAGGGCATGCCAGCACTCACTGCCCTTCTTGGTCACCCCAGCATCCTACCCAGCTGTGGTTTCCTCCCGCTCTCCCCATCCCTGCTGAGATAGGACATTTTGCAGAGGGCTGGCACGCTGTCCTTTATCACAGCAAAGCACCTCTCCCTGGCACCTCGCAGAGGTGGCTCCCTGGGCTCGTGCTGCCAGTAGCATCTCAGTGCCACACAGCTGCGTGTGGACTGAGTCCCTGTCCTCCTCTGCCCACATCCAGAACAAGCATCAAAGGACCTCAGCTCCTCAGCACACCTTAGCCCAGCTAGGCTGTTTTAGCTCTCTGTGCCAGAGAGCCTGACCTTGCTACAGACTGTGCCCGCAGGCCATCTAACCACAGCCCTGGCTCTACCAGGGTTGGCCTGGCTGGGCACGTCTTGCCGGCAACCTCACTGGCGTGGCGGATGCCTTGCTCCCACCGAGCGTCTGTGGCCTCCTCCTGTTGAAACATCATTCCTCGGGGGCAAACCAACCAGGCACCAAGCGAATGAGCTGGGATGAAGGTGAGGGCTGCCATTACAACAGCAGAGCTGAGTACGTGCAGCTTCACAGCATCGTGCAACCACCGTCCCGGGGTGCTTCCCTTCCCGCTGCCGGCCACGGCTCGCGGAGCTGCAGAGGAGAAGCGGCACTGCCTGGCTGGCTCAGTAACTGCCCTTCACACGGGGCTGGAAACAGGCACCACACAGAGGCTGTGGGTTGCTGCCGTCCTCCAAAGGGGCTGAGGAGAGTTTATCGTGGGAGCCCATTTCCCCCATCCTGCTCCTCCAGACTTTGGGTCTGGGAGAGGTTTAGCACCTGAAACTGCTGCTAAGGGATTACAGCAGTGCTGGGACAGATTTGGTCCTACCTAGGGGTGACCCTTGTTGATGTTGGTAAATATGTGAAGGGTGGGTGTCAGGAGGATGGAGCCAGGCTCTGCTCAGTGTCAGCTAATGACAGGACAAGGGGCAATAGGTGTGAGCTGGAACATAGGAGGTTCCACATCAATCTGAGAAGGAACTTCTTCCCAGTGAGGGTGATGGACACTGGAACGGGCTGCCCAGGGAGGTTGTGGAGTCTCCTTCTCTGGAGAGGTTTAAAACCCACTTGGATGTGTTCCTGTGTGACTTGATCTAGGTGATCCTGCTGTGGTGGGAGGACTGGACTAGAAGTCTTTTGAGGTCCTTCCAATCCCTAATGTCCTGTGCGTCCTTCAGTTTGATTTGGGCAGGAAAGACAAAAGGGCTGCAGCCCTGGAGAGCAGAGAACGGGATTCCTGCAGTGGTGTAGCTGATGAGGCAGCAAGTAAAACAGCGAGGAGGGCGCCTGGTGTTCATCAAGAGAGGACGAAGAACTGCGTAAGACAACTGTTGAGAGGAGGATGATGTGCAGGCTGAACAGCACACATCCAGAGCATTGAAACTGTGGCATGGTTCCACTAAGGGCAGCTGGAAGGGTGGCAGAAGAGGCCAAGCGACAGCACGGCGCAGGCCAGCGCAGAAGGAGCCGATGAAGCGTGCACAAAGGGGAGCCGTGACTTGGATGCAGACTGCAGGGCACTCAGCCACGTTGTCCTCCAGGACACAGCCTTTGCTCGACAGCGAGCAGGCTCTCCCGAGCACAGATGCTTGCGTGACCAAGTCGCTGCCAACTGGAGATGCGGGGGGACTTGAGGATCAGTTGTAATCAGAAACAGCTCCAGAGTGGGGAGCCACAGCCGTGGGGTGGCTGGCTGCACCCGGGGAGCCAGCAGTAGTTAGGGGCCCTGTGGTGTCAAAGACAGTCAGCACAAGCATCTGATGCCCCAAGAACAGCCTGAGCTGTCTGTGGGTATAAACCCAGCTATTCAGCCCTCAAGGAGGGCGGTTGTTCGACAGCTTGGAGGAATGCGAGTTCTGAATGTGCAAAGGGACAGGACTTCACACTCCTTTCTCAGACAGCTGCCATTCATCAACCCATGTTTCTGAACCAGAAAGACACCCCAGACCAGCCCTCCCTGCTCCCCAACATTCAGCTGTTTGCTCCTGCCTGGCACAGCCTCGTGTTCCTGTGTGACTTGGTCCAGGTGATCCTGCTGTGGCAGGAGAATTGGACTGGATGATCTTTCCAGGTCCCTTCCAATCCCTAATGATTCTATGATTCTCCTTTGGTGAAAGGATTCCTGTCCCTGAGCATCAGACCAATAATTGAGGGATCTTTGCAGACAGCACCAGCTTTCCTTGAGTTTGCAGAAATATGTGAGGGGTGGGTGTGAGGAGGATGGAGCCAGGCTCTGCTTGGTGTCATCTAGTGATAGAACGAGCCATCTAGTCATCTAGTGATGACACTAGGTGTCATCTAGTGATAGCGGCAATGGGTGTGAGCTGGAACATAGGAGGTTCCACATCAATCTGAGAAGGAACTTCTTCCCAGTGAGGGTGACAGAGCACTGGAAGGGGCTGCCCAGGGAGGTTGTGGAGTCTCCTTCACTGGAGATGTTTAAAACCCACCTGGATGTGTGACTTGGTCTGGGTGATCCTGCTGTGTCAAGGGGATTGGACTGGACGATCTTTCGAGATCCCTTCCAGTCCCTAATGATTCTATGACTGTGATATGGAACCTCCCACTCGTTCCCTTCCACCAAGACAGACAAAAAAGACACTCAGCAAAAGCCAAGTGTGCTGGACAGCAATTCCAGCTGCACTTCTCTCCATCCAGTTGTGTTCTTCCCTCTCTCCATGGCTATTCTTGGGGCATTGAGGTACCACCCAGCTGTGTGTTAGAGGAGAGGATAACAACTGACCTTGGAGGACTGGGTGGTGGCAGGGAATCACATCTCTCACCCCATTTGTACAAGGATCTGACAGGCAGCAGAGAGCGTGGCAGCTGCAAGAGAAAAGGGGCAATAAAACGAAAGGAAAAAATCTGTCATTAATGTTATGAAACAGAAATCTGGTGTAAATTCACCCCAGAGCCAGCAGAGTGGGAACACAAGGCAGAAGCCACTTCCTTCTAGATTTATTTTCAGCCTAGAGCACAACGGTCCAGGAGACGGGAGGATGACAGCCCTAGACAGATGATGAGCTAGAGATTTCTAACTTACTTACTACCCCTGGCACACCATCCCAGCTCAAGAGAAGGAGAGCACCTAAGGATGATCCTTACTCCTCTGCATTACCAAAGGTTTCCAGGGCAGGAGGAGATGCATGTAGTGAACAGTGTGACTCCATGTTGCTGAGTCTGGACATTTGCTGCCAGAAGTCCCAGGATAACCTCACTGACTTAATTTCTAGGCAGTTGTTTCTCTTCCGAAGTCACTACAGACAGAGCTTCCTGCTGCTGTCTGCTTTGGAAAGTTGGTATCTCACACAGAATCACAGAGCATTAGGGATTGGAAAGGACCTTGAAAGGTCATCCAGTCCAATCCCCCTGCCAGAGCAGGATCACCTAGACCAAGTTGCACAGGAACATGTCCAGGTGGTTTTTAAACATCTCCAGAGAAAGAGGCTCCACAACCCACCCTGGGCAGCCCATGGTAGTGCTCTGTCACCATCACCATGAAGAAGTTCCTTCTCATATTGATGTGGAACCTCTTGTGTTCATTAGGGATCGGAAGGGACCTCGAAAGATCATCTAGTCCTTCTCATATTAACGTGGAACCTCCTCTGTTCCAACTCACACCCATTGCCCCTCGTCCTATCACTAAATGCCACTGAGCAGAGCCTGGCTCCGTTCTCCTGACACCTGCCCTTTCCATATTTATAAACATTAATGGGGTCACCCCTCAGTCTCCTTTCTTCCAAGCTCAAGAGACCCAGCTCCCTCAGCCTTTCCTCAGCAGGGAGGTGCTCTACTCCATCATCTTTGTGGCTCTGCACTGGACTCTCTCCAGCAGCTCTGTGTCCTTCTGGAACTGAGGGGCCCACAACTGGACACAAGATTCCAGATGTGGTCTCAACAGGGCAGAGTAGAGGGGGAGAAGAACCTCTCTTGATCTGCTAACCACCCCTCTTCTGATCCACCCCAGGATGGATCCCCAGGGGATCCTGCTGTGGCAGTTTCCCACCACAACTGTGCTGCAGCAAAGAGCCACCTACCCTGCACTCTGGCAGCATCAGCACAACAGCAGAGCTGTCCCAGGCTGTTTGAAACACGTCAAGGGTGGAAGCAATTCACGTTTTAACCAGGTACCACCTTCCATGTAGTTTCTGTGAGAGCCAGGTTAGAGGTTCCCCAAGGGCTGTCACGGAGCTTCAGGCAACCCGATGGACAGCAGCATCCCATCTGAAGGGCAGTTTTCTCTCGCCAGCGACAAGTGAAGAGCATCTCATTGCTCAGCAACACCCTGCTTACACAGTGGAAGCTGCTAGTTGCTGGAGCAGCACATCTAGCAGGGTAAATCACAGGGCAGAACAACCTGGATCGTTGGAGGCAGCTGTCCTGTGACCTGGGAATGTTTCTGGCACCATGGCCCACTTGTCTCCACGCTGAATGCTTTTCAGAGCTGACAGTGCTTGGCTGCAGTGGTGCACAGCAGCTCCAGAGACCGACCAGTGCAGCTCTCAAAGCTGGGGGAGTTATTAATGGCTTTTAATCGTGCTCAGTAAGTTCAGTATCTCCCAGGGACTGCGGGAGGTGCCAAAAGAGCTTGTCTGCCAGGAGCTCTTCCGTTTCCTGCACGCGATTCCCAGGCAGGCAGTGTCCAGCATCACAGCAGCAGATCCTGCTGTGCAGTGACACACAGGTCTCCTGGACTGCCTGGTGAATTTGCTGGGGTCAGTCTGTAGAGAAAATGAAGCAGCACTAAGGAAGGAAAAAGCAGATGAGGTGGCAGAGGTGTGCCCCAAGACCCTTGTTACGGGATACAGGGGTAGAGCATTGCATCAGGAGTGAGAAGAGGGAAGCTGTGCTGCACCACTGCTGGCTGCCACCCTAGAGCAGGCAGCAACAGGCTGCTACTCTTTGCCTTCTCCTCCTCGCCTCTGCTCCAGCTGCTGCGGGACAGGGCGGCGCCAGCACTGCCTGCCTTGGCAAAGGGGACTCTCACATCAGGTTGGGCAAGTATCGAGCGAGTTCCTAGGATCATGATCCTTTCTTGGCTCTGGAGGCACTTTCCCATGCAAAGAAACCTCCTCTGTCCTGCCAGTCCCAACACCTTCCAGATCCTCCCAGTTCTCTTACCATGTCATGTGGCTGAACACTAACAACTTCACAGCCAGGACGATCATTAGTTCCTCATATTAAAGGCATCTACTCACCGATGAATATCTTCAGGCCCGTTTGTTGTCTTCCTGAGGCATAACTCACTTGACCAACTTGATAAACCTCTATGATGAAATGGCTGGCTTGGTAGAGCTGGGTAGAGCAGATGACATTGTCTACCCTGGCTTCAGTCAGGACTTTGACAGAGTCTCCTGGAAGATCCACATAGAGAAGCCAATGGAAGTATGGGCTGGGTGAGGAAACAGTGAGGTGGATGGAAAACTCGTTGAACAGCTGGGTCCAGAGGGTGTTGGTCAGTGGCATAAAGTCTAGCTGGAGGCCATTAACTAGCAGTGTATCCCAGGAGTCAATACATCTGTCTAGCACAGGTTTAGCACCTTCATGAGTAAGGTCACCTTCCACATCTGGAGTGTTGTGCCCAGTTCTGGGCCCCGCAGCTCAAGAGGGATGTGGAGCTGCTGGAGGGAGTCCAGCACAGGGCAAGGAGGATGATGAAGGATGTAGAGCACCTCCCTGATGAGGAGAGGCTGAGGGAGCTGGGTCCTTTTAGCTTGGAAAGAGGAGACTGAGGGGTGACCTCATTAATGTCTTTAAATATTTGAAGGGTGAGTGTCGGGAGGATGGAGCCAGGCTCTGCTCAGTGTCATCTAGTGATAGGCAAGGAGCAATGGGCGTCAGCTGGAACAGAGGAGGTTCCATACAAATATGAGAAGGAACTTCTTCACAGTAAGAGTGACAGAGCACTGGAACAGGCTGCCCAGGGTGGTTGTGGAGTCTCCTTCACTGGAGATGTTTAAGACCCACCTGGATGTGTTCCTGTGTGACTTGGTGTAGGTGATCCTGCTGTGGCAGGGGGATTGGACTGGGGGATCTTTTGAGGTCCTTTCCAATCCCTAATGATTCTGTGATTCTGGATACTAGGAAGCACATTGTTACTGTGAGGGTCAATGACCAGTGGCCCAGCTGCCTAGAAAAGTTGTGGAGTCTCCATCCCTGGAGATGGTAAAAAATTGTCTGGGCACAGCGGCAGAGCCCTGGGCTGCTGGCACAGGGAGCACCCTAACCCCAGTAATGGACCAGATGACCTTCAGAAGTCCCTTTTAACCTCAATCATTCCATGATTTTGTGAAAAACAAGAGAGAGCAATGTGCTCGAGAAGGAGCACAGGGAGCACTAGTTCATCTGCTGATCCCAGAAACATGGGAGCATGATGCAGAACACTTCGGACTAGGGGACAAGAGGTTGCCAGAGCTCAGTGCCCTAGAAGATAGGCAGCTGAGAGCGGTCAAGCCGGAGGTTACAAAGCAGTAGAGGAAAGCAGCAGATGGCCATGGAGGGGCACACAGACTGCTTCCAGGTTACGTACCATCAAATCGCAAATGCAGCACCCAGAGACAGGAACAGAACAGCTCAGGGCACTCTGGTTCAAGGGATAGTTTGCCATGGAAGCAGACTCATCTAGTCACAGATCCAACCCTTTTGCACATTGCCCAAGACAGCAAGAGCTCCCGAGAGCTCTTAAAGGCTTCTCACAGCTCTCTGCCTCCACCACCCATCTGTACTTCGAGATGGCTGGACTCTCAGAGGCCAGATGAAGTTGCCTCTGCCTCAGGCAGAGAAGCACTGTCCTCTCCCAGTGCTTTGCCCACAGCAGACGATGCTCGGCAGGTTGCCACTTACATCACCAGCCAGCGGTTGCCACAGTAACCACACTTACAGACGAAGGATGTGAGGTTCCTGGGGTAGCAGATTGACTGCCACCCGCCTTCGTGTTGTCTCTGTTGCACAGCAGGAACGGACGATGCAGTTTTCGGAGGGCAAGACAATAAACACCCTGCCTGACAACGCTGCACCGAGCCGCGCTGCCTGTTCACTCTGCCCTCTCGTGCCTGAGCTCCCTGGCAGCTCCACTGCTTGCTTGAGCACTCAACCTGAGGAGATAAACTGCTTCTAGACAAGAAGGTATCAGCCTGCCCAGACAGGACCCATCACTTACACAACTTTCAACAGCAGACGTGCTCTGGACCACCCACCCCGGAGGGAGCCGAGGCTTGAGCCTCATGAGGATCACAGACACCTTCATGTCAGTGGTTGAATAGATGTCTGAAGGACTCAGGAGATCTCACCATCCTGCAGGGACCCTTCCAGTCTAGTTTAAAATCTCCTTACACACACCCTCTTTATGTCCAGGAGCAACTGCAGCAGAAGGAAGCTGTATGAAACCAGTGCCCAGCAGGCCCAGTAGACCTCTACAGTGCTGCTCCCATTCAAAGCAAGAGTAGTCCTGTGGCTAGAGGCAGCATTTGTCCTTTGCTTCCATTGCTAGGGAGGAGAAGCATTAGAAGAGACAAAATCACAGAGAACATTAGGGGTTGGAAGAGGACCTCAAAAGATCATCTAGTCCAATCCCACTGCCACACAGGATCACCTAGATCAAGTCACACAGGAACGTGTCCAGGAAGGTTTTAAACGTCTCCAGAGAAGATGACTCCACAACCCCCTTGGGCAGGCCCTTCCAGTGCTCTGTCACCCTCACTGGGAAGAAGTTCCTTCTCATGTTGATGTGGAACCACCTATGATCCAGCTTACACCCATTGCCCCTTGTCCTATCACTAGATGACACTGAGAAGAGCCCATCCCTCCCTGTTGCCCTCAGCTACAAGAAGAACCAAAGGAAGAAGGCTGAGTAAAACCTATTCTCCTTGGGCTCCAAGTCCACCTCAGCTTCATAGCAGAGCCTTCAGGGAGAGATGCACCAGATCAAAGCAGTTACATGGTCAAAAGAGATAGAGATCAGCTGTTGCCTCTGCTGAGCTCTGTTTCCAGCAGCAGCCATGTGAAAAAGAGAACCTGCTTTGCAAGCTTGCCATTTGGGATCCAAAGGACAAACTCCAAAGTCACATTGGAGAGGGCCCAACCTCAGGCTGCGATGCCTGTGTTAACTACTGGATTCCCTTCTGTTCCCTGTTGTGCCAACCTGGGAGACCACAGCCTTCAACCTGGTGGCTAGGAGAGCTGTAAAGGACAAACAAGTCAGAGAACACGCCAAGCAGTGACCCTCAAAACACCCTAGAAAATCAGGTGGCATCTCCTGGGGATGCTTTTGCTGTGCAACATCCTCCCCCTACACACACCCCCCAGCTCAGTCCGTGCAGTTTGCAGCCACACTGAGCATTTCCAGCTGTGGCCCCAAGTCACAGCAGCAGCTCTCCAGGTTTCAGCCTGATGCAAGAACTGAGCTCTCAAAATTGAATCAGGCTCTGGGCATCTCTGGTGAGGCAGATGGAGTTGGCATGCACATTAGGTCTTGGTTTTGCTCTGCTTGGTGATGCAAGCGTCGGTCAGGAGCTCATTAAGGGAGCACCAGTTCCCCTGGGAGACAGGACTGACAAAAGGGAGAGGCAGACACATACAAGTGGGACTGATTAAGGCAACAGGCAATCACTCTGGATTGTCTTTTTATTTCAGAGAGCTGTTTCCTAAGTTTATTGGAAAACAAAAAAGGACTCTCAGCACCTGGAATGATCCCAGTGCCGGTAAATTGTCTGTAGCTCTGTCACATGAGCTGACACATCACTAATTTACACGGGGATCAGTTATTGAGCTGAGCAGCTGATCTCTCTAGTGGGAGATGTGATGCTTGGTTACCATCAAGAGCATTTAATGGGGTCTGGCTCTCAAAGGGAAGGATTTGGCTCCCATACAAGGAGGGAGGCAAAGCACACGTGAAATTTCAAACTTGCCCCGGTTTCTTTTCTCCCTTCTGGTTGGGACCAGAGCCAGGGAGCAGACTCCCGACGTGGCAAGCCATAGCCAGGTGAAGGTCACCTCTAGGGGTACGGTAATACCCACCCTCCCTTCACTGAAAGCTTAGCATGATGGAGAACCCTTACAGCAACACCTCACCTGGGCACTTCTCATCGCTCTCTGCAAGCTACACATGGGTGACAGAGCTGGCACCCCACCCCTACCCAGCAGAGCTGGGCACCACTGCACGGGGCCACACTGGGGTCCATCCAACACAGCAGGCAGACTTCATGAGCAATCAAAGTCCCCTTTCCCCAGTTATCACCCACACTGTAAAATGCAAAGGGCAGAGATCACCCAGCTGAACCTCACACTCGATCCACAGCTGCCACCTCCACCCTCACCTCTAGTTCTGAGACGCCAGCAAGAGACAGCAGCAAACAGGAGCTCCAAAATACAGTCCACACAAGGTTGTCCACCCAGCAGCACCCTGTTGAGTGAGGAAGGGTCTTGCCATGTCCTCATCTTCAAGGGCTTAAAGACACCTAGGCCACGTTCACCTTGATGGGATCACACAAGAAAAGAGGAGGCCATTTCCAGCCTACGCTCACACTTTATTATATACAGAGACACGGTGAGTGTAAGAACATCAACATGGGACACAGACAGTGAGGGTGGCCCAAAGGCACTGCCTCCTGTCCCCTTGGTGCAACCAGTCAGCATAGTTTATACAAATAATACAATATCCAAACAATAAATAAGTTTGATACATAAAATCAATAAATTAAAAAAAACCAACCGTACAAAGCAGCAAGGAATGATTTTGAGGGCTGTGACACATTCACAGCAGCAACACCACCACCACCATCTCACCTGCACACTATCAGCTGGAGCACAGACCCCCATCAGCCCTTTTCTCTCACCACGCTACGGCAAAACCCAACTGAGGAAGTGGTACCATGGGGAGCTGTACAGTTCACTACTGCTGTGCTGCCGTGGTCTAGGAGCCCTCTCTCCTTCACAAGCCTCTTGCTTGAAAGCAAGGTACAACTGCAGACCTGCTGTGCGCAGTCACAGCTTGTCTGCTTGGCACAAAAAAACCCTTCAAACCAGTCCTCTCCCTTCCTCTAGTCCTTCAGATCAACACTGGCACAGAGTTGGGACAGAGGGTGGGGAGGAAAACACTCCTAAGGACCAGGGAGAGAAGAGATGAGGCAATGCTCCCTTTCACTTGTGGGATGCAGATGCTCTCACTCATCACTCCAGAGCGCCATCAGGCTCCTTCCACACACCCTGGTGACACCAACCTGTCCTCTTGGTAAGGAGAGGGTTACCATGAGTACTGCAGGGTTGCAGCTCACACGTTTTTAGTGAAGGGACAGCAGTAAAAGGCCGCCACTGGTTATCTAGGAGAAAAATAGTAAGACAGCCAGTCCCTAATCCCTGCAGGGGGAGAGGCCACACAGACTGATATGACCCCTCTGTCAGCTTCAAGGCCTCCAGCTCTCTCCCAGAGATGCTGGCACATGAGGGAGAGATCTTTGTCCATCATGGATAGCCAACTGCAGAAAGGAGACAACTTGAACCCTGCTCCTTCTTGCTGACCCACCACCCTTTAACCCCCAAAGGAGGGCGTTGGAATGTGAAGAAACCAGGGTTTGAGGGAATAGGGCAGGGAGAGAGAAATGGGAACAGATGGAGATCTGGGATCGGGCGCCTGACCCCTCTGCCCTCACACGTGCAGCCTGCTACTCATCCAAGCCCGGTATCAAGTCTGCAATGCTGTCCACATAGTAATTGGGCACCAGATCCTTGGCAGCAGCGCTGTCGCTGGCCATGTAGGCCTGCGCCTCTTCCAGGCGGGAGACCCCCGTCAGGGTGAGGATGGTGGAGAGGCCGCAGTTCTTGCCGAAGAGGATATCCGTTTCCAGGCGGTCTCCCACCATGAGGGTGCGGGACGGGTCAACGCCAAAACGCTCCACGATGCAATCGAACATGTACGTGTTCGGCTTCCCCACCACCAGCGCCTTGCGGCCCGAAGCGGTTTCCACCGCCGCTGTGAGGCTGCCAGTCCCTGCAGAGGGGCGAGAAAGAAAGTAAATGAAGTAGCCACGGGCTGAGGGGCTGCGGGCATCCCCACACCCGATGCCCCGCGCCGGGCAGGGGGTTATGTCAGGGGGGGCTTCAGGCGCGGTCAGGGAGGCGTGAGGCGAACTCCACCGGACCCCGCACCCGCCCATCGCGGCCGGGGCTCACCAGGGGTGCGCTTGCCGTCGCTGAGCGGGTGCCAGGGGTCAGGGTCGGTGGCCACCAGGAGGCACTGCGGGTCGCGCAGGTAGCCGCAGGCCTGCGCCAGCTTGGCGAAGGTGAACTGGTCGTCGTAGCCCACCAGGACTGCGCGCACCGGATCGGCGGCGCCGGGGGAGGTCGGTTCGCCCTCCCCCGCCAGGCGCAGCCCGGCGTCGCGCACCTCGCCCCGCAGCCCCTCGCCGCCCAGCACGAAGACGCGGCCGCCGCCGCTCCCGCTGCCGCCGCCGTTGCCGCTGCCGAGGAGGCGCTGGCGGAGGAAGAGCGCGGAGCAGAGCGCCGAGCTGAAGACGTGCTCGGCGCGGACCCCGCGGAAGCCGAGGCGGCTGAAGCGCCGCTCCAGTTCCGCTACGGAGCGGCGGCTGTTGTTGCTGACGAAGAGGGCGGCTTTGCCGCTGCGCCGCAGCCGCTCTAACAGCTCCGGGGCGCCGGGCACGGCGCGCTCACCCGCCCACAGGACGCCGTCGCAGTCAAAGAGCAACCCCTGCGCCGGGCCCAGCACTTCGCGCAGCCCTGCGCCGCTCAGCCGCCGGCAGCTCGCCATGCCCCTGCTGCTGCAGCTGCAGCCGGCCGGCAGCCGCGTCCCGCCCCGCCGCTCCGCCAATCACCGCGCCCCGCCTCGCCGCTCCACCAATCGCCGCGCCCCGCCCCGCCGCTCCGCCAATCATCGCGCTCCGCCCCGTCGGTCCGCTAATCGCCGCCACCAATGGCAGGCGGGGAGAACGCCGAGCGGCAGCTGCGCCCCGGAGTGGGAAAGGGGCGGGGTCGAGCGGCTGGAGGTCGGGGCACAAAGTGACAGCCGAGCCAACCAATTAACTGCCGAGTAGACCGGTGAAGAGGCGGGAGACAACTAGACCGCGCTTGCCGATTGGCTAAAGCCGCCGCCTTTACAGTCACGGTCTCCCGCGGAGGAAGGCGCAGGGGCAGAGCGCCTCCTGCTGGCCGATGTGGGCTGCGGGGCCGCCATTACCCCTCGCCCTGGCCCCTGCCTGTGGACGGGGCGGGCGGTCTCCAGCGGGTTGGGATGCAGTCTGCGCTCCTCTGCATGCCGGTGTGACACCAGCTCTGTCAATACTTTAGTTGCAAAATATATCTAACGATATATTTGATACATACCTGAGTGCAGGTTCCTGAGAAAGAACGGGCTGCAGTCCTGGCTCTGCGCCCCCATTCCTGCCCAGGCCAACCCCAAACCTCTAGGCAGTGTCCCCCCGTCCAGCCTGCCGGTGCGGGAGGGACCCACAGGGATCTGGACGGGGAGGGTGGCCACGCACAACTGTAGCATCCTGGGACCCTGTTGCCACCCTCAGGGGTGGCCAGGTCCTGGCAGGGACAAGGCGGGGACAGGGGGAGTCGCTCTGTGGCGGTGGGAGGGTGAGGGGAGTCGGGCGGAGAGGCCCGGCTGGTGCCCGCTGAGGGAGCGAGACGGCAGAGCAGCACCTGCTGGGTGCTAGAGGGGCACTGGGACTCCATCTCCCTGCTCCTGGGGGTCCCTGCTCAGTTCTCTGGGGGTTGTCCTGCTGGCGGAGATGTGGCCAAAGGGCTGCTTCCTCCTGCAGCCGGGGGCTGCCGCTCATTTGTGGCTTCCAGGACACAGTCGCTGGCCGAAGGCCTGGGGGATGGCAGAGCGTCTCGGCTGTGGCGGGGTGCTGGCTGTGGGGGCAGTGGCGGTGGGACGGAGGGGGCCCTGCAGCTCCCAGCCATCCGTCGAGGCCGGGCTTTGGGACTGGCTGCTTCTTCCGGAGCCGCTGGGCTGGGAGTTGTGCTGCGGGGCTGGGCCACGGGCGATGGCATCATGGGTCGGGCTGGAGCCGAACGCTTGCCTGGAAAGAAAGCTGGGGTGGGCTGGGATCCCTTCCTGTGGGGGGTCTCTCCAACGCAGAGGGGGCAATGGTGCTAACCCTAACCCTAAACCCTAAACCCTAATCTCATTGGCAGACCTCCATCTCTTTCCTTTCCCTCACCACCCCCCTGGTGAGTCTGGCTGCAGGTGGTCTGGTGGACAAACTGCCCCTTACGCAGCTCTCATACTGGAGACCCAAGCACACAGCAGCCTTTGGGCATATCTTCACACCCTCTTGCTTTTACAAGGGCTTTGAAAGCTCTTTGTGAGGTGGGTGTTCAACCTGATGCCGGAGGACCTTCATACCATGTCCATCCCACAGTCCCAGCTCATCTGGGGTTGGAACATGCAATGGGAGGCTGGATCCTGGCCATGCTGCCCTTGCAGGCCCATCCTCATTTGGTGGCAGGGGTATCCCCATCACCCTTTAGTCTGGGGAGTGGTGGGATGATGGCAAAGCAGAGAAGATGGCATTGGGCAAGCATCATCTCCCAAGCACTGTGTCCTCCAGGGCAGCCTAACCTTTGTGGGTGGTGTCATCAGTTATCGGTGGAACTGGTGGTCCTATGGCTTC
The DNA here is from genome assembly GCA_013400115.1 of Rhinopomastus cyanomelas. Classification (NCBI taxonomy): domain Eukaryota; kingdom Metazoa; phylum Chordata; class Aves; order Bucerotiformes; family Rhinopomastidae; genus Rhinopomastus; species Rhinopomastus cyanomelas. The sequence goes on along the minus strand of VXBP01000231.1, from coordinate 241,926 downwards.
AGGAGATGCTGTGGTCACTGCTGGGGATGCTGGGTGGGACCTGGCCTCTAGGTCCTTTGAGGGGCTGTGTGGAGAAGGGGGCAAGTCAGGCTTTGGTCAGGCACAGCAGTGAAGGCTGTGAGGCACCTCACATCCATCTGGTGAGGATACAGATCATGGAATCATAGAATCATAGAATCATTAAGGATTGGAAGGGACCTCAAAAGATCATCTAGTCCAATCCCCCTGACACAGCAGAATCACATAGACCAAGTCACACAGGAACATGTCCGGGTGGGTCTTAAATGTCTCCAGTGAAGGAGACTCCACAAGCCCCCCTGGACAGCCTGTTCTAGTGCTCGGACAGCCAGAGCCCCCCGCTCTCACTGACTTACTCATTTGGGAGAGTTGGGGTGCCAGCCAGAAGAGGCTCAGGAGACAGCACGTCTGCTGGGGTCTGCTCACCCAGTCTGCTGTTTGCGGGTGGTGTGAACATGCCCGAGACATCAAAATCTACCTCTGGGTGGAGAGAAAGGAGGAGACCCCACAAGGAAATGCTTGCCACCCACAGTTTCCCTTAGCAACCCCACATTGGGGAACTGGAGTGTCCCCCCTTCTCCTGGAGATGGAGAAACGTCCTTTTCCTTCCTCCCCTCTTCACTCTGGGCTGTGGCCCCTGAGAGAGGCCCTGGCCCTACCTCCAGGGAAGAGGGTGTCTGCGTTCTGGATGAGGGCTTCCACCACACCCACCACTTGGATGGAGGAGACTGAGGCCAAGTCCAGTTGCAAGGGGTCTCTGAAGAGAAAGAAAGGAAGGGACTCATCAGAAAAGAGTTTGGAGGGCATTAAACCTTTTGATATTCATTTCCAAGGGGGCAAGGGACCAAGGGGGAGTCAGCCCTTCTGAGGAGGTGTAGTGGGGTGGGAGGTGAGCCTTGTTCTTCCCTGGTTTGGTGTTGGAGGCCAACAGTATTGGAGGGCATCTATGTCCTAATTGCTTCAGGTCTCAGCCTTTTCCTCTGCTGCTTTGTGGAGTGGCTAAGGGCCACTTGCTTGGCAAGGGCACGTGCCACTTGAGGACTGTGGGCACGAGGGACACGACTTGAGGATGGAAGGGGTGCAGGTGCTTTACACCAGCCCAAAGACCGCTGAATCAGTCTTTGCCATGGTGTTTTCACTCAGGGCACCCCAGGCAGGACCGGGGAGCTGCCTCTGACCCCTCCAAGGCAGAACTTACCCTGTGCTCTGCTGTGACCACAGCAGGTTGGGTCCCAGCACGATGGCGATATTGCTGGGGGTCATTTTATTCACTTCCTGGTGTTCGGCCAGCTTGGCTAAAAACTTGATCAGGTACCTGTGGGGTGAAAAGAGAGTGAGTGAAAAGGAGTGTGGATTTGGGAAGCCCCCTGAAGAAGCTCTGTGCCTTGCAAAGCACCTCAGATTGTTGTAGCTCTCTGGGGGCAGGCGGCTGCAGGTGTCTTGCAGGCTCTGCACACGACTGTCAACGTCCTTCAAGCTGCCAGAAAGAAGGAAGAGAAGAGAGCTCAGCCTGCTCCCTATGGCAGAGAGAGATGTGGTATGTGAGGGAGGAAGGCCAGTGAAGACCAGCCCATGCAAGCCACAGCCTTGGAGATACCCTGCAGCTTCCTTTACTTGGCAGCTAAGGTGGACAAAATTGCACCCCAAAGGCTCAGGGGGTTTTAATATGATGTAAACACGGCTTGAGGGGTGACCATCACTTGGCCACCAACAGCTGCTCTTTCACTGTGACTCTGGGGTTCACTGGCACCGGGACCATCCCTTCAGCAGGGTGCTCTCCTCCTTTCCTCAGGATTTTTCTGTGTCTCCTCCACCACCTCTTCCATCCTGAAAGCAAGAGGCCAAACTGGGCTGGTTGGCCAGTGAGATGGGGCTCATGCCATTGAGGCCAAGCAGCTCTTCACAGACGTTTGCAAACAAGAAGGCTGCAGCCTTCCCTCTTCCCCTGCCGTGTGTTTCGTTGCTGTTCTCCAAGATTTGGGCCCATGTGGATTTCTCCTGAGCTTGGAGTAGACCAGGTGCAGTGTTTGTGACTCCACGCATGGCAAACAAGGCTCAGTAGCCCTGTTCTGAGTGCCAGGCAGGATGGAGGAAGGGCTTTTTGAGCCCCTCCAAGCTTTTCTGCCCCCAAACCTGGACCCACCTGGCCACTTTGACCCATTCATCATAGAGCTTGAACGTCATCAAAGGCTGGGGCAGCTCCCGCAGGTAGGATTTCAGTGCACCTGGGAGGGGGTGGAGAGCAGTGGGGGTGATGGTGGCTGGGGGGCTGGCGAGGACTACCTGATCATATCCTCCCCACCTTGCCAGCACCCACCGGCCACGGCGTGGGGATCCGAGTAAAACTCTTCCAGGGCGTTAGAGCCACTGGCTAAGCTGCTCTTCAGCTTCTTCAGCACCGAGGCGCCTGCTGCCAGCCGGAAGAGTCCCTGGGGATGGGATGAAGAGGGAAGGTGTGTGGAGGGCTGCACTTTGTGGAGGAGGGTGATGGTAGGAGTGGGAGCACTGCCTACCTCCTCCCTCATGCCAGAGGCCAGCAGCATCATGACACAGGCTTCGATGGGCAGCGCGATTTCCCGACCCAAGCTCTTGAGGTGCGTCTCTAGAGGCACCCCATAGTACCCTGCCACCGCGGTGTCTGGGCTGAAGGAGCCCTCTGGAAGAGGAATGTGAGTGTTGGGTCATCTGGCCTCTAGCCACAGTGACACCTTGCTCCTAGCCAGGCAGAGGCAGGTCAGGCAGCATCCCCAGCCTGCTTCAGGCTGTGGTCCCTGACCCAAGCAGCCTGATGTGAGAGGCAGCAGCAGGCACAGGGAGGAAAGAATCCATCTTCCCCATCCTCACCAGCCCCACGTGCATCCCCCAGGCTTGGCCATGGCTCTCCTCGGGCTGCATGGAAAGACAACAAGTACCTGTCTGGCTGTGGCTTTCCTTCAGCTCGGCTAGAGCTGAGTCCAGAGATCCCAGGGACTGCCGGTGGTACTGGGCTTGGATTTCCAGCAGCTGCCAGATAGGGGACAGGCAAACAGCACTCGGTTTGGCACTGGACCCTCTTGGACAGACCCCATCTGCAGAATATTCCTCTCACACACAGACAAGGCAAAGGGGAGTCTGCAAGGGGACAGCCCCCAGGGTCCATGGGACCATGTCTGTAGTGAGGGGTAGAGGGCAAACTGGAGATGGAGGGTCATCAGGAGAAGCTGCTCTGTTTGCAGTTGGTGCTAGAGGTGCTAGTGCATGAAGCAAGGGCAACTTCAGGCATCTGCTGGTGCCTGGGGCTCTCCCTTGCCCTGGGTGGAGGGCTTGGTGCAGATGGGGACAAGGCTGGACTCAGACATGTGCCAGGAGATGTGCACATGCTGAGGAGGAGTGTGAAAGAAGACTTACTTTGATGAAGTAGCTGGCATAGCTGTCCTCTTTGGTAGCAAAGTGGTAGAGGTCAGCCATGTACTCATCCTGGGAAGGAAGACACAGAGAAGAGGAACCTTCCACCTCCTCTGTGGCATGGGGGAAGAAGAGACACCTTCACAATTCCCCTTTGTCTGAGCAGTTGTCCTAACAGCACCTCTGGGTGAAACGGGCAGGCAGGCTGGGACTGCAGGGGGATTCCTCTTTGCCCCCGCACTTGGGTAGCCACAGCAACCTGCCCCGTGATTGAAATGGCCCAGGTCCCCTGTCTATGCTGAGGCACAGACTCCCAGCTGGCTCCCAGCCTGAAGGGACCCCATGAACTCCCTGCTCTGCAGCAGCTTGTGCTTCAAATCTTTTGCTCTTCTTCCTGCCCTGGGCTGGGGCACCTCCCTAGTTCTGATCCTTGAGGTACTTGTTTGCTTGCAGGAGGCAGGATGTGCTGTCTGGCTGGATTTGTCTCAGTGTAGGGTCACCCTTGACAAAGCAGGTGGAGGAGAGCAGGTCTCCAACCCTGGAGATGCCCTGCAGAGGAGAGTGAGTGATGTTCTCACCTTGCACTGCTCCACCTTCCTCTTCACCTCCACCTCCTCTTCCTTCAACATCTCTAGTTTGTTGGCAGCAGAAGATGCACCTGGGCCAGCCCCAGTGCCAGCGCTGTTACTGGAGCTCTTGACAGCTTGGTTCAGCCTTTGAGGTGAGAAAGAAGAGACACACAAATGGCCTCAGTGCCAGGGACATGGGGTGGGATGGGTGTGCAGAAGGGCTGTGGGGATCACAAGGGCAACAGCAAGTTGCTGCCTGGGTGCTCCACAAGAGCTGTTGCCTCTTCAGCTTCACCCTCAGATCATGAAAATGTGTTCTTCAGGGCACTAATTGTCCTTTCTAAGCCAAAGTGGCCAGGAGCTGTGCCCATATGCCCTGACCCCTGAGGCAGCGTGCCCCTACCGGCTCTTGATTGTGTTCCAGTCAGAAATCAGTTTCTGAAGGGTCTTCTTTCGCTTCAGGATGATGGGAAGCTCCTCCTGGGGAAGAGACAGTCCAGAATGAGTGGAGGAGGCTTGAGGATGGGGAAGGAGAGGTGGGATGGGAGAGCAGACCCGGGAGGGTGGCCAGGGCTACCTCACTGAGCTTGTTGAGTGGCTGCAGGACCTCGTGCTCCAGGGCAATCTCAAACTCGGCCAGGATTTTGGCCAGTGAGCTCTGTATGCAGCAGCCCATCTCCAGGGCTTTCCTGCATGGGGACAGAAAGCCTGCAGGCTAGAGTCATGCTGCTGTCTGACCTAACACCCCCCTGCTGCACCCATATCCATGTGGGACCTCGAGCCAGCCCCTGGCTGAAGGTGCTGGCTATCTCCTCTCCCACTCCCCACACAGCGTTTGCCCTGAGGACAGGGTTTGACAGCTGAGCTTGGTCACTGGAGCTCCTGAGCCAAGACAGTGGCTCTGCCAGGGTCTGGCATCTTTCACAGCTCTCCCTGGCCCTGTCTCCCACCGGCACTTACCCGAGGCTGGACTCTGTGTCCAGTTCCTTGAAGCTCTCAGCCATCGTCATGGATAGAACCATCAAGGGCAGCTTCTTCTGCACAGAGCCAAGGATTTGGCAAAGGGATGGTGAGCTGGCACGTGGGTGGAAGCAGGCCACCATGGCTTGGGAGCAAGTGGCCAAATCCTGTGCTGGGAGCTCACATCTTCCTGTAGCCCACTCAGCCCCGTTGGCCCTGTGGCCTGAGGTAGAGTCCTCTGAGGGACCCTTCAGGCCAAGCCAGGGTCCAGTTAGCTAAACAAGGGCACCAAGGCTTCCTAGTTGGTTAGAAGCCTCCAGCCTTCCATTAAATAAATCACTGTAGAGGTTCATGACACTGATGGTCACCAAGCCCAGCCCTGACTTGGCTTCAGGTAGAATAATGAAACCAAACTGGGGCTTCTTAGGTTGCTCAGAAGATTCCTCATGGGATCAGGGAGGGAGCTAAGGAAAGTGCTGGAGGACTGACTGTTTGCTTCCCAGATGAGGGGTGGTGAACATCAGCTGGGGAGGGGGTAGCAGATGCAAACAGAGGAGGTGGTGGTGCTTCTCACTACACGGCACCAGAGGTGCCAGAAGTTCTCAGGGGTTCAGGAAGGGACATGAACAACAGGGCTTTGGAGGTTTATTCGGTTCAAACCCACTGCTTCTGTCCCAGGAGGCCTCAAGTTAGTGATGGTTTAGAGGATTGTCCTGCTCTGCTCTAAGCAGAGCTGGTGGGGACTGGAGCTGAAGCAAGCATGGGCTGTGGTGGGAGGACTCTACTCACCACTCGCTTGTCCATCTCAGAGCCACATTGCCCCTGCAGGCAGGCTTGGAGCCTCTTGGACACACTGTGAGCTGCTCGCTTGGCCGGCTCGATCCTCTGCTCGATCTGGGGGCAGAAATGTGGGACTGGGGAGGCCTTTTCCCCAACCACAAGGTCTCCGAGACCACCTCCCCACCACCCAGCTCTGGACACAGGTGGCCCCCCCAGCATCCTGTCACAGCCCTGACTGTCCAAGGTCTGGGGAAAAGGGGGCACAGCTCCTGGTCAGGATGCATCACCCTGCGAGCAGCTGGGAAGCTGTTCCCTGTGGCAGGAGCCTGCCTGCCATCCCCTTAGCACCACGGTCCTGGAGTCACGCCCTGGCAGTTGGGCAGATCCCAGCCCCGGGAGTTGGACGTGCCGGTTGGGCACAGGTAGGAACAGGGCAGATTCCCACACCCAGGCGCAAGCAGGCACACGCCTGCCAGCCCAGCCCGCCCCTCACCTGCAGCAAGTCTTCTGGCAGGAGCTCAGTTGCTTCCTGGGCTCTGTGGAGGAAGGAGAAAGAGCCATCAGCAGATGGGGATGACATCCACCCATCCTTCTCATAAAAGCAGGTCCCCATGCAGCCCATGCTTGCCCCTCTGAGCTCCGGGGAGTAGGAGATGCTGCTGGTGACCTGGGCAACTGCACACAAGGCAGAAGGGCAAGGCAGCCAATGAGAGCAGCAGGAGAAGGGCAAGGCAGCCAGACTTGCTTCCTAGTGGACACCACATCACATAGGGCTTCCAGTTCAGAGCATCACAGTCAAAACATCCGGAAGATGTGGCCTGTCTTCTGGAGCCTTGGTGTCTTGTGCCTGTCTTTGGTGCCTTGTGGTGCTACAGCAGCGGGTGGGATGTTGGCTAGTAAAACCTTCTACCCCTGTACATCCATCTCTCCCTTGAAGGCTAATCCAGGGCAGTGCTGTTGGAGCCCAGCATGTCTCTTCACAAGCCAGAAGGTGTGTGGCCACCAGTGCTGGAGCACGGAGGTCCATGTGACCAAGCTGGGAACCAAGACCAACGCCATCCCCTCCAGAAGTGCCTACACGAAAGCAGCTTTCTGCTTGGTTTTTGCAGCAGGTATCAGGAGGGAAACGTCTGGTTTGCAGCAAACTCTGCTCAAACCTACATGAACCCCCCCAGCTGCCATCACCACCAAACCTCCCTGATGCCTCCCGTAGAGGAAACTTCCCCTCATGGCCCATGACCATTGCTGCACCCCGGGCATCCCTCTGCTGCTGTTTCCCCAGTTCAGGTTTCTCTTCAGCACCCACCAGAGCTAACGCGGGACGAGGCTGTGGAGCCACAGGAAACGGGGGCGGCTGGGTTGAGGGTGAAGAAAATCATGTGAGGTTGTGGTCCTCTGAGAAGAGGCTCTGCAGTGGGTGAAGAGCTTGCTCTCGAACTGCATGAGATGTGTGAGACCTTCCACCTTCCTGGCACTAAACAAAAGCAGGGTGCAGCTAATCTGGAGCTGAGACATCTTGAGGCAGCAGAGATGGGGAAGAAGGTTGTGTTCTTCTTTGGGTAACGCAAGGAAAGCTATGAGCCACCAGGACACAGAAGCTGCTTCCCTGTGGCTGGGCTGCTGGGCTGGCTGAAGGACCTCAGAGGTCCTGCTGAGCCTCAAAGTGCTGGGAAACATGTGGAGGTGGTTGTAGGACAGACGGAGTGAGTGGGCTGGGAAGGAGGAACCCAGCCCTGTAATTTCAGTTCTGGGTTTTGCAAGGGGAGAGCTTTGGAAAGCTGAAGAGAAAAATAAGGAAGCTTTGGAGGTAGGATGGGGCCAGATGGTTTTGTGTGAAGCTTTAGGTCCTCCATGGGTGCTCTGAGGATCTCCAGACCTCTCCTCAAAGGGCACCCTGGGCCACCCACACTGCCAGACTGGCTGGAGCTATGCGGGGCATCTGCCTCCTGTGGGGCACCCTGGGTTCAGCAGGGAGGGGAGGTCCCAGCTCCTGACACCCTTCTGGTCATCACAAAGCCAAGGGCACGTGGCTGGAAAGTCCCTCCCTGTTGCCCTCACATCCTGGGGAAGCCAAGCTAGGGAAAAGCTTGATTTCAGGTAACTGCAGTGTCTGTGGACCTGGGGAGAGCTTCCTGGCCTCAGGAACCTCTGTCCCTGCTGAGCACCACCCCCATGGGCACCGGGGAGGCCACAGCCCCTCAGTTTACTTTGAAGATGCTCTAAACCCAACGTTGTTCCCCCCTTGCCCTTTTGCCCTAGCAGCTGGCCCCAAGAGGTCAGTCCAACCCTGGGCTCCAGGACCCGCATCCCACGCCCTCGCAGCCCTCTGGCACAGGTAGCTTAGAAGTCCTTACCGGCCGGTGATGTTGGGGTGGGACAGCTGCTGCCTCATCCGATTAAACTGCCTCTTCATCATCTTGAGAGCCAGGAAGAGACCACCAGAGCCACTTTGCTTGGCTTTCCCCACTCAACACTCCTCGGCGGCACTTGGCATCAGATGCTGGCAGTCCCTCGGCTGCCCAGAGCCACTCTGCCCCTTGCTGTTCCCTGAGGACCTCTACTCTTCTTGCTCCTCTCCTTCCTCCTTCCCTCCTTGCCCCTTTTTCTGTTTCCCTGGCTGGTCCCCTCCCTCGTCCCTCCCCAGTGATGCCCTGCCTGCTTTCCCTTCCCCTCCCTCGGACTCCCTGCTCTCACTCCCTCTCTTTTTCAGAGCTCCCTTCCTCCTCCCTGCGCCCCTCTGCCGCAGATCAGGTAAGAGCAGCTCAGGGCTCCTCTCCACTCCGTGTTCCTGTCACCACCCCACAAGTATAAATAACTCCAGCCCAGCCTTAAAGGGGAAATATTAGTACAGCAAACACGTAACAAGGCAGGACAAGCACACGCTGCCGCTGAGCCCAAGCGAAGAGCCCACGCGCTGCCTCTCACTCTCTGCCTCAGCCAGGATGGCTTTTCCCCCTCCTTGCCTTCCTGCACTGCTGGGCTGGCCACAGCTGTGCCCGCTGGCTGTGAGGTGCCTGTAGGGTGCCTACAGGGTGCCTGAGGTACACTCTACCCTACCTGGTCACCCAAACTCCAGCAACACCCTGCGGGCACCGCTCTGTGCTCATGGGTTCAGCTCCGTCGCCCTCTCCGGAGACACGAGATGCAAGCAGGAGGTCAAGCAGCAAACCCACACCTGCGACCCCTTCTGCACCCCACACCCCACTTGCTGTCACTGAGGCTCTCCGGAGTCACCGCAGAGCTGTGGCCTAGAGCTGTTTCCCTGTGCCCTGGGCAGGGCCCCTTCCTCCCTGCTCCCCTGCTGCTGGCAGAGCTGCTCTGAGCAGGGCGGCAGCAGCAGCAGCACAGTTGCACAGGGAACCACAAAGTCCCGGTTCCCAGGCTCGGGTGCTGCCTGCTCTCTGCTCTAAAAACAGCCCCAGCAGCTGCTGCTGCCTTGCTCCTGGCTGTACAAGACTGAAAAGTCACCCTGGCTCTGGCTACCGGCAGCTGTGACTTTCATCTGCTTTAAGAACAACCAGAGGTTGCTGTTGGCGGGATTATGTGGCTGTCAAAGGAACCAGCCCATGAGTCCAAAAGGGAAGCAGTCAGCCTCTGGGCTCGTAAGACAAAGCAGCAAAGGAAAAGAGGGGTGGAAAGGTCAGACCACCTGTGCCCTGAAGCCTGAGGAGCAAGAACCTGGGGCTGCTGGGCTCTGACCTGGTAGGAGGTGAGTCCTCAGGCAGTGCAGAGCTAAGTGGTGCTGGCAGCTGCTTTTGAGCAGGGTCTAGGCGAAGCAGCACTGCTCTCCTTGCCCAAAATAGCAGGTTGCTCTAGGCCTGTGGTCAGGCACATCTCATCCCTGAGCCACAAGCCCTGGGGGTGCTCCTAACAGACACTGCGGTGAATGAAAGCAAGGGAGGGCTTCAAGTACTGGTTGCAAAGATGCAAAAGTCCTCCCCACACCACTTGCCTGCTGCACTGGGTGGTGGCCAAGCCACAGCCTCTTCCCCCCTCCCATGCAGAGTCAGAGACCTGCTCTGAGCTGCCACTTGCCAGAGCAGGTCCCTCTCTTTGCACCTCTCCAACAGGACTGCCCCACAGAGCTGCTTTGGAGAAGCAGCTCCGAGGAAGAGGAAGAAGTGCTGCTGCTGGGAAGCTTCAAACAGCCGTGTGGGGCACAGAGCAAAGCTCAAGCCCTGCTCCCTGCTGGGGGCCAACTCCTGCCTCTCCCTGAGGAGGGAGGGAGGCTGGCTGGCAGCACCCAGCTCACAGCTGGGAAGTGACTCTACTCTCAAACAGGAATTGAGAGCAATTTGGGGACTTCTACCAATCCATCTCCTGGCTCATGACTTCACAGAATCACAGAACATGAGGGATTGGAAGGGACCTTGAAAGATCACCCAGTCCAATCCCCCTGCCAGGGCAGGATGCCCTAGTTCAAGTTGCACAGGAACATGTCCAGGTGGGTTTTAAGTATCTCCAGAGAGGGAGACTCCATAAAGCCCCTGGGCAGCCCCTCCCAGTGCTCTGTCACCCTCACCATGAAGAAGTTCCTTCTCATATTGATGTGGAACCCCCTATGTTCCAGCTCACACCTATTGCCCCATGTCCTATCATCGGATGACAGTGAGAGGAGCCTGGCTCCATCCTTCTAACACCCATCCTTTCCATAGTTATCAACATTAATGGGGTCACCCCTCAGTCTCCTTTTTTCCAAGCTCCAGAGACCCAGCTCCCTCAGCCTCTCCTCACCAGGGAGATGCTCCACTCCCATCACCTTTGTGGCTCTGTGCTGGACTCTCTCCAGCAGTTCTGTGTCCTTCTGGAACCGGACCCAAGATTCCAGATGACAGTTTCTGCCTTGTGGGGTTCAAATAGTTTCTTCATGCTGAGGGAAGGGGAGGGGACACTGCATTGTTTGGGTCCACAGGCACAGGGGCAGGATCAGGAAAGAACTCTTTATTTCCCATAAATACAGCAGATTCTTCGCGCCGGGCGTTTCATTTTAAACGTTTTGTTTGTTTTCTTCCATTTACAGAATTTTGCACTGAAAATATATACAAGTCTGTTCAAGAACCAAACAAGATCTGCAAAGAAAAAACCCATACAAAACCCTGAAAACAGACCAGAAAGGGAAGTAAGACACAGCAGAAGCCCAGCACAAAGACCTTGCTTCCCCCTCTTCTCGAGCACTCACTGCACTTGGCTCTGGGACACCTTCGCCGCCCCCTATCCAAGAGCACAAGGCACCCCCCCACCCTCTCACCTCCCATTGGCCTCCTGCTACCTCTGGCAAGCTGACGCAGGGCGCTGCTTGTCTCTGCTTTTAAGATCAGGCTTTCTTAAAACCAGCTGAGGGATAAAAAGCACCTCCTGCGGTCGCAGGTCCCACGGGGATGTGGATTGCTTGGGACGTGCCACCCCACGGATGTCCTCCATGCCTGCAGATCCCTGCTCTTGTGTCACAGTGTTGAGGCAGCTGGGGCGAGCCCTCTCCCCGCCACAGGGAGCCAGGCGTGCCCAGGCTGCGGGCAAAGGTGCACAAGGCACAGCAGTACCCACCCCCCACCCCCCCAGCCCAGTGCAGAGCGCAGTGGGACCCCTGGTGATGGCCTCTCCCCGACACCTGCCCAGCCCATCACCTACCCACGGTGAGAAGACACTGCAGAGCTGACACCCTGCTCCCACAAGCTCTCCAGACCTGCCAGATGGAAGAACCACGTGCTGCTTCCTCTCCGCAGCGTGTCAGGAGGCTGTGGGGAGCCTCAGCCCCCCCAGAACGTGCCTTCCCCCAGCCTGGGCTGTCACACAGGACTGCAGCAGTCTCCAAAGCTCGGTATGGGCTTGCTTGCTGTCAGGGCACTGGGTGCCCAGCAGCTCCAGCTGAAGGGGATGGGAAGGCAAAGAGCAAGACTTCCCAGTGCCCAGGCTCCCACCTACAGCTCTGTTGGCAGCTGGAAGGAGGAGGACATGGGAAGATCTCTCCCCCATTTTCCCCAAAGCAATGCCAGCTGCCTGCTCTCTGGTGCTGGATCCACTCAGGTCTTTGTTCAGCTTGTTCCACACCAGCTTCAATGTGATCCCACCAGACAGGGAACCACTAGGGTCCAGCTCCAAGGAGGGGGCAAAGGGGATAAGAGCACAAAGCAGCCGAAGGTCTGGGATGCATGAAAGGGACAGACAAGGAAAAGGATCTTCCTTTGCTAGGCCTTGGCCCAGGCTGAGCCTGCTAAAGCTCCTCAATCCTCATTCCCCACTGCACCTGGGGGAAAGCAGGGTTAGGAGAGAAGCTGGACAGACTGGGGAGGGAGCAATGCCTTCAGAAGAGCAGGGAGGGCAACTGTTCACCCCCACAAAGCTTTCCACTCCACTCCTAATCTTGTGGGATGAACACCTCCTGGCATCTCTGCTCTCTTCGAGGCAGGCTCCCTCTGGCCTTTGCCCGGCCATCTGGAGATTAGAGCGCGAGCAGCAGCCCCCCACCGCCCTCCCCATCTCCTCGGGCTGCTCCAGCCCCTGCCAGGGCTGGCTTCCCAAGGACTCTACAGTGTAGTGCCCCCAGTGTGCGGCCCTAGAGGTTTCCCCAGGACTCTGGTGGGGGAAACTGGTCCACATCCCCCATTTCATTGTAGGTTTGCTCTCCCATGGTGAAGGTCAGCTTGTACCGTAGCCTCACTTTCTCCTAGAAACGAGGAGAAAGGATAAACGTTCAGAAAGGACAGGGGGAATAAGTAACGAGGCACAAACCATGCAGGTCTCTTGGAAGCTGCAGAGGGAACAGGGACAGGGTAACGAGGCTTTGCCAAGGCAGCAAGACCAGCTTCTGCTCACTCCCCAGAGTCAGTGCCATTACCTTCTGTGGGTTAGCGAGCAGCAGAACTTGTGTGATGGCACTGGGGTGGACAATGGGGTTGAATGCCGGCAGCTCTGTGCCCGAGGGAGGCTGAAGCTTCACTTTCATCACCTAGAGAGAGAGAGAAAAAAAGCATCCTGTGTTCCTGAGAGGGACGTGGCAGCCAGAGGCCCTGTATTTGGAGAGCTTCCGTCACCCAGCGAGAATAGCAGGAACCAGCCCGACGTTTATCTGACTGCAACACAACTTGCTCTCAGACCCAGAGCTCTCACAGCCCACCCATCTCCTCCTGCAAACGCAGGATCACAACAGCAGGGGTGACCTCAGCCCCTGCTGTCTGCCTCACCTTGGGGACGGCAGACTGAAAGACGATGTTGCGGATGGGCTGCGGGGCCGTGCTCAGCATAGAAATCACCACCACAAGCACGTCGGGCCGCTCAGGGAGGGAGTCCTTAGCGAAGTGGAAGAGGACGCGGAAGCCATGCTGATCATACACTGTCACAGGGAGGATGCTGCCTGCAGGAACAGCAGGGACAGGCAGCAGTCAGGCAGGTGGGAAGTGGCTTTGCAGCAACGTTTTCCCATCGCCCCAACCCCACACAAGTGATGGGGACACCACTCCTCCTCAACCTCCCCAAAACTCAACAAGCAAGAAGTTTCCTCACGTTCTTCCCTTCCATGTGCTCAGTTTGTTCCCCCCAAAGCTTGCCCCCCTCCTTCAACCCGTCTCACTGGGTTTGATTGACTCCAGAGGCACAGTGATGTTGGCCAGCGAGGTGGCAGGAGGCCGTGGTGCCACTGCAGCACTTCCTGCCGGTGTGGTGACAGCTTTTGGGACCGTGGCAGAGGCAGGTGGCTCCGAGGTCAGGGGCAGCGTGGGGATAGGGGAAGCACTCTGGAGCACAGGAGGAGTGCTGTGATTTGGGGCCGTGGTGCCAGAGTTGCTCCTGTTCTGGAGATCCCTCAGGGTCAGCCGGGGTGGTGGCTGCTGCTTCTCCCTGTAGAGAAAGAGAGAGAAATGAGTAGAGCAGGGCAGTGCAACACTGGGGCCAGCACCTCAGAAATGATGGGGAGAGATGTGAGCCCGTGCTTCCCCTGCTCACCATCGCACTTGTTGAGACTCTGGAGGCAAAGATTGTTGCAGCAGAGTTTTCCCCAGGAGGTCCAGGTCATCCAGGCCACTGGTGGAGGGAGAAGGTTTGGGGGAGGACGTGCCAGCATCTGCTTTGACTGGTGTTGTTGCTGTGATAGGGGCCACACTCAGCTCATTGCTGTCCGATGACTGTCAAAGAGTGCACAGGAGAGCCCCCCAAGCAGGGTTGTCTATCATCACCATCAGATGCAGGATGTTTTCCTACCATCTGTTGTTTTCACCACCCTCCCCACACTCTGACCTGGCTCCCAGCAGGTTACCTGGAAGCTGTTCCAGCCACTGCTGTCACCAGCCTGGGCAGGATGCGGCGTGGGGTCATTCAGGCCTGCCAGGGGTAAAAGCAAACACAAACCTGAGCTACCACGTGGGTAACAGCATTAAGCAGGGCCTGAATGAGACACAGATGCAGCAGAGCAGAACTGCCAGTGTGGTCTCTGACCCCTGTCCTTGCACATGGGAGAGGTAGGATGGCGACAGCATCTACCTAGAGAGCCTGATTTCCAGCCTCTCTCTCACTGCAGTCAGCAGAAAAGTGAGTTCTGCTGGGCTGACAAGCAGGACTGGCCAGACTGTCTACTTCATGCTGCTGTAGTCAAAGCACCTCTCTTAGGAAATACTTTCTTGGGAAAAGTAGGGCTCCAGAGCCTTCTAGGATTGGCACCTCAAAAGGTTTCCATGTGAGCAGTTCTGCAAGTTCCACGGATCTGTTGTCAGCTCATGACATCGACTGCAAGGAGTAAATGTGAGGAGCTGGGGATGCTCCACCTTTGTGATCCCATCTGGGGACACCCATTGCATCACTCTGGATCTACCTGCCAGGTCAGTTTTCCCAGAGCACACCCTGCAGACTCACTCTAACTAGCCCCAAAAGCACCACTGGCCTAAGTTCAGGATCACAACAGGGTCTTTCCCTCCTCCCTCACACTATAGGAATGGCACCTCTTGGTCTTTTGTTATTCACCTCTCCTGGAGCACTCCCTTATTGATGTTCCTATCCCATGGAGATACACACCAACTGTCCAGAGTCATGGAGAGAATGAAGAATCATTAGAGATTGGAAGGGACCTCAAAAGATCATTCAGTCCCATCCCCTGCCACAGCAGGATCACCTAGACCAAGTCACACAGGAACACATCCAGGCGGGTTTTAAACTTCTCCAGAGAAGGAGACTCCACAACCCCCCTGGGCAGCCCCTTCCAGTGCTCTGTCACCTTCACTGGGAAGAAGTTCCTTCTGCTATTTAGATGGAACCTCCTGTGTTCCAGCTCACACCCATTGCCTCACGTCCTATCGCTAGAAAACACTGAGCAGAGCCTGGCTCCATCCTCCTGACACCCACCCTTCATATATTTATAGACATTAATGAGGTCACCTTTCAGTCTCCTCCAAGCTAAACAGACCCAGCTCTCTCAGTCTCTCCTCGTAAGGGAGGTGCTCCACTTCCTTCATCATCCTCATTGCTCTAAGCTGGACTCCCTCCAGCAGCTCCACACTCCTCTGAGAGGCCCAGAACTGGACACAATATTCCAGCTGTGGTCTCACCAGTGCAGAGTAGAGGGGGAGATCTGACATTTTGCTCTGGATTTCTCACCTAAAGACATGAGTTCATCATCCAGCAAAGAGACAGAGCCAGCTTGGTCAGACACTGGGACTGCTGAGCCACCTGAAAGGGTGGGCAGGGCTGGGTAGGAAGGGCCTGCTGCTGGAAGATCCAGGCCTGACAGATCTAGAAGTGCTGAGGTGCTGCCTGCAAAGAAGAAACAAACCAAGAAAGAAATCTTATCCAGTGTGTTGAGGCCAGTTCTCACACCTGGGAGAGGGAATTCCTGCACTGGTCTTCATTCCCCCACCTCCATGAGCCATTTCCTCACGTCACAATGGCACTTGCCACAGGTTTCACCTTTCCACTTCTCTTACATTGCAGGAAACCAGCACCAGGGTCTCCAGCTTGGTTTTCCTGTCCCCTTTCCCCAAGTGTCCTCACCTCGAAGGGGACCAGTCACCGTCTCCCCATTGATCTCTTCTCCCCGTACGAGCTGCTTGTAGAGATTGATCACCTGTGTCAGATTGTCGTTGGCTTGCAGGATCTCCGCTGAAACGGAACAGTACGTTTGAAAACCGTGAAGACAGACCCCACCTCTGGCTGCTCCTTCAAAGCAACGCCTGAGGAGCTGGTAACAGCTCACTGCAGGTCACAGTTTCAGAGCTGTCGCTGCAGACTGCACCAGGAGCCGCTGACGCCTCCATGGCAGTGACAGCAGGACTAGCACAGGCCTCATTCCTATTGGGCAGTGGAGAAGGCCTGTAGCCCTGCTGATAGCGGCCACGTGCCCCAACTTAATGCCAAGTTACAGACTAACTAAGCTGCAGTGAGCAGCCACCCCTAACAGAGCAGTGGCAGCTGCCAGATGCCATGCCACAGGCTGGCCAAGCACAGGCTCCCTGAAAAGAGATGGAGGCAGAAGGGAACAGGGTGAGAAAGGCCAGATGCACTTACCCAGCGCTTCATCATTGTCTTCTGTGTCACTGGCCAGCCGGAAGAGCATGGGCCTCATGCGCTCGCAGCGCTGATACAGTTCCTGGGGGAGAGGAGAAAGGGCTGCTGAGGTGGGCAGCAGGATGCTCAGCTGAGTGTGCAAAACTAGCAGGAGGAACTTAGAAGGGTCCCCCTTCTCTGCTAATCCCAGGGAGGATGCTGAGATGACCTTTCCTCACCTTCATTAGGTCCTCATTGCTCTCTGTCGTCTCCCCCCTGCTGTAGTTTGTCACCATCTCTGTCAGCAGCCTCACGTTGTTGTTCACCTCCTCGATGGCGTTCACTCTCTTGGAGATCTTCTCCATGCGCTTCTGGTCCTAGAGAGGAAGCACAGAGGGGAAGATATCCACGCTCTTATCTGCACCTTGGAGAGGAGGAAGGCTGATCAAACCAACACACCAACTCCCTGGTCACAGCTCCTGTTCTAGTGGGAAATTCCAGATCATTGCTGGGCCAGCACTTGTGAAACAAGGATGGAATTGCTGCAGATGTAGTGCTGCAGCACAGTTCAGGTCACAGAAGGCACCCAGAGCCATTCCTTCAATAGTCCAATGATCACACAAGGGCTCCTCAGCAGCTGCTGCTGCAAAATTTTGGGCAGAAGCTACTTGGGTAGAGGACAGAAAGCTGCAGATCCCTTGGTGTCAACGCCACTCAGCTCATGAACCCCAGCCCCAGCTCCCTTTTTCCCCAGCTGCACCTCCTGAACCATCTCCTTGATGAGCTTGTTGGCAGCCCGGAGGTCCTCAGGATGTGAACTTTTCAGGAGACGAGCCAGTATCTGCAAAAGAGAAGGTGCCTCTGAGCCCAAGCTGACGGGTGGAAGCCAGAGGCACTCCTGTAACACTAGAGCCACAGAGTTGCCCCTCAGTGTGATTCTGCTTTCCCTGAGATCCCCTGCATTGAACACCTGCTCCTGCCTGCCTGTTACACACCACGGAGACCCTGAAACACAAGTACTGAGAGGAAGCCTGGTTTGTGCTGGAATTTCCACGGGATTGTAAGAGACCCCTGCTCAGATCTCTTCACATGGGCAACTGGTGAAGAGGGGGATTGTGGAGTCCTACTCTGGAGATGTTTAAAACCTGCCTGGATATGTTCCTGTGTGACCTGATCTGGGTGACCCTGCTGTGGCAGGGGGATTGGACTCTATGATCTATTGAAGTCCCTTCCAAACCCTAATGTTCTGTGAAGAGGGAGAGGTCTCACTTTCTCTCCCCTTCCATAGTCAGTGACCAGTCCCACAGACCACCTAGAAACCTCACCGGCACACTGTGACCCAGGGAGGTAGAACACATCCCCAGCATCAAACTGGCATCACACCTCTGCTGCAGAACTAGACCCAAGCTAGAATTAGGGAAGACTAATACTTGCTTAACATATCAGAACTGATAATGCAGAGGTTTGTCTGAGTGGTGACTCAATTCTGATGGAGAGGTGACATGGGATGGGTCCAGGAGGGTAAAAGCAGTTGGGCAATAAGCAGATTGCAGTGCTAGCGGTGGGGAAGAGATAACAGCAGCAGCATCTGGGGCTGGGATTTAAACATCGTGGCCAGATAACTCAGCAGTTTGAAGAGCACACAAGCAGCAAACAGCCCAGACCCTCCTGGGCTCATATCAGTGCTTCAGCCATTGCATCATCCTGTCGCTAAGCCCTCCAAAGGTCAAACAGATCCAGTGTCCCACCTCTGGCTGCTTCCATTGTCATGATTTTGGAGCTGGCCCTCAGCATTCTTGAGATGTATTTTCTGAAGGACAGCATGTGAAGCAGAGGCCTTAACTCTTTCTGGTTCTCGACCTCAGAGAGACAGGAGGTCCTAGAGCAAGAAAGATGTTGCCTGCTGTCTGTCTGCTTGCACAGGGTCCTTACCTTGGACTTCTCTTCATCATCAAAGATTATGTTCTTGGGCCGAGGGGGAGGTGGTGGTGGAAAAGGAGCATCGTCAGGCAGTTTCGGGTCACATTTCACAATCCCTGCAGTAGACACCAACAGACAGGTCAGGAGGGGACCCTGTGGGGAGCAGCACTTTTATTCCTTAATGGCCCACCGGTTGGGACTGAGGCTGTGTGGGTCCTACTACCTATGAACCTGGATTGTATTTTCATGGAAGAAGTGCCCTCCACCGCCCACAAACATCCTACCTTGAAAAACCCTGGCATCAGCAGCCAAAGCACTCACAGCCCTTCAGCCCCAGACCTTTCCAGTGTTCCACCTCCCATAGAAGCTAGCAGACATACTCCTCCAACCCATCAAGCCACTCTCTCTACCAGAAATGCCTCTGCCCAGCTAGGAGCTGCAATTCACCTGCTCCTTTACACACCTCTGGAGCACAGAGAGCATTTCATGGGAAATGAAGAGTCTGGTTTGGATTCTGCCCAGACAACAACAATTTGAGAGAGCAAACTGCCCTTCCACCTTCCCCTTCCAGAACATTGGCTCTCACCTTGTTTCTTCAGCATCTGGTAGGCTTCTGAGATCTTCACTTCGTGAGGCAGCCCTAACGTCCAGCTGTACATCAGTTCCAGGATCTTTGACTTAACTTTCTCTGGTGTGCGGCTGCCCAGATACTAGGAGAGAAGTGGAGGCTTGAAGCTGATCTGAGCCGTTGCAAGCTGGGCCTGTTCCTCTCTTCCCCTCCCCCAGGAGAAATGAGACCGTTCCCAACGGCACAAGGAGGAGGAAAGAGGAAGCAAGCAGGAAAGCTCACGAGACCCTTGCAACACGTTCTATGCTCGTGTTTCCACCACAAGAATCACAAGAGATGGAGACATGCTTTTACCAGTGTGTCCCAGAAACAGGACAGGTGCAAACCCTCTGGCACGTCTGGCAGCTTGTGAAGGAATGGGTACTGACAACAGAAGCTGCTTGCCCTGGGGACACCAGGGCTGGCAGGTGAAGAACTGCAGCCCATGGGCCTTGTGGCAGGGCCTCCACCCTCTCTCTCAGAGGCACTCTCGAGCCTGGCAGCCCTTACAGCTGGGTGAGCCCAGACAACCAGCACCCAGTGGTGAGATGTCCACATGTTACAGCTCTCTCCCCACACTGCACCATCATGCAGCCTTGTCCTGTGGGCCTCCTAGGGGCACCAGTAGTAGAAACAGTGCATGTGCACCAGACTGGTCAGTGGTTTGAGGTAGAGGACATTCTCTGGAGCAGTTAGCAAGAGGACTTTAGGCTGTTGCTATCACTGTCCCTAGCTACTCATCACCACAGATCACAAGGTGTGATTGAGCGATGGTGGATTTCCTTAGTCACATTCCATCAGTGTTCCCTTAACCCTAAACTTGCCAGTATTAACTGCCTTGACTGAATAGGAGGGGTCACACCTTGTTCTGCTGCAGGAACAGCAGCATCAGCAGCGGAGCAAGTAATGACTTAGTGCTGCAGGTGCACTGACCAGGCCTGGGCTTGCCCTCTCAGAGTGTCTCAATCAGGCTGGGACACCCCAGAGAGACACGGTCACAATGTTAAAGCTGGGGGAGGTTCCAGAGCACATGCAGCACAGACAGAGGCTAACTGAGATGGAGGGAAGCTGACTCCAGGCACGCACATGTAGCCTCACAAAGGTTGGTTGCATCATGTCTAGCTGGCCTTCAGTTTCCTGCATCAAATTCAGCCTGGAGCAGAGAGGTGAAAACTCCCCTTCCCATCAGCAAACAAGGACTAAATCTCTTAGCACTGTACTGTTTCCCCACACTCAGGTATGTGCCTGACCTTTCTGTTCAGCCACCACCTTCCAAAGCCCTCCTGCCACTAGGCTTCAGTCCCCCCTCCAGTACAATGCCCCAAAACCTACCTTGGGTGACACCACCTTGATGAGCTCATTGAGGAAACGGAACTTGCCCACCTCATCATGGAAGCGTTTGCCACAGCTCTTCATGCAGGATTCCAGCACCTGGGGAGAGGGGCCAGGTAAGCCTCAGCATGTGGTCAGCCTCAGCACGTGGTCAGCAGCAGGTTCAGGAGCCACCTTCTTCCTGCTTCCCCCTCACCAGGAATGGCGCCCACGGCTATTCCCACAGCAGCGTGGAAGGCCATCCCCTTTCTCCCACAGGTAGTCAAGCACCCTCCCCCAAAGGGAAGCAAGAGGATTTTCCTCTTTGGTGTCAGTCTTTGCAGAGGTGGATCCATAGCCCACGGAAAAGGACACACTTAGCAAGTTCACGAACAACAGAGTTTCACAGCATGGATCCACAACACAACTAAAAATCACAGAATCATTTAGGTTGGGAAAGAACTTTAAGGTTATGAAGCACAAGCCTAATACAGCCAAGTCCACCACAAAAAGCTTCCTATCAACTCCAACAGGCTATGATCCTTCCTAAGAAAAATATCCTTTCCAGTCACCCCTCCTCTTTGTGGAACCACTTTCAGTCTCTCTCCCACCCATGGGTCCACGTGCTCCAGGGCTTTCTCAGTGGGAATTCAAAGCTTCCTATTCTCCTCTAGTCAAACTGGAGTAACTCCACGCCCTGGCCCTCTATCTAGTTCTACCAGCCTGCGGATGCCCTTACCGTGAGGGCCTGGATGGCTTCCCATTCCTGTGGAGACTGGATCTTGTGGGCAAGAAGTCGGGTAGCAAGCGGAGGACTGGAAGGAGTGAGGGTGGGGAAAAAAAGCTAGCAGGTTATTGATGAAAATCCTGGTAACCTGTGTTTCTGTCCAAGAAGCCAGAGTTGAAAAATGCATGTTGCAGGTTTAAGGAACTGATAAGGCAGCAAGACACCTCAAAACCCTTGGGGGAGCTTCCATTAGTGGACCAGGACCCTCCACCCACCCCTACTTGGAGGCACTTCATGCCTATTCATCTCTCATGACGACCCCACTTAATTTTACGGTGTGGGGAACTGTAACCCAGGCCTGCGACCCCAAACAGCCTACACAAAGGACAAAGCGCTTACCCCTCTAGCTCTTTATTGAGCTGCTCACAGAAAGCATTGATGCCATCCCAGTCCAGGTCCTTGTTCAGAGGGTTTGTTGCTTTGTCTGTGGATGGGTAAAGGGGGTGGTGAGTAAAATCTCATCTTGAGGAAGTCAGGGCAAGACTGCTCCCTCCCTAACAACCCCACTGAGTGCATCAATGGAGGATGGCACAGAGAGAAAAACACTCCAGTACCCTTGTGCCTTCCTGCAGAGCCTGGGCCCACTGTCATCAGAAAGACCCCCCTCTACCACCAGAAAGACGACCCTCCTCCCCTGAGCACAACTCCTTGCTCCACGCCCAGCTCCAGGGTTTCACCCGCAGGGGCACGACCCCTCTGTAACTCCAACACCCCCAGTTTCCCCGCGCCGCCCCCTCCACAGCTGTTTCCCATCTCTTCATGACCCCCCACTCCCCACCCCTCTTCCCTCATCCCCCAACACCCGCCCCCTCCACCATCCATTTCCCGGGCCGGGCCCTGTCCGCGGGAGGCCCGAGCCGTCCCAGGCCGCACTCACTGATCCGCGCCTCCAGCGTCTCGGGCTCCATGACGGAGGCCCCGCCTGCTGCCGGCTCCTCAGCGGGGCCTGGCCGCACCGCCGCCGCCACCGTGGCCCTGCCGCCGGGCCCGGCGTCGCGGAGCCATCTAGAACGCCCCGAGCTGCCCGGAGCACCGCCCCGCCGCGCCCCGCCCCGCGACGGAAGTCACAGCGCCCCCAGCGGCCTCCTGCGCAGCTCCTCCCAGCCACCATAGAGAGCGCGGCGCGGGGGACAGAGCGGCGCGAGGTGGGGCGGGCAAGCGGAAGGCGACTGGGGGAGGGCGGAAGGAGCCGGGGGAGGGGCGAAGTGACGGAAAGCGGCCCCAGCGCTTCCCGGAAGAACCCTCGTCCTGGCAGATGAGGCCACTTCCGGTGGGGAAACAAGGAGCTTCCGCCCCACTGCGGGGCGGAGCTGCCGGATCTCGCCAGGGCTCAGAGAACTGCCTGTGTCCTGTCTGACCTTGTGGCGCCGCTGGTCTGTGACAGCCCCAACCGAGTCAACCAACGCTGCTCCTTCCCACCGTGTTCTGAGCGGCTTCCGAGGGACCGACTGTGTGTGTGTGTGTGTGTTGTCCGTGTCTGTGTCCCTGTGGTGATTTATTGCTTTCATTGGTTTTGTTTCTTCAGTCACTTTATTACAGAATCACTGAATTGTTGAGGCTGGACAAGACCTTTAAGACCATCAGATCAGCCCATGACCTAACATCACTACAGAGGCCAGACCAGGGCACTAAGGGCCACAGCTATTCTGTCTTTAAACTCTTCCAGGGATGGGGACTCCCCTGAGCAGTGGATTCCATCGTCTGATCACCCTTTCTTTGAGCTCCTTGATATCCAGCCTAACCCTCCCCTGGCAGCTTCAGGCCCTCCTGTCTTGTCCTGTTGCTAATTGCCTGGGAGAAGAGTTCAACCCCCACCTGATGATGACTTCCCTTTAGGGAGTTGGAGAGAGGGATAAGGTCCCCCTCTGAGTCTCCTCCGGGATAAACAACCCCAGCTCCCTCGGTCTCTCATCAGCCTTTCCCTCCAGGTGGGTTTTAAACGTCTCCAGAGAAGGAGACTCCATAACCCCTCTGGCCAGCCCCTTCCAGTGCTCTGTCACCCTCACTGTGAAGAAGTTCCTTCTCATGTTGATGTGGAACCTCCTATGTTCCAGCTCACACCCCTTGCCCCTTGTCCTGTCACTAGATGACATTGAGCAGAGCCTGTCTCCAACCTCCTCAGCATTGTTGCTCCTGTGGATCTACTCCAGCCCCTCAATCTCTTTGTTGAAGTGAGAAGCCCAAAACTGCCCCCAGTACTTGAGTACTGTGGAATGTGCCGACTTGACCTTTGAGGCTCACAAGCCTCCACCTCTTTTTGAAGAGATCCCAGTGGAACCACCTCAGCCTTGGGTCTGCCCTTCCCAAGACTCTGTGATAAGACTCAGACCTTCATCTAGTTCCAACCCCCCTGACACGAGCAGGGACACTTCTCACCCGACCAGATTGCTCAAAGCCCCCTCCAACCTGGCCTTGAACACTTCCAGGAAGAGGCCATCTGCAGCTTCTCTGAGCAACCTGATAGCACCTCAGCACCCTGATAGCGAGGAGTCTCTTCAAGTGCAAACCTGAAGCAGCCTATTCAGCCGTCAAATGTCTCATCCTGGAGACGGACGTCAGCGCCGGAGCGGTGCTGTGCTGGGTTACTCATTTACGGTGCTAATCCCGCAGATGGAGCTGCCCTGATGTCACGCCTAATGTCTTTTCCTTACGGGCAGTCATTGTTTTGAAGGGGGGATTTTTTTGGCCACTAAAAGGTACTTTTTTGGCGCTTGACCGTGGTCCTTTATTTAAATGCTGGAGCCTTGCATCACAAAGGTTTTTTTTGAGAAGATTGCCACATCCCTTCCCCGGGTCCGTTCAGGCACGTTTTACACTAGTTATTTTAGTCTTGTGAGTCACCCTTGCCTGTCACTACTACTTTCTTGATTTTTCTGAGAACACTGAAGTCATCTTGAGGCGCCCAAGGCCTACACATTGGTCTTCTTGGTCAGGTATGATCAGAATCACAGAACCACAGAACATTCAGGATTGGAAGGGACCTTGAAAGATCATCCAGTCCAATCCCCCTGACACAGCAGGATCACCTAGACCAAGTCGCACAGAAACAGGTCCACGTGGGTTTTAAATGTCTCCAGAGAAGGAGACTCCACAACCTCCCTGGGCAGCCCCTTCCAGTGCTCTGTCACCCTCAATGTGAAGAAGTTCCTTCTCATATTTATATGGAATCTCCTATGTTCCAGCTCACACCCACTGCCCCGTGTCCTATCACTAGATGACATTGAGATGAGCTTGGCTCCATCCTCCTGACACCCACCCTTCACATATTTATAGACATTAATGAGGTCACCCCTCAGTCTCCTCCAAGCTAAAGAGACCCAGCACCCTCAGCCTTTCCTCATCAGGGAGATGTTCCACCTCCTTCATCATCCTCATTGCCCTACTCTGGACTCCCTCCAGCAGCTCCATGTCCTTCTGGAACTGTGGTGCCCAGCACAGCAGACACTCATCTCCTCTCTCCAGCCCACAAAGCGCTGCCTCTGAAGGAGTGGTTCTGCAGTCTGGTGTGTCACAGCCCCCTTTCACTCAGGTTTCAATCTGTCTGAGGCTCAAGGTCATGTATTTTCTTCTCGTTGGCAACACCCCGTGGTTACCAAGTCTAAGATGAATGGAAGGCTGCACCTTTTCTCAGCCGGGTGCAAACAATGGCTGGTGAGCTCATGCGTAACAGTCATGTCAGCAGTGGCCTTTCACGCGTTGCTTTAATCCCTCACACACTGGGAAGTCTCTCTCCCTGTTGCATACATCTGCTGTTCGTATAGCAAGGACCCTAAGTGCAGAGGGGAAAAAAAAGACAGTCTGAGATTTGCTCCCTCTAACAGGGGCTACATGATGCGTGAGGAAAAGCTTTTCTCCCCGTCCCTCGATTTATTTTTGCCGACAGCTGGAATCCCAAACTAGGTTTGGAAGGAGTGGGACGCTCCCTGTTGTAATGAGCACAGCTCCAGAAGGAAAGTGCTGGAACTATAATTAGCCAGTTGCAGAGGAAAGTGATTATGCACAAGGCAGAGGCCCGGCTGGTTGGCGTGCTGGCGAGAGGGAGGCTTGTGTTGGCCAAAGGGTGCTGGACCTGTGTTTGGTGGCCCCGGCAAGGGGCTGTCCCAAAGAGGCCATCAGCCAGGGCTCAGCAGATGCTCTTGCTGCCTGTACAGTCAAGATGACTTGTGAAACAGGCTGAGCACCCCTCATTTGGGAAGGGCACGCAGCCTTGCAGGAGTGGCCGGGTCACCTGAGAGAGGGCTTTTCCACCCTGTCCTGGGTGTCCTGGGACACTTGCTCTGTCCCGGCGTTTGTTAGGTTTCACTGCCTCATGTGTTTGTGTGAACCCTGCGGTGTTTGAATGATGCAGTTGTGTGCAGCAGGGGCAGCTTTTCTGCGCTTCCTGATGGGTCCTCAGCTCTGGTCCGTGACAGGACGTTCCCTTTCCCCTGCCACATTACTCTTCCCCTGGGCAAGGCATCCTGCTGGAGACCTTTCACTTTCCTGAAGCTCGGGTGCTGCCTTCTTTTGTTCCCTTTTCTAATGTTTTCCTGCTCTGGCTGACTGCAGCAGCCGGTGTTTTAGCTCAGCTCTACCTCTGCTGCTCGCTCTTGGATCAGAGCTGGCAGCCCTGACATCACCTCAGACCACGCAGCTCTTACGCAACCCTCTGGATGGCCAGCCCTGCTATTCCCTGACCTTGGCTAGTCGCCTTCCTTTTGCAACACATCTGAGCACCTTTCCCAGCGGAGGGCTGCAATTAGAGAGGCAAGTATGGAGTTGCATACCTCTCCAGAGGGAGAGCAGGTTTCAGCTGCTTTAATCTAATAGGAAATGCCTCTTTCCCTTTCATATGCAGCGCTTTCTTGTGGCATGCAGTCATCCACTGGGATTGCTCCCTTCCATTTCTTTCAGCATTTCCCTTTCCACCGAACCTGGTGATCAAAGGCCTCCTCCTAACCACTGCAGGAGCAGAATGAGGAAGCAGGATACTGGATGAGGGATCAGCAAACCTGCTGGCTGGAGCTCTCCAATTAAGCCTGTTGTGGAGCCAGGCTCAAGGAAATGCACGCTCTGCTCGCTGCCTCAGTTTCCCTGGTCGTTAGCGTGGAGATAATTGCACTAGCTTCCTTTAGGGAATTGCCTTGACCTCTGTGTGTTTAATTTCCTTTCCACCTTGGTTCTGTCATTAGAGCAACTGGCTCAGCGGGGCAGGCAAGCGAGAGAAGCAAATGCCAGAGTTAGAGGTGAGCTGTGCTGCTTCCTTGTGTTCCTGTCCTCCTCTCAGAGTGGTCTCTTGATCCCTCAGCTGAGTGGTTGGCCAGTGCCAAGCTAAGTGCCTTGTTACCCCTGGGGAAGGCTCACTGGGATTTGCTGTGGCCAGCAGGGTCTTCTCCAGAGAGACCGGGACAGCCAGGAGATGCTCCGAGGACACTGGGATCGCTCTTGCTGCTGAGGAACAGGATCAGCCACAGGCAAAGGTGGCAGAAAAGTGATGGGACAGAAGCCCTATTCACAGCCGTGGCTTCGAGGGCGATAACCCTAACCCTAACCTGGGTGAGCCAAAACCACAACAGGGAGAGGGAGACCTGCCAGAGCGTGGCTGAAGTTTATGGGGTTGGAGGAGGCACTGAAGGGCCTGAGCCCGCAAGGGGGAGCCTCGATGAAGCTGTTTGCAGCGGAGCTGGTGAGACCAGCTCCAGGCGGGGACAGATCCACAACCCACTGTGCTCTGCATGCAGGTGTTGAGAGAGGCACTGGAGGATGTCAGCAGATTCACCTGTTCTCGCACTACCCTGGATTCGCTGTGTTATTGCTGGCAGGTGGAAGGGGCAGCATTAGCAAACACTAGTACTGGGGAAAGAAAAGGGCTGAAGAGCTGGGATTTTGCCTCCTGAACAGCAGGAGGGAGAAGGAAAAGGGGAAGAATCCTATTGCAAAGGCATTTTTCACGGGCATCCAAGCATGATCTGAGAGCAGAGATCGGTGACGCGAAACTAGGAGCAAATCAAGGAGCCCAGCTGCGGCAAATCCCCAGCCTGGGTGATGAACACATCCCTGCATTGCGGTGACGACCAAGTCTGACTTGGGGAAGTGTTTGCTGGGGGTGCTTAGCGTAGCAGCAGCTCTGGGGAGCTCAGAGGCTCAGCCGTTCGCAGCTTCTCTTTTACGACGACGTGGCACGGGGAGGAGGCATTCCCGCACAGCGAGGTGCCCTGGTGCCAAATGCACGTGTCCTCAGCTCTGCAGCTGGCTCAGGTCTGGCAGCTGGGGAGCTGGAAGAGATGGGTTTTGGCCCATGCTTGAAAATTCCCTGTTGCCAGTGATCCTGCTTTGGCTGCAGCTGCCTTAGGTTCCCTAGGAAACTCTGGTGTTGGCTTAAGTCCGGGCTGCAAAACGGCAGGAGGAGGCAGTCTGGCAGCTCCATCCCTCCAACCTGGCTGCTCGGTCGCTGCTGCTTGGCACTGCAGCCAGCTTTGGCCCCGTTGCTGGCAGCAGTGCAGAGCAGCAGGGCAGAGTGAACCCAGTGCTGGGGCATGGTGGACATGGGGTTAAGAATAGAAAGAAAGCGGTGACCCAGAAGGATTTAGACGCAGAGTCTGCGTGCACAAGTTTTGCCAGTGTGGACCTGGCCTTCTGCAGGCTCCTTTCAGGTCCCCCCATGGCTTTGTCTGTCTTTAGTAAAGACAGCAGGAGCAGGGCCAGGCCTGAGTGCTGCTGCCTCGGGACGATGGCTCATGCCACAGGGTTGCTAGCACCCTCCCTGTCCTGGTTTTGGGTTGTGTCAGCTAGCAGTGGTGCAGTGCCCAGGCACGGCTCTGGGACAGGGTGGGCTGGGGACTGTTCCCAACGCGGCTTTGGTGTGGCCGAGTGCTCTAACCGCGTGGATGGGAGCAGTGCCTTGCGCCTTGCTTTTGGGACCGAGACTAGAACAGCTGCACCTTGTCAGCCAAGGTCCCTCTGAAATGCAGGCTGCAGGAGCCACACTTCAAAAGCCTGCCTTTTACCCCCTAATTTTCCACTTTCACCCTCCAAAGATGGGAAATGCCACACAACAGGTTGTAGGTAAGTGTGTGGGATGGGAGTGTGTGCGCCAGACCGAAACTGGGAAAAGCTTTGTCTGCTCGGCACAGCTGAACGCAGGGCGATGACTCAGTGTCCTGCACCCCCAGCTACGGATCGCTGGCCGTGTTTGACCTCCTGCCTGGTGGAATGGGAGAGATGCTATGAGGAAACATTGCCCAAGCACATGAGCTCATTGGGGTGTGGGGGCCAGTTCCTGGACACAGGGTATCCAACAGGCCTGGGTGCACAGACACACTGAGTTTGCCTCTGTCTGTCCTGCCTTGGGCAAGCAGAAAAAGGAGTCCATCGTGTTGCCCATGGAACACATGATTCTGCAAGGGCTTCCCAAGCATACACACATGTCCTGTTTTGTTTGCCACTCCAAACTACATCAGGTTTGGGAACTTGCTCAGAGAGCAGAATTGGTGCAGAGTTCCTGTATCCCCCAGTTAATGTTCTGCTGACAGACGGGTCCCCCAGTGAGGAGAAGGATCAGTCTCACACTTCCAGGTGCAACTGAACAACCTCCACTTTGTCTCTACTTGGAAGAACCAAGTTCAAGAAGCATGCTGCTGTTCCACTCAGCCCAAAGGGTGTTTTGAAGACAGGGTCCATGTTCTGGGTGTCACAGATTGTGACATCCTTGCTGTCCCCAATTTACAGCCCAAGTCCATCTGCTCCGTGCAAAAGGAGGAGATGGTCCCAGCAGAGGCTGCACCTCATTCCACTTCCCTTTTGCACAGAGTAGCTTTGCATCTCGGATAGCTTTGCCTCCTCTTAGAGGTAGGCTGGATGAGTTTTAGAAGGAGGATAGCTACTGGGAGTCGATGGGGTTAAAAGCGACAGTACCACAGAGTAGTGTGGCTTAAGAGTGGGCTATGAGACCACTTCCCTGTGTTCTACCAGCCACACCGCTCCTGCAGCCGCTTGTTGTTGTCCAGAGCAGGCACCAGACACCCTTCAGCTCATCCTGAGCTGGGTCCCTGGGGAGCTGCGTCTCTGCAGGAGCTGTTCAGGAAAGATTCCCACCCCTTTCCTAATGCGACCGAGTGAGTAATAGAGACGTTCCTCGGGGACAGTGTTGTAAGGAGCGCTACGTGCACGTTCAGGACCAGAGAGCAGGTCTCCACTAGCTTTTCCCTCCTGTTGTGCAGCAGACGTTGATGCATGTCCCATCTTGACAGAAGAGATAAGCTATCTGCTTCGGATGGGAACTTGCCTGGCAGCCACGGGTCCTCCCCGCATTGTTCTTATCAGATCTCCCGGCTCGGCAAGTCTGTTTGTCGCGCAGCGAACGGACATGTGTTCGGGGCTATTCAGCGTGTGACACGATAAGGTTTGTCCGGTGTGAGCTGTGTTCAAAGCATTTTGCCTGTGATACCCTTTTCTCCTCTCCAGAGCCAGCTTTCACCATCCAGGAATCCCCCTGCAACTACAGCTGGGTGTCTGCTTTGCTGCTGGAGGGGGGCTCTTTGGCTTGTGTGAAGGAGCCTGGGGTAGCCAAGGAGACACGGCTGGGTTCTGGTCCTGGTGTGTTGTCAGTGGTGGGGAAAATAACGGCTATAGGAAGAGGCACAAACTGTGAGGGAGGAGAGCTGGAGAGAACAAACAGGCTAGCACGACTGCTGGGAATGCAAAACCAGCCTCCATGGTGGTGACACGAGGGCTTGTGCACCACTGGCTGCATGGGATGGGTCAGAAACGGGAGAAGAGGCTCCCAGGAGTTGCCCACAGGAGAAGGACCAGTTAGCAAAAGAGGGTGTCCTCAAAATGCAGGTGTCTCCTGGTATCCAGTATAGTGCTGGAAAGAGAGATGAGGTGTCCCAGCAGGGCAAAGCAGATGCAAGCAGCAGTACCATGTGGAGATGGCACATCTCTGGACAGTGCCATGATCCAGCAGGATCAGGTGCTGGCTTTAAAAGTTCCTTCACCCAGTGGCAACCCCAAACAAGGCTGTGGCTAGACCTCCTCGCTGGGAAAAAAAGACCAGCACAACTTGTGTTGGTGAGCTGGGAGCTTCTCTGCACTTCACAGTGACCTACAGCAGGTCAGGCTCTTTTCCTTTCCTCTGAAGGTCCATGGGTTCGTGTATTTTTGGTGCCTTTCCTTCTGGAAAGAGGGAGGGGAAGAACAGGGTGTGAGTTGTGTGAGCCTTGTCTTTTCTTAGGTCTCCTTCAGATGCCAGCAGCTCCCTCTTAGATGCCCATTTCTCTCTCTGACTCATTCATTTTAGGATTTGGATTCCCTTCTCTTGGCAGCTCTCCTTTCCCATTTCCATCTGGTTTGGTTTTTACCATTTCATTTCACAGGGCCATCAAAGGAGCTTGTTCAAGCTGCTTTTGGAGCAACAGATGGTTTTGACTTGACAGCCCCCTCCTCTGCAGACCTCAGCCATGGCCTTAGACCCAGGGCGGGTCACCCTTTCGGACCCCCTCAAAGCTGATGGGAGGTAAGCTGGCTTGTATCAAGAGATACTTGGCTTTAGTGATGTGAGCATGGGAGAAGAACCCCTTTTTTATTAGTGTCCCCTTCTTTCCAGCCCACGAGCTGTTAATTCTTGTGGCTTTTCAAACACTCGCTATGTCTCCCTTCACATTTCTTTCTCGTTAATTTTTATTTTCCAGTGGAAGAGTCACCCTTGGCATCGCTCCTCGTGCGTGTGACTCAGACAGCTTCTGCTCGTCTGAAGGATTCCTGCGAGTCCTCAGAGTTGTCCAACTCGCCTGAGCTCAGCGCTGGAGCCCGTGAGAAACACGCTCAAAGCCAGTCACGCAGTGCCAGCAGCCTTGTTCTCCCTGTGCGGGGCAGACGCCCGGGGACTCAGCGGCCACTCTCGCTCGCTGCGTGCCTTTGCTGTCCTGTGGGACCGCTTGGAGCTCAATGGAAGGAGGTCCCTGTGGATCTTTTGTGTATGGCGCAACGCTGCTCACTTGAGTTCCAACTGGTTGGCCTCATGCTGTCTTTGTTGTGGGAAATGGCCCCCTTGAAGTCAGAGGACTTGTGCTTGGGGCATCTCGGAAGTCCCCCCGTTTCCACTGTTGGGAGGCGACTGTTTATTTTGAATGCCTCTGGTTTTCAGAGTTAATTGGACCCACCCATGGGCTAGGAGTATTTTTGCAGAGGCGCTGGATGCTTCAGGACCTCCTACTGATAGCAGATGCTGTGGTGAGAGATCAGCATCTCTGATACATGAGCTGCATTAGCCAAGGGAGCTCAGCTTCCTTTGAGCTTCTAGGAGATAAGGAGACTCCACAACCCCCCTGGGCAGCCCCTTCCAGGGCTCTGTCACCCTCACTGTGAAGAAGTTCCTTCTCATATTGATGTGGAACCTCCCATGTTCCAGCTCACACCCGTTGCCCCTTGTCCCATCATTAGATGACACTGATCAGAGCCTGGCTCCATCCTCCTGCCACCCGCCTCTCACATATTTATCAACATTAATGAGGCCACCCCTCAGTCTCCTTTTCTCTAAGCTAGAACACCTGGATATGTTCCTGTGTGACTGGATCTAGGTGACCCTGCTGTGTCAGGGGAATTGGACTAGATGATCTCTGAAGATCCCTTCCAATCCCTAGTGCTCTGTGCAAAGACTGATTATTTTTGTTATTTTTTATTTCAAACTCGTCCATGGGAGCTTTAATATGAAGTCTCTGTTTCTCCATGAAGTCTCAGTTTCTCCATGTGCAAGATGAAGGGGCTGCCATCTTCCTTACTCATGAAGCTGATGGAGACCTTCCTCTCCAGGATGCAGGTGGAGCATAAGACCTCATGAAGTTGATCCTTTGTGAAGACCTCCCTGGAAGATTCTCATCCAGCAAGTCTGAGTAAAGCTAGGAGAATGCAGAAGTCCAGGAGAGGGGGAAACTGAGTCTTCTACGCATCTTCTCTTTGCCAACAGGGAAGCTTTCAACACAAGCACATTTTTATCTCCAGGCATGTTTTTGTAAGCTTTTCCCACAACCCACATTCCTGGCATGCCCCCATGAGGAAAAGAATTAGAGAAATGAAGACTGGAAATGGAACTGGGTGGCATGTAATCAGTTCTCTGACCTCCCTTCCTCTCCCTCTACTAGTTTGGTTCATTTTCCAGCCCCTCGGGCAAACAGAGGAGCCATCAAACGTGGCTCATCTGGCCTCTTGGGCTGATGAGATAGCCCTGATGCCTTATGAGCCAGCTCCTACACACATGAACTCCCTTCTCTCTTCCTCCTCTCTTTATGTACAACTCATAGCACACACAGACGTTGTTACAGATTTCAGAGCTGCCTGCAAATGTGCAAGGACATCCCTTGGCCCTGGGGATGGAAACCATCCTTTAGAATGTGTTTGAGCTCCCCATGGAGATGGCAGTTGCTAGTCACTGGCATCGCTGCCCTTCTGATAGAGTCAGGAGAGAGATGGAGCCTGAGGCTACATCAGCGTAGGGCAACGAGGATGATGAAGGAGGTGNGTGATTGCCTCCACTGCTTGTTATAGGTTCCCCCCAGCGTTGCCTATAGCCCTGAAGAAAGATGGGTGGGGGGTCCACATCGTAGCTCTTCACATAGCTGTGTCCTTTCTCTTCTTCATTCTCCACATCCTAAGGATGAGAAATTGCACCCTACAGACAGAGGAGGTTGATGCTGGTGAGAGCCTAACGAAGGCTGATGGCCTCTAGTCCCTTGCTGCCCTGTTCACAGCATGAATGGTACCTTCTTACTTCCCACAGAGGCTCTAGATGATGCACTGGGGCATCTGGGGTGGCAGGAGGGAGTCACCTCCAGTCCTTCGTTCCTTCCTATTCTAATTGATCCAAATGCAGATGCTTCAATGACTTTTCTAGAGGAACCATTCCCATCCTGGTTAACCTCTTAGGCAAGAGATTAGTGCTTATGGGCACCAGTTTCCTTGTGCTCATCATTGCCTTGGCTTCTCCTGCATCTCCTGGACAATCCTCAGGTGTACACGCCCTCCAGATCAACAGACCTGCTTATCCAGTCTCCTGTTTACCTCAGTGTCTGGCTGAGGTAGGTACCTTTTGTTCTCTCTGTCCTCCTCTGTTAGGAAGCTGGCTGCCTTTCAGAGCTTAGGATCGGTTGGGGGAAGGTCGCAGCTGAGAGTCCAACCAGGACCTCTTGAGTAAATGGGAAACATCCCATCAAGCCTATCTTGACTGGCAGGAGGTCTGAGCATTTCTATCAGGAAGTTATGGAAGCCTCTTCTTGTAGAAAGGGACCGGGGTGGGATCCTGGTGGACAGGAGGATGGCCAGGAGCCAGCAATGTGCCCTTGCGGCCAAGAAGGCCAATGGCATCCAGCGGTGGATAAAAACGGGGGTGGTTAGTACATGGAAAGAAGTTCTCCTCCACCTCTTCTCTGCTCTGGTGAGACCACAGCTGGAANGTGATCCTGCTGTGGCAGGGGCATTGGACCAGATGATCTTTCGAGGTCCCTTCCAACCCCTAATGTTCTGTGATTCTGTGACCTGTCCTGAGCCCTGGCCTCTGGAAATCATCACAGAATCATCAGGGATTGGAAGGGACCTCGAAAGATCATCTAGTCCAATCCCCCTGCCACAGCAGGATCACCTCAGCTTCTTGAAACCTTACAGCTGCCTGAGGCAGAGAGCATTCCCTGCTAGGCTTCATGGAAGAGGGAAACAGAGTCAGAAAGGAGGCTTAACCGCGGCTGCCGGGAGGAACCGCAGCTCCGGCCCAAATGAGGCCAGAGAACACGGTTTAAATCAGGTCACCACTCGATATTTATTGTGTGGAGTTTTTCTCTGTCCTCCCGCACTGAAATCCTTCCCCAGAGGCTATTCAAGGAAATAAATAGCCAGTGGAAAGGGACAATAGCTTGCTGTGGAGTACAAATTATATGAAGCAGTAGGAAATAATAGCAGAGTGAGCAGCTGCTACTCCGAGAAGGAATGCGTGGTTGCTCTCTCCAGCTCCCTTTTCTCCTTGAGTGGACGCCAGTGCCTGGTCCACAGCTCAGGCTCTCTGGTGTCTTGAGTGCAAACTGAGACAGCACTCTGCGTCCTTCTTGAACTGAGGGGCCCAGAGCTTGACACAACACTCCAGATATCTCTTGCCTCTTCATAGTGGGCTTGGTTGGAGGCATTCCTGCAGCCAGCATCATGTCTGGTGAAGACTTGTGTCACTCCTGTGAGGTAGTCTTCATAGCTCACCATCTAGAGAGGATGCTTTGGCTCCCTGGTCCTCCAAGCCTCTTGAAACCCTTCCTCAGAGCACTGCTGGGAGGGATGGTGGGGACTAGATGATCTCTCAAGGTCCCTTCCTAATGTTCTGTGATTCTGTTGCCACTTTGATGTGCTGGTGTGGATTTGAGAGGCTGCCTCCTGCCTCTCAAAAAGGCCCCGAGAAACCTCGCATGGCTAGGGCGGTTGGGCTAGAGCTTGGCTGAGAAGTGGGGATGCTTGTGGTTTTCCTCAGGGCTGCACACCTCGTTGGCTTATCTCCTGCCCCAGTGAGACTACAGAATGAATGCTGCTGCCAGCGCTGCTGCTGCTGCGGATCTTGGCAGCCTGCTGGGGAGGGTGGCATCCAGGCTGTTCCCAACAGCTGCGTGGGTGCCCGCGCGGTGGTGATGGCAGCTCTAGGCTATGGTGCTTGTGGTCCTGATGTCTGGGGCTACTGCAAAGGACACCACGGGTGCTCCTAGTGGCCTGAGATCTCCCCAGAACTAACAGGAAGGCTGGGAAGGACTGCTAACTCCAAAACCCTTAAGACTGAAAGCTGAGGTGACTGCTTTGGGCTCTTTCCTCCTTAAAATATGAGTTATTTTTGTCTCCCTGCAGTGTTGTGGTCCTGCCTGCTTCTTGTTGGAAGCTCAGCTCACCCTTGGGTTGAGAGTGGCCTCCACCCTTCTCTGGTCTCCAGGAACACAGCAGTGTCTCCTCTGGTGCCTGCAGTGTGAACACAGAGGGGCAGCTGCCCTCCAGCCAGGATGGACATAGACCCTCCACCTCCCCTGCAGATGCCCTTTGGCTGGATGTCCTCTTTCTTTAGGACTCGTGTTCCCATCACATCACCTGCTTTGTAATCCTGCTGAGAGGCATCAGCCTTTCCTCTTCACCCTCCTTTCATTATCCCAAACGCCACCTTCAGCCACCCTGGAGAATTTTGGCTCTTCTGGGGTCTCTAAAGCCTCAGCCCCTTCCTATGTGGGGGGACACGTGAAGGAGGCCATCTGCACAGGGCTGGTGTCTGGCTGCGCAGAGGCTTCGCTCTGCAGATGAAGGAAGTCGCCAGTGCTGGCAGAGCTGCTCTCTGGCTTCCCACTATTGTTCCCCGTGGCAAGTAAAAGGGGGTGAACGCCCCTGCTGAGCACTGTAGGAGGGGGGTTAGTGTTATCTCGATAAAATCTCATGGCCTCTCTCCGAGCAGCTGGTGCCTCCTTCCTGCAAGTCTCCTTCCCTCACATCCGTGCTACTTGTGGCTCTGCACACAACCCTCTGCCTGGGTGGTTTCCCCCATCCCATGATCTAGGGTGGGGTGTCCCTGCCCATGGCAGGGGAGTTGGAACTGGATGATCCTGTGGTCCCTTCTAACCCAGACTGACTGTATGACTTGGTCTGGGTGATCCTGCTGTGGCAGGGGTCTGGACTGGATGATCTCTTGAGATCCCTTCCAATCCCTAATGATTCTATGATTCTGTGATTAGACACACGCTGGTCTCCCTCCTGGGCAGCCTCATGCTCTGCCAGTGGGTTTGGTGGGCAAATCCCAGTAAGAGCGGGGTTTCTGCCTGATCTGTGTAGGAACTCAGAGGAAGGCTCCTCTATGCTGCTCACCTGGGATCTGGATCTTGTCTCAGACACAACACACTTCTGTCTCCTTAGCCACAAGGTTCTTCTGACCAAGTTTAGGATCTAGCTTGGGATGTAACCTCCTCAGCCCTTGAAGCGTTTGTTTCTCGCTGCTGCCTTGAAGTCAGTTCAGGTGACTGACCCTGGTGGTGGCTGTGCCAACGAGTGTCTTCCTACTGGCCCACAAAGGGACGGTTGGGGTTGCTAGAAAGACAAACCTCCTATGGCCACTGGGATCATGGAATCATTGAGTCATTAGGGATTGCAAGGGATCTCGAAAGATCATCTAGTCCAACCCCCCTGACACAACAGGATCATCTAGACCAAGTCGCACAAGAACACATCCAGGCAGTTTTAAATGTCTCCAGTGAAGGAGACTCCACAATCCCCCTGGGCAGCCTCTTCCAGTGCTCCATCACTCTCACCGGGAAGAAGTTCCTTCTCATATTGATGTGGAACCTCCTCTGTTCCAGCTCACACTCATTGCCCCTTGTCCTATCACTAGATGCCACTGAGCAGAGCCTGGCTCCATCCTCCTGACACTCACCCTTCACATCTTTATAGACATTAATGAGGTCACCCCTCAGTGTCCTCTTCTCCAAGCTAGACCCAGCTCCCTCAGGTGCTCTGGTATTTCAAGAAGGGATGTCTCTGGTGCTGTGCTCTCCCTGGGATGGCTGCTGGGGAGCAGGCTCACGTGAAGGTGTGTGTGGGTGGGACACACCAACGTGATAGGAAGCAGACCTAGTGCCAGGCACCACCACCCGCAGCACCTGCTCTAGGAGCTTTGCCACCAGCCCAGTGACCTCAACAGCAAACAGATTTCTCAAGCCTGCTGGGCTTTATGGCCTCCTACTAATCGGAAACTCCTCCGGGGAAAGAGCTGATCTGTGCTTATCTCTGCTCGCTTCAGGAGGTTTTGGGGAAGGGCAGAAGCTGTCTCCCAGGTGGCTGTGCAGTAGCAGGGTGACTGTGCTCAGCTCCTCAGGGCTTGGGAGCAGGGCTAAGGGACCACTTGGTCTCCTGAGCATTGCTCCCATGCTCCCTCTTGCTTTCCCACTGGCTTCTGGAGTCTAGCAGAAGTCCATCAATTTGTTCAACCCAACCCATGGCAGGAGAGTTGGAACTGGATGATCCTGTGGTCCCTTCTATCCCTGACCAACTGTATCACTTGGTCTGGGTGGTCCTGCTGTGGCAGGGGGATTGGACTAGATGATCTTTCGAGGTCCCTTCCAATCCCTAATGATTCTATGATTCTGTCATTCTAGGATCTGGGGCACTGCCATCTGACTTGTAGCTCTTACCTGGGAAGAAGACATCAGGGATGCTGCCACCCCGTGAGAACATCCCTGTGG
Organism: Rhinopomastus cyanomelas; assembly: GCA_013400115.1. Taxonomy (NCBI): domain Eukaryota; kingdom Metazoa; phylum Chordata; class Aves; order Bucerotiformes; family Rhinopomastidae; genus Rhinopomastus; species Rhinopomastus cyanomelas. Next base: position 204,918 of record VXBP01000231.1, on the reverse strand, counting down.
CGCAGGGTTAGGGAGAAAAGAGAGCTCCCACATATTGCTGGTGCAATGCGTGTGGCTGGGGCTGAATCCAGACCCAGGAGAAGGGAAACAGCTGGGGATGCCACTCATGTCCCACCTGCCACAGGCTGTTCATAGCTTGCCACAGGCTGTTCATCTAGAGGGGAGTTGTTGACTACCTTCTTCTCCAAGCCTCTGTGAGCCGTTCCTCAGAGCATCATAGGGAGGGAAGTGGGGACCATTTTGCACGTGCTGGTGTGGACTGGGGGGGCTGTCCCCTACCACAAATGGAAGAAGCTGGGATGCTTGTTTTGGGTGAGCTGTTACACAGGGAAAATAAGTCAACATGGTGGTGACATCTCCATGGCCAGCTGGGAAGAATCTTGTCCTACAGGGTGGCTCAGTTAGCACCTAAGGGCTGTGTGTGCTGGTCTCTTCACTTGGGAGCCCACCAAGGAGACTGGGAACTGGTTAAATATCCTGAATGAAAGCAAGTGTAGGTACTTCTTTGGATCAAAGTCTCCTGCCATAACAGCAGTTGGTGGGGCCTTGCAGGGGTGGAGTGCTGTTAATGAGTAAACTACAGGGAAGTCTAGGCTTTTAAGGTCCTCTGTGGGAAGTGTTTCTGGGCTGAACTGCTGCTGCCTCCCTGCCTAGTTACTCTGCCCTCCAAGCAAGATGTCTGTAAGGGCTACAGCTCCCATCCCCTGTCACCCAGGGTCCCCAGCTCAGCAAGGCTGAGTGATGGCCATAGCCCCCTCTGCTCTCACCACTTGCATTTCTTGGGCTGCAGGCGCTGCTGCTCACCAAACCCTGGCTAGTGCCTCGCTGCTTTAACCCTCTTCGTGCCTCTGCTGCCCTGCTCTCCTTTTCTTCTGCTGAGCACCAGCCTCTCTGATGCCACTTTCTGGCTTCACTCAGCCCATTCTTTCCTCACTGAGTGCAAAATCCATGCAAGACCTCCAGCAGGGAGGACTTTTGGCCATGAGTGGAAGAGCAGTGGAGAGCAGTAGATGTTCTCTTGGCTGGGGCGCCTTCTCCAAGGAGCACCCTCTCATTTTCTCTCTTCCTTAGGAAAAATTTGAAATCTTCAACCTGGATATGAAGATTGGGGACACTCTGAAGCTCAAGGGCAAGATATCTGATGATGCAGATGGGTAAGTACCAAGAGACCACCTCGACTTGCCCGGACTGAAGGGAGATGGCAAGAGGGAGATGGTTTCCCAAGGGTGAAAGCCTGTGCATGCCCCCTACTCCACCGCTGTGCAAAGTTGCCCAGTCCCCAGACAGGAGGAGGAAACCAGAGGCACCTGTAGCAGTGGTAGAGGAGTAGAGTGTGGACAAGGATTGGATCTCAGGTCTTCCAAGACCCTGTCCTGCATGTGTGGCTAACCTTCCTCCTGTTCACCCACAGCTTCAGCATCAATCTTGGCTCCAGCTCCTCGGATCTAGCGCTTCACTTCAATCCCCGTTTCAATCAGTCTGTCATCGTCTGCAACTCCAAGTGCTCCAATACCTGGGAGACAGAGCACCGCGATGACCACCTCTGTTTCTCCAAGGGTTCCACTGTCAAGGTGAGGGGTCTGTGCTGGCGTGCGTTGTGAGGTTGTCCCTGGTCAGCAGTATGCTGGTCCTCCCAGTCCCATCTAGTGCTTTCTGCTCCCTCCCAACAGCCCCTCATCCTCACCCTCTGGATTTTGGCTCTGATTCCCATTTCCCCTCCTACTTCAAAGCCCCAAAGCCCTGTCTGTCTCAGGCTTTGTAGGTGCTGCTTGTCCCCCTTACCTACCCAGCAGGTGAGCACCCCAGAGGAACATATGAAGGTAAAGGGGGTCTCTAAGAAGCAGGATCTTGCTGTTCTCTACCTGACTTCTCTCCCTAATTCCCTCCTTTGCAAACACAGACTTTAAGGCAACTCAGATTTTGGAGCAAGGTCCAAAAAAACCCCCTCTCTCAGCTCTTCTTTCCTCACTACTGCTGGTTCCAACTGCCAATCTGTCCTCCCCCCTGATGGGGATGTAGTCCTAGCTGCTGCCTCACTCTGTCTGATGTCCTGAGATATTAACAGGGCTAAATTCAGGAGGAGTCCTGTTCCTCTTGATGTGGAGAGAAGATGTGTTTCCTCAATGTGAAACGATCATCAGTGTCTTCTAGTCCTCTAGTGTGTGTTAAGCAGCGAAGCTTCTTCTTCCAGGTCCCAGTGAGCTGCTGAGGGAGAGCTTTGGGGTATCAAGTTTATTCTGCCACGTTCAGAGCAATCTAAGCCGTGTGGCTACGAAGACATGCTCGGGTTTAATTGCTCTGAGTTTACAATTTGAGGAGCTGAAATAGCCCCAGGAGAGATCCGGCCCTCAGATCACAGTCTAGAAACCAGCTCAGCCCCTGGCTAGCAACTGCTCAGTTCCTGCATCAGCCCCCAGCACCCTGCTCAAGGGTCTGGTCCTCACATGTAACAGTGAAGCCTTTAACCTGGATGCTCCACCTCCTAATCTCCAAATTGTGCCCAATTCCTGCCCTCCCTCTCCTTCTCTTCTCCCAGATTGTCATTGAAATGCTGGCAGACAAATTTGAAGTGAAGCTACCGGATGGGCACGAAGTGGAATTCCCCAACCGGCACGGCTACGACAAGATCAAGTACATGAGCGTCAAGGGAGGCTTCAGGGTCACCTCCTTCAAGCTGGACTGATGGGTGCTGCTTCCTACGTCTAATAAAACCCCAGCTGCTTTGGCTTCTGTGAGTTTTCTGGCTCTGGGCAAGACGCTGAGTTTCTCCACCAACAGGAAAGAGACCCTTGGTGGATGGAAATCGCTCTGAGATAATCAAGCCAGGTGCTTTTCCCAGTCCGACCAGGATGTGGGGTTGAACAGTTGGCTGTGGGTGGGGTTCAGGAGGAGGAAGACACCATGAGACTGCTTTGGGAACAGCTGGGTAATCCCTTCACAATGCTCCCCTTCTTCTGCACCAAGGTTTGGAGAGGGAGCAACAGAGGCAGAGGAAGCAGAGCACAGAAGGGATCAATGTGGCATTTGATGTGGCATTTGGTGCCACAAAAGGTCATCATTAAATGCGAGCTTTGGGAACCTCAGGGCACGAGTTTGATGGGTTCCTCTCTGCTGCTCTGGTGACCAGGGGGCAGGATGAAGGGGTGCCTTGCCCTCCCGCAGAGGCAGTGGTGGCACAGGGGAGGCAGCACAGGTGTGCCTCTGTGCCAGCATTCCTGCCATCCTCGATAAGGAGATGTCTCCTCCATCACTCCCTCTTATCTCACCTTACTTATCAGCTGGTACATTCCAGCTAGGTTACCCATTACTCTATTTCCACACACAACCCTGCTCAGCAGAAGTGAGGCAGAGGAAGGCAGTGGGGAGGAAGGACAGAGAGGGTTAGGCTGGGTTAGGTAGCTCAGCACCTCCCAGTCTGTGTCCCTCACATGGGACTACGTCGTCAATTAGTGCTGATTATCAGATGACGCTGCTCTAATTAAAAAGTGTCTCGCCAGCCTTAAGTGAGACTGATGTGCCACAGCAAACATCAGGGCACTTGAGGCTGGGTGGGAGGAAAGCAGGGTAGGAGAGCATCTTATGGAGAACCCAGCTGAAGCGGTGGGAGCCCTGTCCCACCTCTCCACTGCCCAGCCTCCAGGACTTGCCTCTTGCCTGCAGGCACAGCCAGAGGATGTCTGATGGGCTGGGAGGGCTGCAGCCAAGCCAGTTGTAGGAAGGGGATTGCTCTGCTCCAGGCTGCACATGAACTGTTGCTGAGCTGGAGAAGCTTTGCACCCTCCTGCAGGCTCCTGTGTGGGGCCAGGAGGCTGCTTGAGGAGTGGCAAAGTACAGGGCTAGTCAATCCACGGACCCCAGGGATGCTGGAAGATCCTGCTGAGTGTGGAGAGGATGGGATTTTGTGGCTGGGGCACCAGCACAAGGAGGATGCTAAGTTCAGTGCTGCTGAGGAGAGGCACCACAGGAGAAAATAGTATCAAAACCATTTTAATAAGGGCAGGAGTAAGTGCGTGGGATACACAGAGGAGGCAGAAAGGATATTCCACAGGTGTGGGTCTTTGGTCTGGAGCTTGTGTTACAGTCTGGGAAGTAGAGGGTGGAGGGAGCTCATCCTGAGAGCCAGGGTCCCTGCCCCAGAAGGTGCAGGGATGATAAGGTTGATCCTGCTGGGTACCAGTGGCCAGAACTGGGAGCTCTTAGAAGTTGCTTCCTGTCCTGGCTTGCTGCTACCAGCCAAGAAGGCTGTGGGACATGGGCTTGCCCATAACCCCGATGGGCTGGCTCAAGCAGCAGCCCCACGTGCAACACGTGTACGTGCTGGAGCCTCTTTGTCCTGCTCTGAAGGAGACAGGCGTCGGGTGAGCTGTGTGGGAGCAGAGCCCTGCAGCCATGGCTCAGCATCTCCCCACACTGCACACCCCCTCCTGTCCCGGAGAACAAGGGGGGTTCCTGTGAGGGTCCCTGCAGTGACCTCAGCTCCTCAGCATCTCGGCTCCATGCCACAGCACAAAAGCACTTCTGTGAGGACCAGTCTGCTTGCAGGGCAGCGTGGGGGACAGTTCATTCCAGGGTGGCCGTGTCACCCAGGGCTGCTTGGCCAGAGGCAGTAGCCATCCATCCTCAGTGCCCACCCCTGGGAAGGGGCGCTCTGGGAAGAGCTGTGTGCACATGTGGAACCCCAAGAGCAGGTGAGGATGGGGAAGAGGTGGTGCAGACCGAGGCTGCAAAGTGAGAGTCCCCTTTGTTTTGAGGTGGGGGAAGAGGGAGTTTTAGGGCCCAAACTGCAGGATTTGGTGACCCGACAACCACTCCTCTGCCTGCAGCCAGCCCAGAAGTTTCTCCCCTACCTGCTGCAAGGGGGTTGGAGTCGGAAAGGAAACCATCCTAAGTGATGCTCAGCAGCAGGAGGCAAGTGGAAAGACCCCCGTGATGATCTTTGTGTGTGCTCTCACCTTCTGAATGCCGAGCTCATGGCTCTAGCTTGAGAAAGGGAAAAGAGAAAGCTCAGCTCTGTGGGGTTTGCCTGCCCCATGGGTCCCCAGCTGACATCCCCCTATGTCCTATACCGGAGGGTCTTGCACCAGCTGGAGCTGGAGAGGCCCCCATCTCCTATGTGCCAGAGCTACTGGTGGGAGTATCTCCAGGAGGGCACCCAAGCCAGTGTGGAGGGCAGCTGCTGGGGGTTGTTAGGAGGATGAGGTGTCCCTGGAGTTGGCAGTGTGGCCAGGCTGAGGGAGGGGAGAGAGGTCCCAAGGGGAATGCGGTTAGACAGGAACGGGTCTGGGGTTTCTTTGGCACGTGGGAACATCCCTTTGGCACCTGAGGGCATGTTTAAGGCCAGGGAAAGGCTGTGCTGCCCAGTGCTACAATGCACAGCCCTCACCAGCTTTCTGCCGCCGCCTGGCCCAGCCCCAGGGAGCCCCCAGGAGATGGGCTCTTGCCCCGCTCCGCTCCCCTAGGTCCCCCAGCTTGGCAAGAAGGTCGCTGGTTGGGTCCGCCTTCAGTGCTGGTGCCTTCAGGTAGTGGACAGGGAGAAGGGTGAAGACCTCCACACCAGTGCCTCTGGCAGAGGGGCCATGATGGGAGGGATGGCCATTCACACCTTGACTTCATCGTCTTCCTCATCATCATCATCAGCATACTCGAAGGAATTGCTGCGCCCGCCCCGGGCACCAGTGTACCCCAGGCTGTAAGGTTTAGCCGCCTCCTCCTCCTCCTCCTCCTCCTCTCCTTGGTTCCAGGTGGCCTCTGGGGACCGGCTCTCCTCTGTCACTTGTGACTGCCACGAGCTGCTGCTGGGGCTCTCCCAGAGGGTCTTTGTCCGGGCCTGCCGGGGACCCTCACCCTTCTCCGAGCCCCGCGGGGTGCTGGTCCCACCGTAGTGGCGGGCCAGGACCTGCGCTGCTCGGTCAAACTCGCCCGCCTCGATGGTGCAGTCGTTCCAGTGCCCCTGCCATGGGGTCCCTCTGGGTGCTGCTCCCAGCCCCGAAGCCCAGGCAGGGTCCTCTCCTGTGCCCTCAAAGTCATGTGCCTCTCCGTTGGCATGGACTGACAGTCCTGGCAGCGAGCTGGCTGCAGACAGGGTGCTCTGCCTAGATTGGTCCCAGAAGCTAAATGTCTCCTTCTCATCTTCGTGCAACGCACTCGATGCTGGAGGGACCCCATTCTTGGTCCCCCCACCACATGGGAGGTCTGAGCTATCTTTCCCCACCTCGCTCCCGTTGGTTTCCGAGAAGCTCATCACCTGGAGGAGCTCACTCATCAGGGAGGGCCCAAGGTCCAGGCGGAAGGAGAGAAGGGAGTCTGAGTGCTTCAGATCTTCCTCCCCAGGGCAAGTGCTCTCTTGGGTCTTCTCCAAGCGAGGGACACGAGGGATGGTACAAAACCCAGACTCCAGCCCTGCGAAGCAGAAAGGATGGCTGGTGAGGGGGGGAGGCAGCCTGCATCCGCAGGGGACAAGGGGTGCTGCCACTGAAGTGGCACAGGCCATGTTCCCATCGATGGTGGTGCTGGTGGCCTCTAACGGACTGGCCAGTGCCTGTGTGGACATCTCCAAAGCCCACAGCTGCAAGAGAGGGTCTCCAGGTGGGCTCTGGGCTTGATAAGATGCCAGTGGGGGCTGAGCCAAGCAGGTGGGACCAGGAGATGGCAGCATTGCTTCAGCCTGCTTTTCCCACTGAGCCCAGACACATCCCCCAGCTGCCTCAGGACCTCCAGATCCCCCCTCCTCTGCCGAGACCCTCTGCTCCAGACCTCCCTCCATAGAAAAGCTGAGCCAGAGCCCGGTGCTGTGAGGCTGGAGAAGAAACACCCAGCTGTCCCCTCCTTCCCACAACCCTTTCCCAAAAGGTCCCTCTTGACTGGCAGGGAGGGACATGAGCACAGTGATGAAGCAGGGGATGGAGTTCCTTGAGGAGCACATGAAGCTGGAGAGGTCAGCGCAGCTAGAGAGGCTGGAGCATCTGCGTGGAGGTGGGGAGGGCCTTGCCATGCGTCTCCTTGACCTCACAACTCCGGTGTGGTCATCACTTCACTGTCCCGGTACCTTCTTGAGGAAGGCTGCTAACAGGGAAGGTGTAGGGTTAGGGGGCAGACGGGATGCACCCCCTTGCAACTACTTCACACAGGCTGCCAGCTGTGTGGAGCTATGGGGGAGAGAGGAGGAGAAACCATCCGTGCCCTGCTTTTGGGGCACCCTGGGAGGAAGCCCAGGAGCAAAGACCACAGCTGAGAGCAAGGTTAAGGTTATCTCCTTGCAGGGCTTATCAGGACCGGGGGCTCCTAGACCTTCTGTCTTTGCTGAGAGCCTGCAGTCCCTCAGAGCGGAAACTGAGGCACGAGGTGATGGAGAAACGCTGCAGGATGCACCTGGGCACCTGCCCCCGCTCCACGCTTCACTCACCGTAGGCCTGATGCGTTTTGGAGAAGCTGTTGGAGGCGCTTTTGAAGGAGAATTTGCTGCTCAAGCCCCGGCCGCCGCCGCTGTCGTACGTACCCTCGTTGAGCTGCGGCAGCGAGACGGCGTTCTTGATGATGGGCGAGACGGCCGGCGGGGCGGGCGACGCTCCCGCTCGGTCCCCGCCGCCCCGGCTGCGCAGCGGCGAGCGGCGGACGTGGCGCAGCGTCCGGGCAAAGAAGCTGTTGGCTTTGGGTGCGTCCGCCCCGCCGTGGTTGCTGAGGAAAGAGGTGTCCCCGAAGACGTCCCCGCCGCGCCCCACGTGCATGGTGTGCCGGAAGTCTCCCAGCGGCGGGCTGATCATGTCCGGCGTCAGCTCCGACTTCAGCCGCCGCTTGCCATGGGAGCCAGACACCCAGCTGAGCACTGGCAACTTCCCCAGGCTCATCCTGCACCCCTCAGCTTGCCCTTTGCCTCTGAGAAGGCCCTCAAAACCAGCCCTTCCTCGGTGGCACTGGGGTGGGCTGTCACATCCCCGGCCTCCCCATGACTCCTGCTCCGATGCTCTCGGGGGAGCAGCTCTCGTCACCTCGGTCTTCAGCGGGGGAGAAGGCGCCTGTCCCCCGGCTCCCCTGTGCTATGTCACGCTCATGCAGCAGGCATGTCCCTGGGGATGAGGACTCTGGAGGTGCAGAGGTGTCCCGGGGGTGTCCGGATGCTGCTGGGAGCTGCGTGCGGCTGCGGGCTTAGGGGTGAATCCGCTGTCGTCTGCTGGGTGAGCGAGCGGGAGCTGGCGCGGCGGTGAGTGACTTGGAGCCTGGGGTGGGCTGGCAGGGGAAGTGCCTCAGTCCTCTCACTGGCCACCTAAACAGGAGAAGAGGAAAGGTGAAGCACTTGGAGAAGGTTTTCCTACCAACACTCTTGGCCGCGGTCCTGGGACTGGCTGGGGAGGCTGAAGGTAGCGCAGAAGCCACAGTGGGGAGGTTGCTACCAGCTGCCCTTTCCCTGGGGAGAAAGGCTTTGTCCCCAAAAGATGTGCTCTCCCTCACCCCTCTGACCTTCCCTGCAGTGCCTCAGTTTCCCCTGCCAGCAAAGCAGCTCTGCAGGATGCACGCTGCAAGGAAGGCTGAGGACTTCCCTCTCAGGCAGCACCTCCTCCCAGAGCCATGCCCTGCCCGGCTTCCCCGGGCTCCTGAGGCGAGGAACCTCTCCCTCCTTTTTGCTATTCAGATGAACCCTTGGGGAGAGGGTGAGGCCTGGGGACTGCATGCTTCTTGGGGAGGGCCAGCCGGCAGGGAAAGTACAATATTTGTATACTGGCTTGTTTGTCCTCTGGCTGGGTCTCTGGGCTCTGAGCAGACACGTCGGAGCAGTGGGGAGGGCAGCTGCTTTGCAGGTAGGTGAGACTGCGGCACAGAAATGGAGGTGACTGCTTGCGGTCGCAGGAGATGGTGGGATTGGTCCCTGCACTCAGGCAGGTCCCAGAGGCACTGGGAGGGGAGGCAGCGGCTGGGCTCCTGGTGGCAGGGCTGACTACTGTCCCCCCTGGTCAGCGGGGAGGACACGGCAGATCCCACTGGTGAGTGGCAAGAGGCAAAGAGTGGACTAGGGGAAGGACAAGACTTGGGATGCAGGGCACCTCAGAGCATCAGCGGTCCGGGTGCCCTCCCGGGGACATGTCCTTCCCTGGGGTCAGTCCCCATCCAGGGGCTTGGACTACAGGATGGAGCTGGGTCTCTCCAGCAGGGCAGGCTGCAGGGGACACCATGCCAAGAAGTGCCAGGAGTACAGGATCCTCGTGCCCCTCGGTCCCCTTGTGCCAGGACCCCACTGCTGCGTGGATCGTTCTGCCTCCCCCTCCTTGCTTGTCCCCAGGTCACCTTGGAGCAGTGCCAGGGTGACAAAGTCTGTGGTGAAGGGGAGCCCTGGACATGAAGTCACTTTCTTGGCTGGCTACACGTGTTTTTGCCTTGACCTGGCCTTGTTTGCTCACCCAGGGCCCCTCTTATCTACCAGGGGTTAATGCCTGGGAATGGAAAACAAACCTCCCCCAGCAGTTCCTGGCACCATTGGCTGCCTCCTGGGGTGGCAGTGGCTGGTGGCAGCAGGGGTGGCAGGTTGGCTTCCTGCTGGCCCCTGCTCACAGAGGCCATGTGGTGCTGCCTCACAGCTGGGCTGAGCCAAGCACAGGGCAGATTTGGGTTGGGAGGACAACCAGGGAGTGATTTTCCTCCTTCAGGCAGAGGCCCACCCATAGCCACCGGGTCAAGGCTCTCCTGGAGTGCAAAGAAACCACTGGGGTGGTCCCTGCAGCACAGCGAGGAGCTTTGGACCACAGTGGATGAGATGCAGCTCCCTTTTCTAGCTGTCCCCAGGTGCCCCAGGAAGGCACGTGGCCCCAGGAGAGGGTATCGGGCAAGTTACAGCCCTTGGGTTTTCCTTCCCCTCTGCACATTGGACCCTCTGAGAAACCTTAAGTAGGGATTGTGCCCTTCAGCATGTGCCAGGCAGGACTACCCTGAAGGGTGGACCTCCACCACTTTCCCCTCACAGCAGACCTGTCCTGCAGACCTCTGCAGGGGACTGGGGCTGGCATCACCCTGGGGACTGGGTGGAAAGACGAGGGAAGGGAGGATGAGGGAGGAGAAGATCATTTTGCTCCTTGATTGGAGAACTGTGGAGCTGGGAGGAAGAAAGTGTTTTTCCTTCCTTGTCCCTTGGCCACCACGGGGACACACGCCAGCACCTCCTGGCCCCTGGCTCTCCCTGCCTGCTGCCTGCCAGCTACTGGGAGAGGAGGGAGGGAGAGAAGTAGGGAGGGAAGGAGAGAGAGAGGTAGCTGGTGCCCAACCCTCCCTGGATGGCAGATTTCTGGCAGGCCTGTTGGACTTCTTCAACCTCCAATCTCCCCCTTTTTCATCCTTCCCTATGCCCCCGGTGCATCTCCCTGCTGGCTGTCCCCTTCTGAGCCCTCCCCTCCACCCAAGCAGACGCCTTCACACTCTGGAAACTCGTGATTCTGTGGGCAAAGGGTGACCCATGTGGTCTCCTTTCCTCCACTGGGCAAGGAGACCCCCAGTCTGGCCACCAGTCTGTCTGGCCACCGCTTCTGTCCCACAGCTCACCGCATCCACTAGCTCCCAGCTCAGAGAGGCTGCAGCCCATTCCCACCTCCCGTTCCCTGGCATCCTCCCCCTGTCTCCTCTGGGAAGCCCCCTGCCCTCAAAGACCAACTGCTGGCATCTCCTCCTCCTCCCAGCCTGGCCTCCCCTGTTTCCCCCCATGAGTTCAGCTGGTTTCCACTGGTTTTCCACTCGCCAGGAATGGTCAGAGCTGTTCTGCTTGCTGGGAAGAGCGGAAACCAGAAAGGGGGGGAAAAAAATCCAGATGTCTAGTTGGCTGGAGCTGCTGAAAGCAGCCTCTTCCCTCCTCTCCCTATGCCCACCCCCAGCCCCGCAAAGCGGACACACTCCAAAGAGGGCGAGGAGACCTTTGGGGTGGTCTGGACAGGGGAAGAACGGGTGGAAATGGCTGTGGGCAACCAGGAAGGCTTTGCCAGCCTTCCCAAGTGTCAAAACTCATCTCCCAGGAGGAAGGGAGGCAGAGGCTCCCCTTTCGGGTTTCTGTTCTGGGATGAGGAACGTGAGCGAGGGCAGGGCTCTTGGGGAAGGGGCAAAGGGATTCATGTGGCTGGGCTGCGCCTCTTCCAGCTCCCCCGGAGCAGCTCCCCCGGAGCAGCTCCCCCGGAGCAGCTCCCCCGGAGCAGCTCCCCCGGAGCAGCTCCCCCGGAGCAGCTCCCCCGGAGCAGCTCCCCCGGAGCAGTAGACGGACAAGCCCGAGTCTGACCCCGACGCCGCTGGCTGCTCCGTGTATCTATAGTTCTGTCCTTCCGCACAACCAGGGTGTCTTTCCGAGCACGGAGAGAGGCTGGGGCTCAAAAATGGGATGGGTTCCACTCATCCTCTCCCTGCTCCGCTGCCCCACAGTGCTCCCCTTCTTCCTCCAAACCCCCAAACCGGAGGTGCCAAGGGTCATCAAGGGGTACCCAAAGCAGGGCGTAGGGAAGTCCCACTGCCTCGGGAAGCCTCTCCTCACTCCCCTTCTCTCCTGGCTCCCCGCTGGGTTGTCTCCCCTCTCCCGGCTGCCGCTTTCCTTCCCCCCCCAGTTTCCTGTTGCATTCCTGCCTTCCTCTCCCTTTCTTTTCCACCACCCTCCAACAGCCCGGACACCCCTCCCGCTTTTCCCCTCTCCCCCCGACTCCTTCCCTTCTGCTCCACCTTCCCCTTCCCAGACCCACGAAGCGAGGAACCCAAACTTTCCGCGTTTACCTCTTCCGAACCAGGACGAACCCCGCGGGGTTTTTCCGCTCCGTCCTCCAGACGAAAAGTTGGGAGACTCCAACCGTGGGCCCCTCAAACTTGCTCCGAGGGCGATCAGCGCCGTGTCCCGGAGCAGAGGTGGCGAGAAAGGGGTGGCCCCTTGTCCCACCGCTGTCCCCCCCCAGCCCACGCTGGCTCTCCCCGCTGCCGCCCCGATGCCACGGGAGGGACAGAGGGAGCGGGGCTGGCGGGGAGGGGACGGGCGAAGGCGGAGGGCGGGCTGCGGCACCCTGGAGCCAATCCTCGCCTCGGCTACCAGACCAGAGAAAATGAAATTTATTCCAGCTATCCAGGACAGAAAACTTCAGGAACTTCTCTGCTGCCCCCCCGCTTCTTACTCCTCCCCACTTCCCCGGTGCCGTTTCCCGTCCTCCCGCTGCAGTGGGTTGGGGGAAGGGGGGAGCCCAGGTCATGGAAGAATCTGCTGTGGGGAGCCTGGGTGGGGGCAAAGGAAAGGATTTTGTCCCTTGTTTTGTCCTCTGTGTGTGTGTGTTTGTGTAACCCCTCGGTTTCACCCTATCCCATCCATCCCACCAGTACCCACCCCGCCAGGCAGGACTGGGGTCTGGGTGTGGGTGGCCGTGACGGGACATGTACGTAGCACTGGGCTGAGTGTTAGCACAATAACAGGCTCTCTGGAGGCTGTGTGGGCCACACTGGTATTTGTTATGGGATCAGGACCAGCATTACTGGGTCAGGACAGACGTCACATCAGTGGCAGTGCATCAGACCAGTGTGAGGGGGTGGCAGTGGGTAAATTCGAGGAGGTGCTCTTTCGTGGCACCAGCAAGGGTTTCTGCCCACTCGTGGGACACCTCATCCCTTTGGCATCACGCTGCACTGCTGTGTCCCTCGATGGTCATGGGGCAGAAGACCCTATCTGTGCCAGTGAGGAGCAACCTGCTGGTGGGTACAGAATCACCAGTGTCACCAGTGACCCTCATGGCCTCCAGGTGAGACTCAGTGGCTCTGCTGAGGAGCACCTGGCCACTCACAAGCCAGAGCTGTGTGGAGAAGAAGGGAGGTGTCTCTGCTGGTAAAGGCGAGATGAGACTTGTTAGGGTTAAGCAGGGCCTGGCTGAAGGGATGACAAGATGTCTGCAGAGGAGATGTTAAAATGGAGCCTGACCTCTCGCTACGCTCAGGTGGTTCGTGCTGGAGTGCTCAGACCACAGCACCTTATTGCTCAGGGGTTTGGTCAGCAGCAGTGGGATTTTAGCACCATCCTCAGCTTCTCAGTCTTCTGCTGTGTGAAATAGGTTTGTTTAGTTTGATGCCTTCTATGGAGGTCTTCCCCGTTGGGAATTAACAGCACATGGTCTGCATTGTGGTGGTACTTCCAGGTGCATTTAGGTCTTGGAGGAAGATGGGAGCTCAGGTCTGAGTGGGGGTTGAGCTGTGCCAACAGCAGGGAAAGGAAGAGAAACCATGACCTGCACCCTTCCTGCTTGCAGAGGTAGGCATCTCTTCCCCAGCGTCCTGCTCAGAGGACGCCAAAGAGGGGTGAAGGGAGTGGCAGGAAAAACCCTTTCTTTGGGTCTTCTCCCTCTGCCTGGTCTGCCAGGGCATCTCCCCCCAGCCCAGGGGCTCCCCTTCACTCCCCTCACCCCTATCCCCATGCCCTGCAGCAGGGGCTGTGGCAGGGAGCAGAGCCTGGGCGACTGCAACCGTCGCCACCAGGGAATGCAGAACAAATCTTTTCCAGATGGGACAGGGGCCATGCTCTGCTCTGCACGGGATGGCCAGCTCTCCGCAGCCTCCTCCTCCTTGCCCCTGCTCCAAGCATCTCTGTGCTCCAGGCCAGGGCAGGCTCCAGTTCTAGGAAAGCAGCTGGAAATCCCCCCTCTTCAACACCCTTCTCCAAACCTTCTGGTCTTGTGGCTGTGCCAGCTGAGCTGTGACTTTTGTCCTTCTGGGGCTGGCACGGAAGGGCTTTGGAGTCTCCAGGGTACGTGCCAGCTCTAGGACTCAGTACCCATCCTGGCCTCTGACTGCCTGCATAGGAGCAGGTGTGGTGTGGCCCTCCAGCTGTGCAGGAGCTGTACACCCCCAACACCCCCTTCTTTCAAATACAGCTGCTTGGAAAGTGAAATCATAGAGTCCTGTCCCCCAGCCTGTTTACTGAGCTCAGCTGATAAATGAGAGGTGCCTGTGGGGCTGGATGGTGCAGCATGGCCACTGCATCACCCATGGGTGCCCTGAGCAGGAGGTGATGCCTGGACCCCTCCCAGCCTGGCTACCTCATTTACCTTCAGCCACCCCAACCTTTCATTGTGTCTGTAACCTCATGCCCCAGGCAGCAGCACCAGTCTCCAGCAGTACAGAGAGGCCATCAGCCTTATCATGGGACCAGACAAGTGGCACCGCAGCTTTCCTGGCTGGGGAGTTCCTTTGATTCCCACAACATCAAAGACGGGGCTGTGCAAATTGCACCCCCTCTTCTTCCTAGTGCTCACCCCTCCGGCAAGGGGCCGAGGTCTTATGGGTGGCTGAGCACGACTGGGATGGAGAGAGGGATCGAGGGATGCTGGGGTGGGGGCTGAGGTCTCTGCCCCACAGCTCCGGGTGCTCAGTGCTTCCTCCCATCTCCCTTTACAGCCCCTGCTGCTCACGGACCCGATGCCTGAAGGAGGCTGATGCAGGACTCCTCTTCGAGGAAGAAAAACCCCTCTTCTGCCTTTCCCCAGTGCCTGTGGGGAGCCGAGGTAAGGTGATGGGGGCATCCCAGCCTGCGGACGGGGTGCCTGCCCTGGGGATTCTGTTCCCTGCTGCTTCTGTTCACTGCCTTCCCGCCTGCTCTCCTTCCCTGGGAAGTTTGCAGGGGAAGGAGGGCGGGCAGGGGGCTCTGTAGAAAGGGGGTGCCTCGCTCAGCACACAAGAAGCAGATATCCTGTTGCTGCCCGGGGTCTCTGGCTCATATTTCCTCATTAACTGGGAGCGCCGCTCGTTTGCGGGTGACTTCCAGATGTTTCCAGTCTCCTCACGGCAGCCACAAGAGCACATACTGCACGGCTGTAGGAGTTACTGCTGGTGGGGGACAGACCCCTGCCATGACAGGGATTGGGGTCCCCAGGGCCTCCTGCCCCATCACACATCCCAGTGTGGCCTCATCCAGCTCCCCCCCACTCTGCCGCTGTCGGGTCCCTCCTTCCTGCTCCCAGCCCACGGAGCCTGGTGATGCCTCCAGCCTGAGTCTCGCTGTGCTGGGGATGAGCTGGAGGCAGAGCCGGTTTCAGGATGAGCAAGCAGGAGGGGACACCTTGGGGCGAGGTACAAGCCAACGGGCTTCTCGCCTAGAGCATCGCTGGTCGGATGCCAGCACCAGCTTTGTGGGCACCGTATCCCTCGTGCCTTGCAGTGTCTTTGCCGGGATGATGTTGTCTCCGGCAGCACCCCCAGGGTGTGCTGGGTCTGACTCAGCCCGTTTTTGGGGCTGTGCTGTGGGTCCCTCGCTCTGTGCCCGTAGCCTTGGTGGGAACCAGCAAGAGGGATCAGCCTCGTGCGATCTCCAGCATCCTTGTGCTGCACCAGTGAAGGAAAGGGGGTGGGTTGTGGGGAGCACCACAGGTGGGGCAGCAGCACTGGGTGCTAGCAGAGGGTGGCTTGACCTCTGTAAAAGCCCATTTCTAATTCTCCCGCTGATTTCTCCAGCTCTCCAGGCCTGGAGCAGCCAGGAGAGGCCAAAGCAATGGGACTGACCATGTCCTTCTTGTGGGGTTGTAAAAGCAGGAGGGGGATGGTGGTTCTTTCCCCCCGGGGAGCTGGGCTGGGAACTGAAAGCCTCTGGGTTTGCCAAAGCCCAGGAGGAGGTAGGGATGAGTTCCCAGGCTTGCTGACGGGCTGCCTCCCTCCCTCTGCCCATCTCTCCCTATCCCAAATGTTTTCATGCTTCTCCCTCCTCCCACCCTCTCCAGCTTCCACCTAGTCTTGTCCGCTGGATGGGGATGTGGGGTGCTGTAGGGGTGCTGCCTGAAGGAGGATGGAGAAACAGACCCTGATATGAGCTTCCCCTCTGACTTTTCCCTGGAGAGGGACCAGCAGGGAGGAGGTGGGTTGGGGAAATGGCTGTGAGGGGAGGGGAGATGTTGCATAAACCAGAAGCAATCCAGGAGCAGCTGCCTGTGGCCTGGAAACACCTCTGTGATTCTGGGCGCCGGGAAGGGAGATGTAAATACACATACATTGGGGTACGAACACTGCGTGTCCCCCAGAACAACTCCCCCAAACACCAGTTGAATCTCTGGTTCTTTTTCATAGACTCCAAGGGGTTGCAGGAGGGAGCGACGAGGCGGGGAGTTTCAGATACCAATTTGATGCTTGAAGAAGCAGTTCTCTGTGTGCAGGCGCATCTGGGGATCCGTTTGCCCTCCCCCAAATGTGTTCACTCAGCAGGATGAGGAGGGGGAGCTCATCTGCTGGAGTTGAAAGCCTGTGCAGCCTGCAGGGAACTGGATGTGGGTTGCTGGAATGAGGAGAGAAAGGGGGAGATGGTGAGGGTAGGATGGATGCAGTAGNGGGGGGGGGGGGGGCTTGAGGGCAAAGAGCATTTTGGAGATTAATTATATGAGGAAGTGGGAGAAGGTGCTCGGGGGAGAGGAATAGCTAAGGGGTCTCAAGAGAAGGAAGTAGGTCCCCAGGACAGATGGGACATGGGAGAGAAGCCTGTTGAGGGATGTGTGACGCATCCCTGGAGCAGAGTGAGGTACAAGGATGAGGAAGGGTGTGATGTACAGATAGAGGATGTGGGGATACACAGAGATGAGGGATGAGGATGTGGGGATATAGGGACGAGGGATGAAGATGTGGGGATGCAGGGATGAGGATGTGGGGATACAGGAACAAGAGATGAGGATGTGGGGATATAGGGATGAGGATGAAGACAGGAGTCATCCAAGGTGGGAGAGGGATACCATGCATGAAGGACCTGTCCTGGAAGAGGTGAAAGCCAGGGGAGGGGTCGGACACAAGGCCTGGCCAGCTCCTGAATCACAATGATTTTGCCTGTCCATCCAGCCGGTGTATTTTTGACCCACGGAAGGAAGGGGGTGGGGATGTAGAGGCAGCTAAAAATAGGGGTGTCCCTGCCCATTCCCCCAAGGCGGGCATCCGTCTGTCTACTTGCCTGCCTGCAGGGTTGCTGCGGGATCTGGAGGAGGGGAGCAGCCCCAACCTCCTCCCCACAGTGTCTGGCTCTGCTGTTGTTTGTCTCAAAGCCCTACGGGACAGGAAGAGGCCGTGGGCCACGAACAATGGCTCATTCTCTGGGAGTCCGGCCTGATGGGGAGTGATAGGGGACATGGGACAGTGGCCAGAAGGCAGGCACAGCCTCCTGGCATTGCCACCACGGGAGCTTACCCCCACAAGATAATGGGGTCCACTGGTGGGATGCAGAGGGACAGTCCCCAGCTCATCCCTCTTCCCCAGACCCTAAAGCAGGCTCCTGTGCCCGGGTGTTGAGGCCATGAGGGGCTGTCTCGTGTGGGCACAACTGCATGGAGGAGATGAAGGAGGCACCGCTGGCAGTGCAGAGGTGGCGGGAGCACGACTTCAACAGGCACTGGGGAAACCTGTCGCTTTGCAGCCTCTCCTTGAGCCTGTGAAACCTGCAGGGAAGGCGACTGGAGCTGGCATCCCCTGCTGGGAATGTCCCCAGCTGGAGCTGGGGAGGTATTTATTTGGGAGCTGCGGGTGCCTCTCTGCTCCTGGCTGTCACTTGGCTCCCAAGGCAGTGCCAGCACTGCTGGTGGAAGCTCTCTCCGTGCTCTGTGCCTCCTGCTGTTTGGGAGATGGCCAAGGGGCATGGATGGGCGTGCATTGCACTGGGGAGGTGGGAGTGATAAATCCTTTTATCCCACCTCTTTCTTCTTCAGACCCTCCTTCTGTGACAGTGTCTCTCTCTCCCGGGGGGCCTTTTCCTCTTGGGATGTTAGATCTGACAGCCTGGTGCTGGAAGCCCCTCGGGGCATCCCTCCCCGTGCTTCTGCAGATGCAGTAAGGGTGAGAGGAGGCAGCATTACCTGAGGTAAATGAGAGGTTAGCAGACATTACTCAGGAGCTGAGCAATAAGGGGACAGAAGAACTTCCCTGTTTCCAGTCCCCTTTATTCAAGGACTTGGATGCTTTGGGGCTGAACGCTTGCCAGGGCTCCTCTTGTTTACTCAGCCGGGGAGCTGACACATCCAAGGTCTCTGCTGACTCTACTTTCCCACATGCTGCTGGCGGGCGCATTCCAGGGCAGAGTGGAGATCAGCACAGAGGCATGCCAGAGGTTTCCATCCGGGATGCCATCCCCCCTCCCCACTCTCCCCAGGCATCCGGCACCTCCTGCCAGGCTGTGAAGAGCGGGCATCATCACATCTGGCCAGCATCCTGGTCTTTTGCAAGCCCTGTCTGGCACAGAATCCAAGAGTGGACTGTGGGACCCTAGTGTCCCAGGGATCTGCCTTTCAAGCTGAGCACCATGCCTTCAGCAAGGCTTGGTTCTTCTCCGTGCTCCCCTCTGGAGATCTTAGGCTTGCTCTCCATGGTGAGCCAAGGAGGATGTGTGGAGGGGCACCTCACATCTGCATTAGCTTAGCTCCCCACATGGGGACTTGGGGGACATGGGCAGCACCCTCACAGGAACTTTTAGGATGGGTACCTTCTCCTAGGCTGGGTTTAGCTTGACGAGGGCCAACAGCGTTGGGCCCTGCAGTGGCCGTTGTTTAAGTTGGAGAAGGAGCTGCACCCTTCTGCAGACACCAGCTGTGGTCCCTCTGGCGCAGCTGCCTGAGCCCAGCCTTTGGTTTTAGGAGGGGAAATGCCACAAAGCTCTTAAAAACGAGTGCCAGGAGTTAAAGAAAGGTTTGGAGCGCTGGCTGCAGGGCTGGGGCAGGAGCGTGGCCCTCGCCCTGTGTTTTCGGCCACAGGCTCCCTGTCCCAGTGATGCTCCCTGTCCCAGTGATGCTCCCATCTCTCTGAGGGCATCTTTCCCTCCTCGGACCTCGCATTGCTGCAAAGGACCACCAGGACCCTTCCTCCCCACATTGGGCTGGCCTGCAGAGGCCTCTTTACACCCAGCCCCAGTGTCTGGAAGAAGGGGCCTCGTCTCCCTCCTCGGCTGCCACAGGAAATGTGGAGCCTGGAGGTCAGAGGCCAGCCAGCAGCTTCTCCAGTGGGGCCAAGCAGCCCAACGCTGGGGCTTGGATCGTGCTGGGGAGGGAGCAGAGCGTGGAAGGGAGGCGGGAGGGAGGCCAGGCTTTTCCTGTTTATGTGACTACCAGACCCCCAAGAAAGGGAAAAGACTTGGAAAGCTCCGTGCTCTTGGGCGGGCTCCAGCTACCGTCTGTCTGCGGCTCTGGGCCAGGGGATCGGGTCCCTGGGGCAGGGCGTGACTCCTTCCCAGGAGGGAAATGGGCATCCAGCTCCCAGGGGCACTGGGGTTACATTCCCTGGGCTTGCCAAGGTCTGGTCGGGCTGGGAGCTTGTAGCTGGATTCCTGGGAAGAGAGGCATAGCTCCTGCTGCACTCCAGGCTGGGACTCCTCTCGTGGTTGCTTCTAGCTTTGGCTAACGCTGGCCTCTGTGTGACTATCTGAAGGGCAAAGAGCCTCTCGGGCCAAGATGGTGCTGTGGCTTTGGGGCACAGGCACGGGGAGCTCTGGGAATGCCAGGCATGGAGGCCAGCTTGGGGCAAGGCTACAAATCACAGCACGGTTGGCCACGACAGCTCCAGCACAGACGCCGTGCAAGACCTCCTGCGTTATCTGAGGTCACATCCTGCAGAGCATCTGGTGTGGCCGTGGTGGTGTGCAGGGAGGGGAAACGAGGGCTGAGATACTCTGCTCTTGCCTTCCCCTCTGGCACCTGAGCACTCTGGCTTAAGTCCCATCTGTACCAAGTTGGTCTGGTCACAGCTTCGGCTTGGAGCCTGAGGAGCGCTCTGTGCAGACCCATCTCTGGCAGATGTCCTGGAGCACACCCCGCTAGGCTGCTTTACTGTGAGGTCACACAGGCCTTCTGCTGTCCTGCAGCTAAGCCTGGTTCTGGCTCAGGCCAGCAGCGATCTCAGTCTCCTATAGAGTGAGAGGAGCTGGGTTCAGTGAAGGACGAGTCAGCAGTAGAGGAGAGTGAGTTTGTGTTGGGGTAGGTCCATGATCTTCAGAGTGAAGAGGCTTGGGAAGAGCCCTGGCACACCTGCCTGGCAGGAACAGGCACAGCCCTCGGGTCTCCTTCTCCTTGCCTTTGAAAAGGCCCAGCACAGGGCCACCCTGACCCAAAGATTTTGGGCTTTGCCCAGCCACCTCCTTCCCCAAGGGGGTTGGGTGGTGGAGTGGTGCCACCCTATGGCTCTGGAGCAGTGTTACAAGTGCTGCTGGCACCAGGCTCCTCTTCTCCCTCCCCAGAGAGCTCCCACCCCTCTTGGAACCAGTCTTGTCTGTCTCCTTGGCTGCTCTTCAGCCAAGGGAAAAAGGTCCTGGCCCGGTCCTGACCTGCTGAAAGCCCAGCAAAGTCTCAGCATGCCCCCCTCTCTTGCAGCTGCATTGCCCTTTCAGGGGCAGTCAGATATTCCTGGGGCTAGAAAACCACCAAGCTAGGATTTGTTGCCCAAACCATGACATATGGAGACTACAAGGTGCAAAGGTGAACCAAGATCTGTGCTCTGACAGTTGCTGCTAGAGCTTTGGTGGATGCAGGCTAAGAAGCCAACATGCCTTCCCATGTTCATCACCAACCCATGCCCTCAAAGCTCTAGGGACTGCAGCAAATGGGAGTTTGTGGGGATTTAATTTGTGTGGTCTGTTGGTTTGTGGAGAAAATTTTGCTAGCTGGCCTGAAAGAGCAGCATCTTCCTTTTCTTGGTCTAGGTGATCCTGCTCTGGCAGGGGGATTGGACTAGATGATCTTAGAATNCTCCTTCAGCCTCTCCTCATAAGGGAGGTGTTCCACCTCCTTCATCATCCTTGTTGCTCTACACTGGACTCCCTCCAGCAGCTCCACATCCCTCTTGAACTGTGGTGCCCATTACTGGACACAATACTCCAGTTTGGTTTGATGACATCTGAGCTGGTGCTGGTGAGTCTTGCTGTCTCCAGATGTCCTGCATCACAAGGCACAGTTTGCCTTCTGGTCTGTCTTTGCATCTGTCATGTTAGTGATCATATGAGGTGGTGGAAACATGCAGTTTGGCTTTGGGCAGGGAACCACTGATGAACCTGTGGTCCAGTGGAGTCTTCCTGGAGAAGATGTCTCTCATCTAGGGAAACCTGATGATGTCCCACAAGGCTGGTGATGAGGATGGAGCTCTGCCTGAAAGGGAGTAGGAGTGTTTGCTCCGACTAGGTGGATGCCACATGGATAATAAAGGAGTTGGGAGGCTGTGATGGAAATGGCCTCACGGTAACTCTTTGAGGAGGTCTAGGAGAGGATGTAGGTGAGATGGAGAGAAGGTAACTGGTGCCTGTGGGAGTGCAGAGAAGCAGCTGGCTGTTGCAGATCTATCTAGACATATTGATTTCTGCTCTGCACAATCCCATCTTCCCTGCCTGACTTTTTCCAATCCAGATTGATGACTCTGCTCATGTAACCCATTTACCTTCCTCTGGCTGCAGGTCAGCTCCTTATTTTATTCAGGCAGCCTGGATTTGTGGCAGACTTGACTCATTGTGACAGACCTCATGCCCCAGGGAGCAGAGGTACATGATGAGGGGGAGGACAGGCAGCCCATTTCCACCTGTTGCTATTGAGGCAGGTCTGTGCCTGGTGAGAACACCCAAGTGACTCTGCAACCACCAGTATGAGTCATGCTTGGGGTAACTGGAGCACTTGTGGGGTCCTGTAGAACTGCAGGCAAGTAACAGAATCTCAACTCCCTGTGTTTGCAGGGTGCTAATTGGAGACATCAGTGAGTGATGTCCCTGTTTGTGGCAGAGGGTTTGGACTAGCTGACCTAGAATCATAAGGTATTGGAAGGCACCTTGAAAGATCATCTAGTCCAATCCCCCTGCCACAGCAGGACCTTTGGAGGTCCCTTCCAACCCTTCGATTCTGTGACACTGATTCTCAAGCCTCCAGGTCAATGCTGAGGTCACACTGTGATTAATGCTTTGAATGTTGGTTCACATGCAAATCTACCCCAGAGTTAGGTCCTGAGAAGTGGAAACCACTACCTACTTCTGTGTGCTGTCCCAGTTTCAATGGGGCTGTGCAAAGCACCCAACAGCTGGTTGAAGTTCGTTTGGTCACGTTGACCTCTGGTGGCTCCAGAGGAAAGCACCAAGGAAAGCAGATGGGTTTGGGGGGCTGTTGCCTGATGCAACTGAAATGAAATCTGGGGTGTTTCTTCTCTGGGTCCATTCCCCATCGATTTGCCTCTTGGACATCATTTCTCTTCAGGAGCTGTTAGGATCTGCCTCCTCTTTGTGAGTCCTTCTCCTGTCCATGGGACAGTGTTCTCCTGACTTCACTGTAACCTCTGTCCAGTCAGTGTTTGGACTCTTCTTGTGCAGTGGAGGACAGATTTGTCATCAAAGAATGATGGAATGGGTTAGGCTGGAAGGAACCTCAGAGAACTTAGAATCAGAATCATTAGGGGTTGGAAGGGACCTCGAAAGATCATCCAGTCCAATCCCCCTGCCACAGCAGGATCACCTAGAACAAGTCACAGAGGTCCTATCATAAAAAGTCTCTCTCCAGCTTTCCTGTAGCCCCCTTCAGGTACTGGAGAGCTGCTAGAAGGTCCCTCCAGAGCCTGCTCTTCTCCAGGCCGAACAGCCCAAATTCCTTCATCCTGCTCATAGAAGAGGAGCTCCAGCCCTCTGCTCATCCTTGGGCTCACTCCAACAGTTCCGTGTCTTTCTGGTATTGAGGGCTCCGGAACTGGACTCAGGACTCCAGGTGAGGTCTCACAAGAGCAGACTAGCAGGGAGAATCCCCTCCCTTGGGCTGCACTCACACGCTGCCCAAGCCCCCTTGTCAGGTCTGATGCAGGAGCAGCCAATCAGACTGGATCCAAGATGAGCAGTGAGATGGACTCCTGGTTGATGCATGTTCTGGAGAAGAATCAAAAGAGCTGGGAACAATCCCAACCTTAAGAATAAGGCAACTGCAAGTAAGGCTAAGGTGTGGGGGTCAAGTTTTAGCCCAGTTTACCTCTTCATTGGGGCAACCGGGCAGCTTCGGAGCGAGGAAGCCTGTCCCAGTGACTCGGATCCTGCCAGCCTGGTCTAATTCAGGTCTTCCCTGCCACCCTGACGCTCTAATGAGGACAGAGACCTGTTGCCAATACTTTACCGAAAGGCTCCCACACACTTCAACCTCTTGTAGCTGCAGGCGATGGGTGTGTTCGTGAGGGGGAGGAATGCTGAGGGAGCTATTCCCTTGTTTTGCTATCTCCACACACAGATACGTGCCTTTCCTTCCTGTCATGAAGGACAGGCATCCCCTTTTCGGCGGGGAGGGGGCTCGTTCCTCCTCCCTTTCTGCAGTCATCACCACAGCCCTGGAGGGAACAAACCACTGGCCATGCTGAGGCAGTCTCAGATCCGCTGTGAAAAGCATCGGGAAGATGAGCAGGTAGTCCAAGTCCCCGCCGAGTTTCTTAGTATAAACATTGAGTTTGATGGGAATCATTAGGAGAATAAGAGTGGGGTTTGTTTTGGTTCCTTGTGTGCGTTAACTAATCCGGTGTGAGCCAGTGGATGAGCTGGTTCGATCAGGCTGGAGGAGATAATTCTGTTTCACAACAGCTTCCACGATATCAGCCTTTGTTTGTGTTTCACAGAGGAACAAAAACCATGGAGGGCTTTTTCGTGGCACCAGATCGTGTGGGGACAGCAACTGCAGAGTGGAAGTTATTACTGGGAGGGAGGGTCTTTCAAAACTCTTCTCCTCTACTTAATTAAGGAAACCACCTAGGACCTTAGCAAGAATCCCCCATAAAATTTTGTTTGAAGCTTTAAGTCCTTGCAAATCACAGAGCATCAGGGATTGGAAGGGACCTCGAAGGATCATCCAGTCCAATCCCCCTGCCACAGCAGGATCACCTAGATCCAGTCACACATCCAGGTGGGTTTTAAACATCTCCAGAGAAGCAGACTCCACAACCCCCCCGAGCAGCCCCTACCAGTGCTCTGTCACCCTCACTGGGAAGAAGTTCACTCTTATATTTATGTGGAACCCCCTGTGTTCCGAACAGCATGTTTTGATTGGGGGTAAAAAAGAGGACCAAGTAAGAAATTAATTGTTGAAGATGTTCTAACCAGCTCACATTATGGACACTGCCCAGGTAGGAGGTTTCAGGGCAAGTTTGTAGAGACACAGAATCATTCAGGTTGGAGAAGACCTTGGGGATCACTGAACCCAACCATTAACCCTACTGTACCATTAGGGATCAGAAGGGACCTCAACAGATCATCCAGTCCAATCCCCCTGACACAACAGGATCCACTAGATCAAGTCACACAGGAGCATATCCAGGTGGGTTTTAAACATCTCCGGAGAAGGAGACTCCACAACCACCCTGGGCAGCCCCTTCCAGTGCTCCGTCACCCTCACAGTGAAGAAGTTCCTTCTCATATTTAGGTGGAACCTCCTCTGTTCCAGTTGACANGGAGATTGGACTGGATGATCTTTCAAGGTCCCTTCTGATCCCTAGTGATTCTGTGATAACTGTCCTCTGAGGAGCTGTCGGTCAGATCTGTTAGGATTGGCCACCAGCCCAGAGCCTTCAGGGTTGGTCTGCTTGCTTCTGGAGTACTTGTTAAGCTCAGAGACCCTCCATGAAGGAGAGCAGCTGGCGGTGCTCGGTGCAGGACCTGCTCTGTCTGATGTCTGTGCTCTGAGTCACAAAGCACTGGAGACCTTGCCCGTGGGGTCAGGGTGCATGAAGGGAGAGGTTTGCTTATATCAGCCTTGAGTTTATCTCTCTGGGTGAATGAGAGAAACCAACCCTCATTTTGGGGCTTTCCTCATGACTTTGAAGATCTTATCTTCTATGACCACATAATATCCTCTTCAGGAAATCTTTTCACTAGAGAGAGAGACGCAGGTTTGTTTGGGAGTGATAACTGTCAGGCAAAGATCAACATCTCCTGAGCTGAAACAGGTTCCCTGCAGCCAGACCTGCTTGTATTTGCTCTTCTTCACTCAGCTGGCTGGGAGTAAGGGCTGGAGAGCCAAGCTGTGCCCTGCTGCTGGTGGTCTTGGGCCAGCACGGACCCTGGGCTTGCAAGAAAGGCGGCAGCTGGGACCCCTCACAGGGAAGATGAGTTGGCAGCAAATTCAGACACTTGGGGTGTCAACGGGTGCCTGTTGGGACGGCGGTGGTGGCATCTGCCGTATGGTCTGGTGCGTGTGGGTGCCTCGTGTTTGCTCAGCAGCTGTGATGTCTACGTGTGTATCTGTGTGATGCTCTGTGCATCACACCAGTGCAGTCTCTGTTCCCAGGTGCTGGTTGTGCTTGAGCCTGAAAAGAACAGCACAGGGAAAGGGTCTGGCCAAAGAAAGCCTGTAAGGCTCCTTCATGTTGTGGCTAGAACCTTGGAGGGATGCAGAGCACCACTCTGAGCTACCCTGTGGGCTGACCACAAGGCTGAGGACAACCAGGTGAACTTTCATGTTTTAAGACCTTGTTATTGTGTTGGGAACCTCTTGCACAGAGCCTGCACTGTCCATCCTGGCCACTGGAGGCTGGGGTTTGACACATGAGAGTGATGAGAGTGAAATGAGAGAGGAAACACCTTCGCCTTGGAGTGGGAGACGTATCATGTTGGGTCTGAACCATGACATCCAATTCCATCTCTCCTAGAGTTCCTCCTTAGTGCCAGTGATGCAGCTTTGGACAGTCTGGTGTAAGTCAGGGATGGATGTTACCTAGTGCAGGTTTTGGGATGTTATGTGCACACTCTTGGGATTGCTGTGGCCACTTGGCCAGACAGAATTATGGCAACCTTCCAATACCTGAAAGGGGCCTATCAGAAGGCTGGAGAAGAACTGTTCATGAGGGCAGGTAACAATAGGATGAGGGGTCATGGTTTTAAGTTAGAAAAGGGTAAATTTAGGCTGGACATTGGGAAAAGGTTCTTTAATCTGAGGGTGGTGGATGACTGGAACAGGTTGCCCAGAGAGGGGGTGGAGGCCCCATCCCTGGAGACATTCAAGGTCAGGTTTGATGGGGCCCTGAGCAGTCCGTTCCAGTTAGAGATGCCCCTGATTGTTGTGGGGGGTTTGTACCAGATGACCTTTGATGTCCCTTCTAACCCAGTCCATTCTATGATTCTGTGATCTTGAGGGACTCTGCCAGCTCACTCAGGCCAGCCAATGCAAGCTCCTGCACGCCCTGGGGTACAGCTCAGCCCTGCTGCCCCTGGCTGTCTCCATGCCCAGCTTCACCCACAGCCGGGGAGCCGCCCAAAGTTTAGCCTGTGGGGTCTCTTCTCGACCCAGATCGGGCTTCTTTCCACCACTCTCGTCTTCTCCCCATCCCCAGGCTACCATCTCTGGAGCCCTTGAACAACCCTCCCCCTTCATGGGCACCTCTTCTCAGCAGGCAAATCTGGGGAGGCTGTGCCCTGCTAGGAGAGACCCCCGACCCAGTGCCTGGGCTGGGGAGACCCACCACCCCCGTCACGGGGTGACTTGGGCACCCACCACCTCCGTCACGGGGTGAAGCCGAGTGCACTTCGGAAGAGAAGTCACTGGCGAGCCACATCCTTCCGGAGAGCAGCTCCTGCAGGGGCTGCGAGGAGGTGGAAGGAGGAGAAAGGCAGGACGGGCGCCTAGAAAAGCCCTTCCCCAGCTCGCCCAGGTGAGGAGCGGCCGGACGCTCTCAGGCACCGGGAGAGGTCGGGGCCGGCCGCCCCGTCCCGTCGGTGAGTGCCGCAGAGACCCCCAGGGGCGGGCAGGGAAGGGCTGGGCTGGGCCCTGCATTGCCCGAGGGCTGCTGCCGTTCCCTCCCAGCCGGCTGGAGGAGGGAGGAAGGGAAGGAGGGAGGGAAGGAGCAGCAGCGGGGTGGGGAGACGCCTCGGACACACCTGCCGGGGCGGTGAGACGGGCGGCGGCGGCGGCGGTGGCTCGGAGCGGGGATGGCGGGTAAGGGGCGAACCCCCGGCGGGGAGCGGGGCTTGGGCGCTTCCCCACGGGCTGTGCGGAGCCCTCGGGGGCGGCTCAGCCCCACCGGTGCCCCCCAGGCAGTCCCGCGGCGAACGCGGCTCCCGGGTGCGTGGGATGCGCGGAGGCTCCGGGAGCGGTGCGGAGCTGTGGGGGGTTGTTTGTGTGCTTGTTCCGCTTCTCCTCCTCTTCCTCCTTTTCCAGCGAGCTCCTCAGGGCTGGTCTCCGGTTCGCCATTCCTCGAAGTTGGCCGAAAGGGGAAGGGCTGACTCCCTTCGGTGGGAGGAGGGTTGTCGGCCCCCCGAGCCCCTCCGTCTTCGCTCTTGCTCTTGTGTTTCGAGCCGAAACGCTTGGATTCAGTGGCAGGGATCCATTGCTGAGCATCGGAGCTCAAAGCAGCCCAGCTCGCTGTGACGTGCTGTTGTGTCCTCCTCCTTCTTCGTACTTGTGTCCCAGTGGCAAACAAGCCTGTCCAAGCGAGAGAGATCAATTTCTGCTGGAAACACAATTTGTTTTCTTTCTTCAGCCTGGGACAATCCAGATCCCTGTTGGTATTTAGGCTCCTAAGCCCTTTGGTGCTGGAAATCAGACACTTGAGTATCTTTTGTGGATTCAGCCACTCTATTTTCCTGTAATCTTTCCTCCAGCAGCCCCTGAGCCTCCTGTATTTCAACTTGGAGGATTAAGTTATTCACAGCGGTCTCAGCCATCCTCCTTGCCGCGCTGGTTGGCTGTCTGACTTGGCATGATATCATTCTCACCACAAAAAGTAAACCCTAAGTAAAGAAGACAGTGGAAGATTTCCTTCCCTTGACCTTCACACAATATGATCATCTCTGCTGGCCCCAGGGATGTGGCAGGGGTAGAAAAGCTGGACTCGATGCCAGTGCTAGAGTGGCAGGTAATGGTGCACACTGGGGAGGAAGGTTGGCCTCTAGGTCTCAGAACATCTTGGCTGTGCTTCACCTTGTCAGCTAAAAGGGTTTGTGCTGGCCTGTGAAGAGGATTTTATTTCTGAAGTGAAAAGAGGCAGTGCTGGTTGAGTTGATGCTCAGCTGGGAAGAGAGCTTGCACTTACCTGCTCCATCACAGCTCGTGGGTGTGTGGAGCGGGTTCACCACAGCTCTAAGGGTTTTCACTCCATTGACTTCAAGGGGTCCCTGTTGCTTTGTTTGGTTAGAAGATGGATTGCTGTGTGTTTTTGGGGCTGTATGTGACACATGGAAGAGATGCTCCTATGATTCTCCTTTGGCTTCAGTACCTGTATCCAAGGTGCTCTGTGGGATGGTGCCCTGGAGAACATCAGTTTGGCTACTGGTGCTTGGGATATCTACAGGACAAATGGATTCCTAGGAAACCCTCCTTTCCAACCTGAGTATGAAAGCATATGTCCCAGGCTGTCAAAACTGTTGGTTCTGAGAGCTTCTCTTCCAGGGATGGGGAAAAACTGAATATGTGTAGTGGTCAGGAAGATTCAAGACTGCTTCAGGGATGAAGATGACACCTTCCATCATCTTCCTACTGTTTATGCTTCTAACTCTATGCACCACTGCCATGTGCTTCCTGCATATCTAAAGCTCAGGGTGACCACTTAAGGTCCTCTTAGACCAATTTGCATGTCAAATGGCTTTTGATGCATCTGAATCTCATTTGTAAGACTACTGAATCATTTGCAGGGTCATACCTCCATGCACGTTCTTCCATATCTCCTCATGCCTTTCATCCTGTGCTCCTCCACCATTCTTTAGATCGCTCTCCTTTTATCTTTCCAGCGCTGGAGAATGCCCCTCTCCAAGCCTGCAGCCTCTCGGAGCACGAGGAGGAAGACACCATCTGGGAGAGGATTGAGAGTGCACGGCACCAGCTGACCCGCACCCTGAACCCGGCAAAACTCACCCCATACCTGCGCCAGTGCCGTGTGATAGACGAGCAGGATGAGGAGGAGGTGCTGAATTCATGCAGATTCCCTTGCAAAAGCAACCAAACAGGTGGGAGAAAGCACAGACTTACACTGAGGTGGGCCTGGGAGGTGGGGGACAAGCTGTTCTTGACATGCAGTGGATGCCACCTAGATCACAGTGTTCACACAGAATCACAGAACACTAGGGATCCAAAGAGACCTTGAAAGATCATCCAGTCCAATCCTCCTGCCACAGCAGGATCACCTAGACCAAGTCACAAAAGAACAGGTTTTAAACATCTCCAGAGAAGGAGACTCTGCAACCCCCCTCGGCAGCCTGTTCCAGTGTGTTGTGTCCTTGTGATCCCTCCCACTGCAGGGTCAGTGCTACCCCAGCATTGTTGTTCTCAGAGATGCTCTGCAGGCAGACCTCTCTCTCATCCTCTATGGGCTGGGTGCACCCAGCTGAAGGCAGTGCTCCCACCTCCTTCCCTCCTCCAGCCCTTCCCATTCTTGTGGGTGGAAGCAGAGATGCTAACTGGTATCACAGATCTGCTCTATTTTGTTTTCCTTCTGGTTTGTAGGGGATTCATCCTCTTTATCCCTTCTTTCAGGTTACCTCATGGACATACTCCGGCGCCGCGGGAAGCGAGGCTACGAAGCCTTCCTGGAATCCTTAGAGTTTTACTACCCAGAGCACTACACGCGGCTAACAGGGAGGGAGCCAGCCCAGCGCTGCTCGATGATCCTGGGTAGGGGCAGGTGCTTTGTCCTCCCTTTAGCTGCTGTTTGCAATAGGAAGGGCTGTCTGTGCTTGCACATGCACACCCTGGGTCATGCTATCTGTGTGTGAGGAGCTCTGGTCATCCTGTGCTCTGGATCTGGCAGGGAGGGGACCATAAATACGTGTGAGATGGACTCTGGTGCTATAATCCTGGGACGAGAAGGGCTGCAAACCCACAGGAGAGCTTGGTACCTCTTGGCTGAAAACAGAGCACTGAGGTGCTTTTTTTGGGGTTGCCCCTGTCTTAGCAGTCACAGCCTGATCCTTCTTTGTTTTCTTCCAGATGAGGAAGGCCCCGAGGGGCTAACTCAGTTCCTGATGATGGAGGTGAAGAAGGTGAGGGCTCAGCGGAAAGAGCACCTGTTGAAGGAACACCAGCTCCAGGTGAAAAACCAGACATTGGAGCAAGAGCAGGCCCGGCTGGAGCAACAGCTGCAGGAGCTCCTGAAGGTGCAGGAGCGTTGCCAGCGGCTGAGAGAGGAGTGGGACTCCAACAGCGTGGAGCTGCTGAGGCTGAAGGATGAGAACTACATGATGGCCATGCGCTACGCTCAGCTCTGTGAGGAGAAGAACATGGCTGTGCTGCGCAGCAGGGACCTGCAGCTGGTGGTATGACCCTGGGGAGCACGACGGAGCTGTTGGGAGGTGGTGGCCATCTGATGGCTGGGAGGGATGCACATAGGTATCTGCCCGTGGTGGCCTGTGCTGATGGCAGGTGGGGTGTGTGCTGGGGAGCGTGCTCCTGCTTTAGAGGGTGAATGCACCTTGCAGAGTGGCCAGGCTGAGGACATGGTGCAGAAAGCTTGCTGCTGCCCCGGGGCAGCTGGAGATGCATCACCTAGAGGAGCCAGAACCAACTCCCCAGACAAGCTGCCAGGGCGATGCCTTCCCCAGCATCTCTCAGCTGGGCCACTGGGATGGCGAGACACCCTGTCCTCTCCAGCACATGCTCACAGCCACACTCGACAGGCACTGGGTTCAGGCAGCACAGGCACCCAGCAGGCAGCAGACTCTGTGTTTGCATTTGCTCTTTCCTTGGGAAAGGGCTTGCATTTCCTCTCTGTCTAGCGTGGCTGGTGGCTATGAGCTCCTTGGAGCTGCCCAACCCACCTTGCTGCTCATAACTGTTTTGGCCCAGACTCCATCCCGCACCGGCCGCTCCCCACTCCTCCTCACCTCGCTCATGACGTGGTAGCCTCATGCCCCACATACCTGAAGGAATTCATGACACTGCACTCCAGCTGCGGAGCTCTCACCTCCAGCAAACACGCGCCCATTTCCTGCCTGGGCAAGGACAGCCCTACCTTGAACCTATTAATAACTTGCTTTTCTTAGTGCTTTGCTGCCTCCTGGCACTCCCCTTACCAGTCTGGGCCTGGACCTCTCCCACAGCCCTGTGGTTCATTCTTCATTCTGCTCTGCCAGAATCCTTCTATCCAGCCTTCCTGCCAATGCCAGCTCCTCTGAGTCTCCTCTGAGCAGGGAGGTGGATTGCTTGTGGGTGACTCTGGGGGGAAGAAGTCCGCCACAAAGCAGGGTAGACCACCAGATCTCAGCCTGCCTGCCCCTTCTGATTCCAGGGACTGGCAGAGACTGTTCCCTGAAAGATATTCTAGATCTTCTGAGAGGGTTTGAAGAACCAGCCCAGTTCCTGGGTCACTCCTTAGCAACTCCATGAGTGCTGCTTTGTGCTCAGTGGCTTTCATGGGATTCCCTTGCTCTGGAGACCTTGCCTGGCTGTGAGCTTCTGGTTCTCTGATCATCTTCAGTTGTTACAGCCATGTGAGGACCTCCCTAACTCCTACAAGGAACTGACCTCCCTTGTCTCAAGGGAGATGGTGAAGAAGTGTGAGAGCAGGTCAGGGTGTGGTGATGCACCTGGAGTGGAATCTGCAGCCTCCAGCAGCTTAAACCTCAGATGCTCTCCATGCCAGGGTTGGTCTCACACTGAGCAACTTCTGGTGGACTTTTCTGCTGTGAATTTGTTTCTCAGCTGGTCTAGAAGCTGGGAGGCCTCTGAGCCACAGCTGCTGGCCTGGCAGCGCACCAGACATCTCTGGTCCAGACAACACCAGGGCCAGCTGCACTAGGGATGGCCCAAGGTAGCATGGAAGTTCTTGCACTGAGAGAGGATCCTGAGAGCTAGTGCCTTCTGCTCTGCCCTGTGTGCAGCTGGGCCAGCCATAGCCCAGTGGTCAGGTACTCCTCATGGATGCTCAACCTTTTCTTTCCTCACCTCCAGACCCCTTCTTCTGCCCGGCGTTCTCTCTGCTTCACTCTGCTGCTAAAGCAGGGGTCAGGGCTGCGTGTGTCAGACTGTGTTTCTTCCCTGGGCTGCAGGTGGACCAGCTGAAATGCAAAGTGACCAGCCTAGAGGAGGAGTGCAGCCTGCTGCGGAAACAGGCATCGGCATCACCCCCGCGAGAGCCGGAGGAGTGGGGACACCCTGACGCTCTGTCTGAGCTGCGGGCTGAGAACCAGAGGCTCATGGCATCACTACAGGAGCTACAGGCCATGTTGCAGGTACCTGCTGGGGCTCCAGGTCACCCCCTTTCCTGAGACATGTGCTAGTGACTGGAAAAATGGGAGAAATCACTGTCCAAGGCTGGTCTGTCCCTTCCTCTGAGCATATTGCTTGGCTGTGGTGGCTGCTGTTACAGAAGTTTGGTTGGAAGAGATCTTTAAGATCATTAAGCCCAACCATTAACCCAGCACTGCCAGGTCACCACTAATTAATCCCTAAATCAATCCCTTTAAATCAATCCAGGGATGGTGACTCCATCCAGGGATGGTGACTCCACACCTTTGGGTAGCATGTTATGGTGACTCCATCCAGGGATGGTGACTCCATCCAAGGATGGTGACTCCATCCAAGGATGGTGACTCCACACCTTTGGGCAGCATGTTACTCCTGATGGAAGGGCCTTGTGTCCAGCTCAGTGACTCTGCAATGTGCTTTTATGTGTCTTGGAGAGTGCAGTAAATTAATGCAGGGGTGATCATAGAATCATCAAGGCTGGAAAAGACCTTCAAGATCATCAAGTTCAACTGTCAATGATGGCAGTCGTGCTTGGTCTGCCTTTCACTGCCCTGGTCTGGTGCTCCCTTGGTGCTTGTGATGCAGTGACGGTACCCTCTCACCTCCTAGACACCTGGAGAGGGCCCAGTGCCAGGCTCTGAGCAGATCCTGCTGGACATCCTGGAGCATGACTGGAAGGAAGCCCAAGACGACCGGCAGGATCTGTGCCAGAAACTCAACTCCCTGCAGAACGAGCTGCAGTGGGCTGAAGAGCTGAGGGATAAGGTAAAGCATCCACCACCCCGGTCACAAACACCAAGCAGGGTCTGCAAGAAGGGGAAGGGAGTGGGCTGGGAAGCCGCAGCAGTTGTTTCCAGGCAGGCTAACGCTCAGTGCTTGCCGTTGCCAGTACCTCCAGGAGGTGGAAGATCTGCAGCTGAAGTACCGGACGCTGCAGAAGGACTGTGATCTCTACAAGCATCGTATGAACACAGTGCTGCTGCAGCTGGAGGAGATTGAAAAAGAGCGGGACCAGGTAAATTGCTGTCCACCTCCCAGCAGGACCAGGACTTCTGTCTTTGCTCTGGACGCCCCCTCCTTCCGCGGTGGGTCGTTCCCATCCGTGCCAGGGTGGGATGTGGGGGTAAGCAGTGCATTCTGCGCCTTGTCTCACTCTCAGCCTGGCCCCTTGCAGGCAATCCAGAGCCGTGATGGGGTGCAGCTGCAGTACTCCCAGAGCCTGATCGAGAAGGACCAGTACCGCAAACGCGTCCGGGCGCTGGAGGAGGAGCGAGACGAGCTCCTGAGCAAACTGAGCCAGGCAGAAGGGCTGAACAGCACGCTGGAGGCACAGCTGCAGCGCTGCCAGGGCAGCCGCAGCCTGAGCAAGGTGAGGCTAGCTAGAGAGAAGGGGGAAGCGGAGAAGGCAGAGGGGTCAGGACTGACTTCTGGGGGGGGAATGCGACGGGATGACGGAGTCCCTTCTCTCCCAGATGTGCAGCTCTTCCTACTCCCTCTGCTCCAACCTCAGCAGCACCTGGAGCCTCATAGACAACCCTACCAGCTTTACGGCCGGGCTTGCGGATGCTCTGGGCAGTTCTGCTGTCTCGTTCCCCGGGGATCCGGCTGCTCAGAGTGTGGTGAGCGCTTGACCAGGAGAGGTCCTGTGGGGACACAGGAAGGGCACAGAGGCATTGAGATGGGTCCATTGTGGGGCTGTGGCTTGGTGGAAGGCTGGGCAGTGTGTAAGGTGGGAGCAGACCCCAGGTGCAAAGCTTGGCCTCCTCAGTCTGTGACCCCTTAGAAATGAACAACCTCGTGTATGACACTGTCCTCCCCAAGAGTCTCCTTCATCTGGCACGCTGGGAGAGGAACCCTGGCTCTTGTCGCAGCATCAGACTGCATTTAGGAGCATCAGGTTCTTTCCTTTGGCTCCTGGAACTGTCAGCCTAGAGAACCCTAGAATGGGCAGTCCCACAGGTTGCACCTCCAGGTGTGTGGTAGTTGAAAGTGATGTGTGAGGACAAGGTGGGACAGTCCCTTCACCTGCTACCGCTCCCTCAGCTTGAGCATTACAAATCGAGGGGAACGCGGTATCCTGCGTCTCCACCAGTGCTCTCTCCTTGGGAAAACAAGGTGCCCCTGGGTGCTTGGAGGGATGTGGATGCTCCCTGAAGAGGCAGGTGGTACCCAGGGAGCTGTTTGCAACCTGGCCCGAAGGGAGGGGAGAGATGGTGCTGGGTGTTGGTGTTAGCAGGTGTCTCTCTCACTCTGCCCCAGGAGGCAACACCCGAGAGCGAGAAGGATATCAACCGCCTCTCCACCTTCCCCTTCCCGCCGTGCATTGGCTCCATCCTTCGTCGGCAGAGGGAAGAGAGGTGCTTGCCCTACAAAAGGTGGCTGCCAGATGCTGCTTGAGTCTGTGTCTCTTCTGTGGGGCTTGGGGATAAGGAGGGAACGGCAGGGGAGGAGGCAACGTGGAGCAGGGGCTGGGAGCTGCTTGCTGGCTGGTTGGGGGGTGCTTCTGGGGGTGGGGGAAGTCTGTGAGGATGGGATGCAGACAGGCTTTGGAAAAGCTGCTGTCTCACAGCTCCCCTTTTGTGTCTCCTTTGTAGCTTGTCCTGTGGCTCCTTTAGCAGCACTGAAGATGCAGCAGGTACCAGGGTGGGGGCTTTCCCCAAAGGGCTTTGCTAGAAGTGGTGGCTGAAGGGAGAGGAATTGGGCAACTGACTG
Organism: Rhinopomastus cyanomelas; assembly: GCA_013400115.1. Taxonomy (NCBI): domain Eukaryota; kingdom Metazoa; phylum Chordata; class Aves; order Bucerotiformes; family Rhinopomastidae; genus Rhinopomastus; species Rhinopomastus cyanomelas. Next base: position 170,122 of record VXBP01000231.1, on the reverse strand, counting down.
TCCCTTGCGTAGTTGGTTTGTGCAGTGAGCTGCAAGGGTTCTGCACCCTCAGCAGGGCTCTGCACCCTCAGCAGGGTGTTTTTGACCCACATCTGCACCCGTGCCTTCCTTGCCAGGCACAACAGCTGTAAAACCAGCTGTTTAGAACAGGTAGTTATTTGCATGAGCTCCACCGAACTCATGGAGGGCTGTGCTGATGGAGAACTTGATGTGGAGTTGGGGAGTAGGCAACAAATAAAGAAGTGCCTTTGCCCAGGGATGCTGTTGGGTAGTCTCTTCATCTGCTCCTACCTGGGTCGTGGGTTTTAAATTTCCTGGAGTGAAGCTCCTGGTGCTGGCAGGTCCTTTGGTGGGTGCTGGTGGATGATCTCTGGGCACATCCAGGTGGCAGCTGCTGCTGCCTTCTGACTGAAATGGTGGTGACAGGAGCAAAGATTTGCTTGTTCTCAGGAGACACAGGAAACCTTTTCCAGGAGGATGACCATTCAAGGCCTCCTTGCAGCCTTAATTTTCCCAGTCAGATGCTAGAAGATGCCCAGGAGGGAGTGACAGACCCTTGCCCTGAGAATGTGAGCTCCCTGAAGTGCTCGGAGAGGTGATGTGCCCCCTCTCTCCCTCTCGCTCTCTTTCCTAGGCAGTGGTTTTGCTAGCGCCTCGTTGGGGGCCTTCTCCTCTTCTTCCAGCAGCACCTATGCCAGGGTGAAGTCAGAGATCTGCTTATCCACACTTCCCAGCCGTGAAGACGTCACCAGAAGGTGAGTGCTGCTTACTGTGGCGCTGGGGGACCACATTTTGAAGACCCTTCCTTTCTGCCTCCTCTTGGTGGGCTCACTCTTGCTAGTGGAAGACAAGAGCAAGGAAGATCTTGCAGTCCTTGCTTTCTAGCAGGCCTCCAGGTTTTTGTGCTGTCCCATTTCTAACGGTGCGGTGGGGACGTAAAACTCTACTGGACACATGTCTGTCTAGGTAGGGAAAGAACTGTAGGAGCCAAGCTTGGCTTCCATGTAGGGGCTGTGGGGTTCACAAGCTCTGTGTGTGTGCCCTGGTGTTGGCTGTGAATCATGAGCTCTGTACTGCAGCTCTTGGTACAGGAGACACCCTGTAGTGTGTCCAGTTCTGGGCCCCTCAGTTCAAGAAGGACATGGAGCTGCTGGAGGGAGTCCACCGTAGAGCAATGAGGATGATGAAGTGGAGCACCTCCCTTATGAGGAGAGGCTGAGCGAGCTGGGTCTCTTGAGTTTGGAGAAGATGAGACTGAGGGGTGACCTCATTAATGTCTGTAAATATGCAAAAGGTGGGTGTCAGGAGGATAGAGCCAGGCTCTTCTCAAGGTGATCTAATGATAGGACAAGGAGCAATGGGTGTCAGCTGGAACATAGGAAGTTCCACATCAATATGAGAAGGAGACTTCTTCCCAGTGAGGGTGACAGAGCACTGGAAGGGGCTGCCCAGGGTGGTTGTGGAGTCTCCTTCTCTAGACAAGTTTAAAACCTGCCTGGACATGTTGCTGTGTGACTTGGTCTAGGTGATCCTGCTGTGTCAGGGGGACTGGACTGGACGATCTTTCGAGGTCCCTTCCAATCCCTAATGCTCTGGGATTCTGATACAAGCCATGGGGAGCCTCTTCTTCAAAAAGGCTTCGGCTTCTGGACTTTGTGCTTCTCCCTGCCAGGTCACTGGTTGTGCAGCTCACTAGCATGAGTCACCCCAGCAACCCCTCACCCCAAGAGAAGACGCTTGGCGCAGACATCTCCATCCTTGGAGGCAACAGGACAGGGATCTACGTCCGGTGGGTCAAACCAGGCTCACTGATGGAGGCTGCAGGACTCAGGGAAGGTTGTCGGCTCATTGAGGTGAGTCTGGGAGTGGACGTGGGTTAGTGTGTGGAGTGGTTCCCACTGCAAGCAAGCTGACCCCTACCCAGCTTGAAGCCCACCTGTGTTTCTCTTGTTTCCCAGGACTGCCCTCTGCTTAGAGCTTTATGCAGCCCAAACTCCCATCCAGGTCTCATGGCACTCGAGTGTTCCCATGCCTGTAAAAATGCTGACACTTTCTGAAACTCTTCCTTCAGCCGTGGGTTGGGAGAGACAGAAAGGAGTCACACAGGATGGGTGTTCATCCCTGGAGTTCTCGGTCACCTCGTAGCAGCGCAGAGCAGAGTCATTCCCGTGCCTTGCACACGCCTGCTGCAAAGCAGTCGGCTCCGAAGCGAGAGCTCTCGGTCCTCCGAGGCTCTCCCGAGCTATGGAGCATGATTGCTCTGAAGAAAGCTCCTAGAGGGAGGGAAGGGCATTTGTTTTGGCAAGAATGACACTGCTTGAATAAATATCCGACCTGCAGCTGAAACTAAGCCAGCGCTCTCCTGCCTGCACGTGTTCGTGCACAGGCTTTGCAACCCAAAACCTGCTCTGGGTGGGGGCTGCCAGCAGGTACTTTGAGGGTAGAGGAAGGAACCAGAGGCAGCCTGAGGATGCTCCCGTGTCCTCTGGTAGAGTTTCCCTGGGCCTGCCTGGCTCTCTAACATCTCTGGGCAAGAACAACCCCAGGTACCAGTATAGGCTGGGGACTGACCTGTTGGAGAGCAGTTTAGGAGAAGGGGAACTGGGGGTCCTGGTGGACAGCAGGATGACCAGGAGCCAGCAGTGTGCTCTTGTGGCCAAGAGGGCCAACAGCATCCTGGAGTGGATCAGAAGCAGGGTGGTTAGCAGATCAAAAGAGGTTCTTCTCCCCTGCCTCTACTCTCCCCTGGTGAGACCACATCTGGAGTATTGTGTCCAGTTCTGGGCCCCTCAGTTCAAGAGCTGCTGGAGAGAGTCCAGTGTAGAGCAACGAGGATGATGCAGGAGGTGGAGCACCTCCCTTATGAGGAGAGGCTGAGGGAGCTGGGTCTCTTGAGCTTGGAGAAGAGGAGACTGAGGGGTGACCTCATTAGCATCTATAAATATGTGAAGGGTGGGTGTCAGGAGGATGGAGCTGGGCTCTGCTCAGTGTCATCTAGTAACAGGACAAGAGGCAATGGGTGAAGCTGGAACAGAGGAGGTTCCACATCAATCTGAGAAGGAACTTCATCCCAGTGAGGGTCTAACGGCATTGGGTCCTTGCTAGCTGAGGGTGCCATCCCTGAAGGAAGAAGTGCTTTCCCTGGAGAACTGCACGCGGGAAGTTGCTTACCTGAGCCTGCTGCATTGGGACGAGCCCTCTAGTCTCATCTTTCAGCTGGACCTGGAAGGTAAGGCCCTGGCAGCTGTGTGCTCTTTGAACCCAAGCTAGCCTACCTCCCTTCCTGGACCCTCCACCCAGCTCTGGAGGTAAGTCTCAGTTATTGTCTCTCCTCTCCTGTTTGGTCCTAGGCCACCATGTCCGACACAGTGGCTGGCCACAGCTCCAGTAGCTTTCCCTGTCTGGTGTGAATTGTGCATCCTCTGAATTACAGCACCTCCTGTCTGTTTGCCTCCTCTGTACCCCTCAACCCAATCTGTGGCATCACAGCTGTGCTGGGGACTTTGCTATCTTGCCAGTGAAGCCCTCCATCCCTACCTGTGGTGACCTAGATCTCCTGCTGCAGGATACCAGCCTCTGCAAGAAGCCTGGAAGGAAGGGAAGAAGTTTTCTGGAGACTCATTCTACATACGCACCAACCTGTCCCTGCTGGAGCCGTCGGACCCTTACGCGCTCTGCGTCAAGTGTCGAGAGATCCTCCACGTCACGGACACCATGCACAAAGGGAGGCTGGAGTGGTACTGCTCCCGCGTTGACCCCTTGACCATGCGGGACCTGGACAAGGGGACAGTGCCCAACTACAGCAGGTAAACAGGGCGAGGAGCAAGGCAGGGGGGGTACCTGCCTGCTGTGGTGACCATCCCCTAGGAGCCCTGATTGGTGCCAGCTGGCCTCTTAATAGTGTGGGCTACCCAAGCCTTGTATGGGGGACCAGCGTCGTCGTGTTTGGGTGCCCTTGAGCTACTGGGGAGGTGATGTGGCTGTGCTTTGAGAGTCCTGTGGGGCTCGATGAAGAGGATCACAGCAAGCTACAGACCTGGGGCTTCTAGAGTTGCTGGAGGACAAACTCTGCCTTTTCAGGGCTCACCAGCTGTTGAAGATCCAGGAGAAGGGCCAGATACCTGGGCAGCAGAAAGGCCACAAAAACAACGTAAGCCTAAGAAGCCGAGCGATGAGACCCGTGCCTGCGGCCACCCCACCTCCTCGGCGCGTAGCCCGCCCTGCTTTGTTGGTGAATGGGCTCGTATCGAGGTGGCAGCTGGGCTAGCGAGCAGAGCAGGGGCTTACAGCCCGCGCAGTGGTGTCACTCTGTGGCTGCTTTCCTGCCCCTTTCCCCCTCCCCATGCTGAGCATGACGGCAGGCAGACCTGCTCTCAGGCTTTGTGTGTGCAGGGGGATTGGACTGGATGATCTTTCGAGGTCCCTTCCAATCCCTGATGGTTCTAAGTGTGCTCCATCCCCTTCGCCAGCGGGTGTTCTGCATCCAGCTCTGGGTGTGCAGGTGAAGTCACCTGTGCTGTCAGCCTCGTTGTCCTCACTTTCTCCTCAGCTAAAGAAGCGGGCTCTGGACCAACTGCGCCTGGCAAAATCCAAACCACAGAAGAACCCAGGAAAGCCCCCCCAGCAGCTGTGGCTGGATCCATGCTCAGGTGAGCTCTTCCTCCCGTGCCTGCCTTGGCACCTTTAGAGGTCAAGTAGTCACTGTGGGTGCTTTCAGGAAGAAACTCTCTAATCTGAGGGTGGTGGATGACAGGAACAGGCTGCCTAGAGAAGTGGTGGAGATGCCATCCCTGGAGACGTTCAAGGTCAGGCTGGATGGGGCTCTGAGCAATCTATTCTAGTTAGAGATGTCCCTGCTTGTTGTAGGGAGGTTGAACTAGATGACCTTTGGAGGTCCCTTGCAACCCAATACCTTCTATGATTCTGGCATCGGCATCTGCATTCCTCTCTGCCCAGGATCCCTCTGCAACTCTGCTGATGGGATTTTGGGAAGCTTGTGCTTATTTAAAGGCTCTACTCCTTTTCCTTGTCTTTCTGGGGTTTTCTATTGCTTCTGTGGTTCTTGGGATCATGTCACTCTTTTTGTGGAGAAGAATCACGGAGTCATTGAGGCTGGAAAAGACCTCTGAGCTCATCCAGCCCAGCCTATGACCTGACATCATCGCAGCAGCCAGACCAGGGCACTAAGTGCCACAGCCAGGCTGTCCTTAAACATCTCCAGGGATGGGGACCCCACCACTGCCCTGGGAAGTCCATTCCAGTGTCTGATCACCCTTTTCATGAGGAGATGTTTCATAACATCCAACCTAGCCCTCCCCTGATGCAGCTTCAGGCTCTGCCCTCTTGTCCTGTCACTAGTTGCCTGGGAGAAGAACCCGACCCCACCTGACTGCAACCTCCCTTCAGGGAGCTGTAGAAGAGGGAGAGGAAGAAGGTCCCTCCTGAGTCACCTCTCCTCCAGGCTAAACACCCCCAGCTCCCTCAGCCTCTCCTCATCAGTCTTTCCCTCCAGTCCCTTCCCAGCCTTGTTGCTCCTCTGGACCTGCTGCAGCCCCTCAATGTCTTTCTTGAGTGAGGGGCTCAGAGCTGCAGGACCCTGTGCTTGGTCTTGTTGAGTCTCACACCACTGACCTTGGCCCATTGACCCAGCCTGTCCAGGTTCCTCTGCAGTGACTTCCTACCCTCCAGCAGAGCGAGAGATTTGGGTTCAAACTGCAGCAGGGGAGGTTTAGGCTTGACTTTAGGAACATGTTTTTCACTGAAAGAATAGTCAGCTCTTGGAACAGGTCTTGAGCCATCATCCCTGGATGTGGTTAAGGAGATGTGGTGTTGAGGGATATGGTCTAAGGATGAGCTTTGTAGAGTCGGGCTGGATGGTTGGACTCGATGATCTCAGGGTCTTTTCCAACCAGAGTGATTCTGTGATGCTCTCCCCCAGCTTGGTGTCACCCACAAATTTACTGAGGGTAGATGATCCTCTCATCCAGGTTGTTAAAAATGTTGAATAGGACTGGACCCAGTACTGATCCTTGTGGATCCTGCTGGTCACTGGACACCAACTGGGTGCAGCACCATTCACCACCACTCTCTGTGCCCGGCCATCCAGCCAGTTTTTAACCCAGAGGAGACCATCCAGGTGCAACCAGTTTTTAACCCATGGTGCAACCATCCAGGCCCTGGGCTGCCAGCTTTTCCAGGAGGATGCTGTGAGAGACTGTGTCAGAGGCTTTGGTGAAGTCTGGGTAGACCACATCCACAGCCTTCCCCTCACCCACTAGGCTGGGCACCCAGTCACAGAATGAGGTCAGATTGGTTTGACAGGACCTGCTTTCCCTAAATCCATGTTGGCTGGATTGTCTTGTGCATCCTGCACTCAAGGTGATCTGCTCCAGAACCTTGCCAGGCACCAAAGTCAGGTTGACAAGCCTACAGTTCCCTGGGTCCTCCTTCCAGCCCTTCTTGTGGAGCTGGTGTGTAATTCAAGGGTGCCCCAACAAGTGGTCAGGGGTGGATAGAGCTGGAGTAAGTGCCTCTGGGTGAGTGTTGTAACCAGGGTGGGGTTTCTCCTGGGGCATAAGAGGGTTGGTAGGTGTCTCCATGAGTCAAGATGAGGGGATGCTACAGGAAGAACTATGTGGTCTGTGGGCTGCTGACAGGCTGGTCTCTCATGTTCTCACCTTTGGCTTTCAATTCTTAATTCCTGTCTTCCAGATCCAGACACGAGCCTGAAGCCTTATAGCCTGGTGCGCCCTGTGGTGGTCAAGACACCCCGTCCTGTAGTGCTGTCACCTGACTGCATTGCACCAAGGCTCATCAGGAACCTGCTGGACTTGCCCACCTCTCGCCTGGACTTCCATGTGTGCCCAGCCGGTAGGCAGCAACGAGCGATTGACGTGTCCAGGGCTGTTTCAGGAGCCTGTGGCTGAGTGAGATGAAGTATCTAAGTCTTCTCCTCCCTGCTGCTTTCCCCTTTTGCCTTCTGCCACTTAGCTGTACAGTGGAAAGCCAAGATGTTGCTCAAAGGTCACCTCTCTTGAAGCCTCGGTCAGTCCAATTCATAGAATGAGTGCTCTTAGCCGTAGAAGGATGAGATGTGGTCTTGTGGGACTCTTGGAAAGCACATAGAATCATTAGGGACNACATCCCTCTTGAACTGAGGGGCCCAGCACTGGACACAACACTCCAGATGTGGTCTCACCAGGGCAGAGTACAGGGGGAGAAGAACCTCTTTTGATCTGCTAACCACCCCTGTTCTGATCCACCCCAGGATGCTGTTGGCCCTCTTGGTCACAAGATCACACTGCTGGCTTATGGTCATCCTGCTGTCCACCAGGACCCCCAGGTCCCTCTCTCCTACACTGCTCTCCCCCAGCCTATACTGGTCCCTGGGGTGTCACATTATCTCTTCCTCCCCAGAAATGAGAGGATCCAGCCTTCGTGCTGCTGTTCCCTTCCCTCTGCCAGCAGTCTGCTGGGGAAGGAGCTTTTCTCCCGTGGGGGATTTTCACAGAGGACAACTCCTTCCCTTCTTCCTCCTCCTTTCTCCATCTCTCTCCTTCCCCCGTGGTTGGAGTTCTCCCTTTGCCAACTGCAGGACTGGAAAATGAGTCACTGTGGGGTTTTTTCTGGAGCGTGGTGATGGAGGTAGGGAAAAAGCTCTGCTGAAGAAGGCTGGTTCTGCACATCTTGGCCGCTGGGCTGATCTGAGTGACTTGGCCACATATATCCTGGGCTACTGAGCCCTCTGCAGGGTCCCACTCACATTGCACTGGGACACGGTTTCAAACCATTATTGCGGTTGGGAATTCACACCGACAGCAAAAACTCCGCTGTTCCCTGTCAGCTTTGAGGGCAAGGAGGTGCTGTGGGAGGCCCAGGCTATTTCTTTTTGCTTTGCTGCTTGTGTGTTTCTCTGGAGAACTCCCCAGCCAGTGCAGAGTTTGCACAAGCCAACTGGCCTTCTCCAGGAGCTTGCTGCCCCCAGGGCAAACAGACTGGCTTTGCAGACTCCTGCTCTGCCCAGGAAGGTACCTGTGGCACCAGGCAGGGGTAGCAAAGGATGCCCAGCTAGCGTGGGGCTTGGGAGAGCTGAAACCTGCTCTGGACACAGCTCCAAACATGCCTTCTCCTAATTACCATCTCCAGCTTTATTTCTGTCTCCAGAGTGAGCATCTCCTAGAAACCTTGTCAGGTAGGTCCCCTGCCTGTGTTGAGGGGCAGAGTGGGCAGCTGCTGGCGAGTCCTCTGCGTGTGGGTGTTGTCTCATGACTGGGGCACCTGGCAGTCACTGCTTCAGCCTTGCCAGACCTGCCAGCTGCCCTCAGCTCTTTGTGTCAGCATCACCTCTCTCCTGCCTTCCTGCCTGGCATTGGCTTGGCTGCTGGGTCCTTCTGCATCCAAGCAGGGGCAGGTGGCTCAGGCTGCCACCAGCAAAAACTTGTCCCCTGTTTTCTTTCTCCTCTCCATGCCAAGTGCATCTTCCTCGTGTTCCCCATCCCTGCTGCTCACTGATGCACCCTCCTCATGTTCCCCATCCCTGCTGCTCACTGATGCACCCTCCTCGTGTTCCCCATCCCTGCTGCTCACTGAAGCCATCTACAAGCCCATGTGGCTCACAAACCCAACAGAAAACCTACCTGGAAAAATGAAGTTGATTGTTTTTCTTCCATAGTCTATTACAGAAGGGGATGGGATGGTGGCAGTGGGGATAATGGTTATGAGCTGGCTCGGGCTGCAGTGCGACTGCAGTGTAAGTGCTGCTCTTGCCCTGCAAGGTGTCTTCAGCTGTGATGTCTTGCTTGTTCTCTAAGCAGAAAGCTGCAGGAGATCCATGCCAACGTGTAATGTTGTATAATTAGACTTGCTCTCCAGAATCCATAAACACTGACTCAATAAGCAGCAGCGCGGCAGCGAACGTGCGGGATCGGAGGTAGGAAGTAGGTGCAAGAGGGAGGAAGGATTGATGTCTCCTCTCGGCTTGCAGAGAAGCTGGCTGAGGGGGATCCCAGCACGACCCGTGCTCAGGAGCACCCCGTGTCTCGAACTGCCCCCCAGGACCGGAGGGAAAGCGGGCAAATCCGCATGATCCAGGAGGCGATGGAGAAGGTGCTGGGCTTGTTTGGGCTGGGGAGAGCGAGCCAGCAAGGGGCACCCTGATTCAGAGTGGAGGAGTGGAGGGGGTAACCAAGTGGGGGATGAGGGGAAGGGTGGTGTGTTGGCAGAGAAAGAGCTGCTCGCTCGGGGGCTGTGTAATTTGGAGGCTGGTTTAGGTCCAAGTGCAGACTTAAGCCGGTCCAAGTTTAGGTCTGTGAAGCAGCAGATACAGATGGACTTTTCCCCGAGTCTCTGTTGAGGACAGGTGAAAGAAATGGCACCTGTGGATTCATGGCGGAGGCAGTGGGAAGCACCCAGAAAGGACCTCCCTACCCTCACCTTCCTCATTTTTGCCAGAGTGGCAACAGATCTGCTCAGGGCAGATGGGGAGATGTGGGTGACAGTGATGATAAAGGGGCTGTGGCTGAGCAAAGGGTCTGGTGGGCTTTTGGACTGGGTTGGCAGTGATGGAGTGGGTGACCCTACCCTCTAATTCTCCCTTCGTGGCACTGTCCATAAATCCCACACTTAATGGAATTACTATTGGAAAAGCAATGATACTTCCCAGTGTGGGGTTTGATTTAGTGCAGCTGTCAGGGGCTGGGGCTATTTTTCCTCCATTTAAATCAGTAAATCTGTTCAATTTCCCTACCAGAATAAACACTGCCTGCTAGAGCTGGGTGTTCAGAGCGTGAGGGATCTAATTAAAAGCGAAATATACCCCATCGTTATCCACGTCGAGGTCACCGAGAAGAACATTCGAGGACTCAGGTAAGATGAGGTGGAGTGGGGTGGGTGAAGGGTGTTGTGAGAGGAGGGCAAAGACCTTGCCTCTGCTCGGAGCACGGGACAAGGGTCAGGGTGAAAGCTCTTTGCGTGTTGGGGTCGGTTGCTGTGAGGGGGGAATTATCCCAGAGGTCATCTTCGTGCAGCTGGGAGGTGGTTCTGGGTGGTTTTGTGGCCCCACCTCTCCACACCGAGAGTAATGCCTGTCCCTGTGTTTTCCCCAGGAGCTTGCTGGGGAAGGCAGGCCAGCGGGACTCGGAGGTGCTGAAGGTTTGCCGCAGCGCAGAGCAGGCTCTCCACGCTCTGCCGTGCTCCTGGGCTCGTGTGGAGCCCCGTGCCTGGAGCCACGCTGAGGAACTGCCCAAGGTGGTCCGGGGATGCATCTTCCAGGAGCAAACCCGCCCTCTGTGGATTGAGGATGGTGACGACTAAGCTGGCGGTAGCAGAGAGGGCACTGCCAGCTACTGGCCCCAAGAGATGTTCTCGGAGCTCTGTGTCTCCCCGGGCACCTCCAGGTAGCATGTCCTTCCTCCTTGAGGGGATGCTGCAGAGAGACCCCCAGAGGTAGGGGTCCCCTTAAGACCACTAATAGTTGGGGAGTAACACGTGGTGCCTCACCCATCTCTATTTAACTGGAGAGACATCTGCTATGGCAGATCCACCCCGTGTGGGCTGTTCCACATCACCTTGGGTTGCCCTTGTCTCTGGTACGTCGGGCAGGTTGCCTGATGGGGAAGGTGGGGGAAGCTCTGTGGGATCAGATGTGTCTCCCACGCAGCGGAAGCCCTGCTCCCCTCACCCCTGCCTGTGCTGCCCAGCAGCCCTCTGTGCTCCAGGTCCCCCCTTGCCCCATCTACCTCACCTCCTGCCACGCAGCGCGGGGAGCTCGTGTGCCAGCGCCCTGCCGTGATGGAGCGACACTAAGCTGCAACCAACCCTTGTTTATAGGAGCTGTGGTCTGCTGGTAAATTATTAATGGAGCTTTTTATTGGCAAACTGCACTAAAGGAGAATTAAACACCATTCATAACGGGAGTGGGTGTCAGGCCGCGGACTGGTGTGTTACTTACTGGGAGGGTGATGCACAGCGGGGTATTTTTCTCCTCCTCTCGCTGAGACCCAACTGCCCAGCCCTCCAGGGGAAGGAGGGAGCACTGCTGTTGTGGGGCAGCAGGAGGTGTGGGGAGAGGGCAGGCTGGCTGTGCCACAGACCAAGCCCCTTTGCTGTTTCTACTTGCCCCATTTTTCAGTCCCTTGCCTTTCCCCCAGTGCTGATGCTGGCCAGGAGGAAGCCAGGGAAAAGCTCACTTGATGTGTCTGGCTGAGGTCCCCAGAGCTTTCTGTTCCTCTGTGCCCTAATTATAGTAAAGTGACAAGGCAGCTACCTCATCCTTCTGGGGGACACCAGTGAGACTGAGCCTAGCCACACTGCCAGGAGAGTGGGGCAGTGCCCCTCTAATGTGGGGGGGGGATGATCTCACCCTGACACAGGTCTGAGTGTGGGTTCAGACCCCACAGAGGGAAGCTGGAGTGTTTGGGTAGCAGCAGCCGTGTTAACCCAGCCTAGCACGGTCCTGACTCCTGACCTGTGCCCAGCCCTGCTATGGGAAAGGGGTGCTGGGTTACTCATGCAACGGAGACGGGGTGGTTGTGGCAGAAAAGAGGCTTTCCTGGGGCATGCCAGAGGAAAACACAGGCCATGGCTCTGGGAGGCTCCAAGGGGCGTGAGGCCAGGCTGAGCCTGCCGATCCTGGGGTCAAGGGGAGGAGATGGCCAACCAGCACCCGGTCAAGTCATCTTTGTACCCCACTCACCCCTGGCATCAGGACACCACCAGTACCATGCACTTTGGAAGCTCTGAGCAAAGATTAACTCGCTGATCTTCATGGGTCCCCAGTGAGGTGTTATTTCAGGCTCTAAACCAGTTGCCTGTGTCTTTTATGAGGACGAGAGTGAAGGGGGGAGGAAGGAAAATGAAAAGATTTTAACCTGCAGTCACTGAAATGTAGAGCAAAGTCCCAGCTCTGCCCTGGAGCAATTCTGCTCTCCTCCCAGGGAAGGGGGGGACTGGTACAACACACGGCTCCAGATGAAGCCTCCCAAGTGCCATCTACTCCGGGGGATGTAGCCTGAGCATCCTTCGCCTCCAGCCCCTGGGGAGGGTGCTTGCCCTGCAGGCAAACAAACTGGGGCTTTTGTTGAGCTGATGAGAAAACAAATCCCAAAGCAAGCTCCTCTGGACCCTGCTGTGGAATGTGGATGTGGAGGTCAGAGTTTGCATCTCTGCAGGGAAGGAGGAGTGTTTGGGCACCCATGCTCCACGTGAGGTGCTTTGGTTCAGGGAAACACCCCCCAGCCCTATAACCTTTGAGGGTGGTTAGCCCTCAGCCCATTTTTGGTAGCCAGGCTGTGCTCCCAGCTTGGTGCTTGTTAGCTCCCTGCAAATAACCTCCAGCACCACCGGTCTGGGCCAGCAGTGTTGTCAGCTGGAGGGCGAGGAGGTCAGGAGGAGGTTGCTGGGAGGTGGGTTGGCGCTGCCTCACCTGCTCTGGGCTTCTTCTCTCCTGAGGCTGTCAAAGTTCCAGCTTCACCTTGTTCTGGACACGGGTGAGAAGCAGGGCAGAGAGCCCTGAGGCAAACAGAAATGACCCCAGCTCTTGCCCACCTTCTCTGTACCTCTGGGAGGGTGGCTGCCTGCTCGGGCGAATGAGTCACGGGTTAGGTAACAGGCACAAAGCAATTAGTAGCCCTGGGCACCAATTACTTGCTGTAACAGCCTTCTGCGAGCCCCTGTAATGAGTGACCCAGGAGCAAGAGCTCTCCCTCCAAGGAGGGGGATCGGGAAGGTGGCATGTGTGTTGCCCTGGGGAGTCACCAGTCCTTTCCATGCTTCTCCCCTGCCCCAGGAGAGCTGCAGCAGGATGAAGTCTCATGCTCTGCGATGATGGGTCAAGCCAGCCCTACGCTAGGGTGAGTTTGGGCACTAAATGCACCCCCAACCCCTGGCCCCACAGAAGAACAAGGTATGTCACAGCTCAGGAAGCAGGTTCTTCTCACCTCTAGCACCATGCACATTTGGGGTTGCACACGGTTGGTCTGAGGCGCTCAGCTGCCCCGTGTCGTGGCTTTGAGTCATATTTCCATGTCTTTTGGGGCCATCACTAAGGATCCTCTGCCTGTGTCCCCCTTTCCCTCCCAGATGATCTCCTAGGTCAGGGCTGAGGGGTGCTACAGGATGCCTGGGAGCCATGGAGGCTGCTTTTACAGCTGCCTGAGGCTGCTGGTGTGCAGATGAAGCACTCGGGAGTAAATCTGTAGTTCAGGAGCAGCGGCTGGCCACGGGAGCAATCCCAGTAGTTAGTGCCAAGACAGCAGATCCGTCACATCCCTGCAGTAATGTGAGGCCTGAAGGTGAATGAATGACTCCCCGCTGCCCCAAATCAGTGTGAGAAAGCATCACTGTTCAAAGGGATCTAAATATAAAGTCTCTGGGGACCCTGCAAAGGGATATGGGAGATGCTCTGGGGATGTTCTTGCTTCACAGAGTCATGGAACATTAGGGATTGGAAGGGACCTGGACAGATCATCCAGTCCAATCCCCCTGCCACAGCAGGATCCCCTAGATGAAGTCGCACAGGAACACATCCAGGTGGGTCTTAAACATCTCCAGAGAAGGAGACTCCACAACCTCCCTGGGCAGCCCCTTCCAGTGCTCCGTCACCCTCACAGTGAAGAAGTTCCTTCTCATATTGATGTGGAACCTCCTGTGTTCCAGCTTACACCCACTTCCTCATCAGGGAGATGCTCCACTCCCTTCATCACCTTTGTGGCTCTGCATTTGACTCTCTCAAGCAGTTCTGTGTCCTTCTTGAACTTAGTGGCCCAGCATCAGGAAAGGGCAGGAGTGTTGGAGACTTGGAGAAACACATGGGAGGAGAAGCGGTTTTGTTCCTTACAAAAGCAAGGTGTTGTAGCCAGGGTCAGGGCTGGGGTGCAAGAGTGTGTGCCAGGGCTGTGGACACTGAGAGAGTGGGTTTAATCCTGCAGGGGGTCTTCCCTGAGTGCCTGGAAAGTCTGTCTGGACACCTGGTGGGAGTGTGGAACAGAAGGATGTGCCCTGACCCCCTTTTCTGTGGTCCCATGATGTGACCGGTGCACAATGGGGGGGGTCTTTGCCACACGGAGTGGTGTCCCCCCCCACATTTCCCCTGGGTCCTTGTGTTATTACTTTTAATGTTTGTGATGTGCTGAGATTGGATGCCCACAGCTTGCAGCTCCCGGAGGAGATGCTCTGATTCTGGCAGCTTATGTAGAACACTGCCGTCCTGCTGTCCCCACGCTGGCTGCACAGGGAAGCTGGGGTGGGGGTGCAAGTGTCACCCCCTCTCTCTGCTTCCTCCAGATGCTCTGGTCCTAGAGGTAGCTTGAAGGGGCTTTCCATATCTGATACCCCCATCCCTGGGGAAACCCTTCTCCATGCAGGATCTGCTCAGCTATGCTCAGCATGTTCTGTGTCATCGCTCTAGACTCCTCTCACGGCCTTGTTGGCAGCAAGAGGACTGGGGTGAAGGTGTCATGGGGGACATGTCCATCTATGGCCAACAGAGGGGTGTGGGGTGCTGAAAGGAGCTGGAGGTGCCACTTTCCTGCTGTGCATGTGGGACCCTCAGGGGTTCTCCACAGAGGGAGTGGGCAACTGCCTTCCTAGCCTTCCTAGCCCTGGGAAAGGAAGCATCATCTTGACAGCTCGTGGGACAGGTTGCTGAGCTCAGTTCTGCTGGAGAGGACAAAGAGCTGGGTGGGATATGAATTCAGCAGTGACACTGATACTAAGCCTTGGACGTTAAAGGGGTGGGAGTGGGCCCCACTTTGCACTCGCTTGTGCTGGTGACCCTGTGCCTGTGAGTGCCACTGGCTCTGCAGCCACCTCGGCAGCACAATGTCCTTCAGCATCCTTGGTAGGTGATGCGAGATGGGGTGGGGTAGGGAGTGGGGGATGCAGGGAAGGGTTTGGAGGGGGTGCATGGCTGGAGGCAGGCAGAAAGGGACCTTCAAGTGTAGATAGATGCTGGGTCATGATTTGGGGGGATGTGTCTGAAGTGTGGATGAGACTCTGGGACATACTGTGGGGCGGCAGCAGGGGACAAACAGTCCTGCTTTGGGGAGGCAGGATGGGGTTAAAGGGCAGGGGCAGCGCAGAGCAGTGCCCACAGGAGCACATCTGGGGCTGGATGCGTTCCTGGGGAAACCTCGATCCTCGCTTCCCTTCGAACCTCGGCACCTTCGCTTCCCCAGAGCAGCCCTACGTGCTGCCTTCTCCTCCTCCCTCGGGAGCGCCGGGCTGCGCGGCGCTGCAGGGATGGGGCTGAGCAGCAGGACCAACACTCAAGCAACAGGTTTATTCTCCCAGATCAACTGTGTGGTCACCTCGGAGGTGGCCCAGCCTGGCCATGCCCTGGCGAGGAATACCCAAAGCCAGGGCTCCCCTCCCGGCTCCATCCTCTTCCTCCCCCGGGGCTGACGCCCCGCCCAGTGCCCAGAGGCGGGTCCGGGGCTGTCGGGCTGCGGGACGGAGCCGTCTGGAGGGAGCAGGTGGCCAGCGAGTCCCGCAGCTCCCGCAGCACCTGCCCCGCGGCCAGCGCCCGGCTCTACTCGCCTGCTTCTCGGCTCAGACCAGCGCAGGCTGATGCCTCCTGAGGAGCTGGTGCCTTGCGTCCGGACTCTCCACTGATGGCTCTGACCAAATTTGCTGCCTCCTCAACCCCCAGCCTGGGAGCTTCAGCCTTTCCACCACGAGTGGGGATGGTCGCTCTCCTGCCGCCCACCTCAGCCTGCTTTCCCATCGTGTATCCCTGCCTCGTCGGATCATCGAGCCCTTGGAGCCTGTGAAAGGTCCCCCTGCTTTACCGTTATCCTCTGGGGCCTCTGCCTCTTTGGCTTCATCATCTTCACCCACTCTACTGCTTGGCCACGTTCTCCTCAGGCTTTGCTCTTGACTGGTTCTGCCCCTTTGGAGACTTTGAGAAGAGTGGAGAGGTGCGGGCAGAGGTTGTCCTTGTTCAACACGCTGAGGTGGCATGGGCCGTCGGCTGGTCCGTGGCCTCTCTGGAGCCACACTGTTCCTTGTCAGCGTGGCTCTCCTCTTCATACAGCACCGTGGAGCTCAGGAAACAGCTCAGTACCCAGGGCTCAGGGAGCTGGTGTCGAAGAAGCTCGAGCAAGGGAGCGAAGTGAGTCCCGAGGAAGGTGGTGGCAGGGAGCAGAAGGACTTGAAAGCCCATCATCCAGAAGGATACAGGGCTGAGGGAAGCCTGACGCTTGGGGATGTCTTCATAGCTGTGAAGACAACCAAGCGATTTCACCAGAGCAGGATGGACCTGCTCCTGGACACGTGGATATCGCGGGCCAGAGAGCAGGTGAGTGGTGGGTTTGGGGTCGTGTGGTAACAGGGCGAGGATGGGGTGTTGGTGTGGGGGAATAAATGCTAAAGGGAGGGGAGACACTGGGCACAGCCAGCTCTTTGCCTCACTTCCCCTAACTCTCACTTCTGTTCACATCAAAAGGGGGTGATACCCAGCAAGTGTCTCACTAATGGCTGCTTCATGGGGAAGGCTACAAAAGACATGTGTGGGCTCTTCCCATGAAGGCTGAGAGGACAAGTGCTCTTAGCAGGCACCACCTGCTGCTAAGCTAAGCCTGACCTACAGCTGGAGGGGGAAGGGATTCAACTTAGGTGTTTTTAATCGATGACACTGAGGGATCGGTCCAGACTGAGGTCTCCAACCATGAGTGAAGATGAGTGCGACGGCAAAACAGCAGGTCAGCACTACGAGAGCACAGCCTGAGTGTCTGCTGTTCCCACCTTTTGCTGAAGCAGAATTTGGAGAGTTTTCTCCATGTTAGAGAAACTCACGTGGGCCATCGTGTTGGTGGTGCTGTGCAGACTGGCTTCCTGGTGGGCAGAAGTAGTCCCCAGAGCCCAGGTGTTTCTCTCCTTCCCTCATAGATTTGCTCCTAGAGAAAGAAGAAAAGCTATGGCTGCCTCCAGAGGCTGGGGAGTTGGGTGCCCAGAAGGCAGGGTCAGGCCTCAGTGAGGAAGTGGGATGGGGGGTGGAGGTGTTGGGTAGGAGAGCGCTTGAAGCTGTGCAGGGTTTTCTGGGTACGGGTGGCTTTCCACTTCATGGTGGTGCAACAGTCTGGTCTGCTGCGGTTGTCACAGGAAGCCGTGTCCTATTTTGAGCAGGCTTCCTCTCCTGTCTGTGCATCCCTCTCAGCTTCTGAGATGCCCTGCTTCCTCTTCGGCGTTCACTTCTCCTCTCTGCCCAACCTCAGCCCAGCAGCTCTTTGGAGAAACCAAAAACAACCGCATGGCTGCACTGCCACTGAGATGCTGCCACCGCTGTCTTGGGTTTTTATGGACCAGCTCACCTTTCCCTCTGCGTTAGGATGTCAGGTAGCGACAGGGCTAGGGGGAGTGGAGCAAAGCTGGAGATGGGTAGATTTAGAGTGGATGTGAGGAGGAAGTTCTTCACTGTGAGAGTGGTGAGAGCCTGGAATGGGTTGGCCAGGAAGGTGGTGGAGGCCCCATCCCTGGAGGTGTTTAAGGCCGGGCTGGATGCGGCTCTGGCCAGCCCAGTCTACGGTGGGGTGTCCCTGCCCATGGCAGGGGAGTTGGAACTGGATGATCCTGTGGTCCCTTCTAACCCTGACTGATTCTATGACTTGGTCTGGGTGATCCTGCTGTGTCAGGGGGATTGGACTGGATGATCTTTCCAGGTCCCTTCCAATCCCTAATCATTCTATGTGTGTTTGACAAGCAGATGCCTGCCCATTCCACTGGTGAGAAGATGGACACAACAGCTTCCCAGCTTCCCCTGACCCTTCCTGTTGGCAGCCAAACCAGGTCCAAACCTGGGGAAAAGGGGGTGAATTTTCCCATGCTGCTGCTGCCATCCTCTAGGAAAGCTCCACAGACTTGAGGAGGAGACTAGAGAGGAAGGATCGAGAGGGAAGGGTCAGTCATTTTTAAACACCACTTTTTCATTCTTATAATTTTTTGTCACCAGCTCAGTATTTTCCTTCCCCCTCTTAAATCTTTCATGTTTTTCTTCTGCTTTTTAAACTAAATGGCCTCGAGGGCAAAGGAGCGTGGGTGGGGTGGGAGGTAAAGAGAAGTACATGAAAGTCAGAAACCCGCTCCTTTTTTTCCTTCTCCCTAATATAGAGCTGCTGGAGGGGGTTTTTTTTGGAGGTAGGGGAAAGAATTCGTCTGGGAGAATTAACAGTACCTGAAACCAACCTTAGCAGAAAAGTGAGAGCTCTCCATCTGCAAAGGAGATGTAATTGTTGTGGGGCTGGGCGCCAGAACTTCTATTACTGAGTCTTCATGAAGAGCTTTAAGAGCTTCAAGAGCTAATCTTAGAGAGATTCAGGTCTCCTAGTGCTGACCTGCTGTCTCGCTGTCTCACTCATCTTTGCTCATGGTTGGAGACCGAGTCATAGAATCATTAGAGATTGGAAGGGACCTTGGAAGATCATCCAGTCCGATCCCCCTGCCACAGCAGGATCACCTAGATCCAGTTGCACAGGAACATGTCCAGGTGGGTTTTAAATGTCTCCAGAGAAGGAGACTCCACAACTCCCCTGGGCAGCCCCTTCCAGTGCTCTGTCACCCTCACTGGGAAGAAGTTCCTTCTGAAGGCAGTTTCTTCCTAGAGAAGGGATACTCTGGGAGCCTGGGAGATGAATGTGGCCCTGGATTGCCAGATTCTTCATCTTTATTTCCTTTTCCTCAGGAATGCATCTACTTTTCCATTTTGAGGTGTGAAGATCTCAAAATACCAAGTTTATACATCACACAGGCTATTATGTTCGTGGAGAGCCACCAGGCTAAGCCGTGTGACACCAGTGACTCCACATCAATGCTAGCACTGCTATGGACCAGACACACCTTCCTACCCCACCATCTTCACTTCAGAGTGGAGGGATGCTCTTCTCCCAAGCCACCAGGGATAGAACAAGAGGAAACAACCTCAGGCTGTGCTAGGGGAGGGTTAGATTGGACATTAGGAAAAAATTCTTCACTGAAACCGTGGTCAGGCATTGGAACAGACAGCACGGGGAGGTGCTGGAGGTGCTGTCCCTGGAGCTGTTTAAAACACGTAGATGTGGCCCTAGAGAACATGGTGTAGTGGGTGTTGGGTTGGCAGGTGGACATGATGATCTTGTACATCTCTTTCAACTTTAATGATTCTACTGAGTGGTTCTATGGTTCTTCATGATTCTATGAGCCAGCAGCATGCACAGTGGCAGGGAAGGCTGATGGCATCCTGGCTAGTATTGGGGTAGTGTCAGGTAGCGTGGTTGAGGCTTCTTGGATAACTCTGAAGAGGAGGCTTGTGATGAGGAGACTAGGGGTGTAATTCCCCCTTGTACTGGGCACTGCTGAGGCCTCTCCCTGAGAACTGGGAGCAGTTCTGGGCTCCTCACTCAAGAAAGACATTGAGGGGCTGGAGTGAGTCCAGAAGAGCAATGAGGCTGGGGAAGGGACTGGAGGGAAAGGCTGATGAAGAGAGCTGAGGGAGATGGGGGTGTTTAGCCTGGAGGAGACTCAGGAGGGACCTTTCCCCTCTCTACAACTCCCTGAAGGGAGGTTGTAGTCAGGTGGGGGGACTGAGCTCTCTGAAGGTTCCCCTGACTCAGGGTGACTCCTTTACCTGAGACTTAACTAACTGCTTCTTGTCCCGTGATCACCTTGGTCATGGTTTTAGCTAAGAGACTTTACCTGTGGGATGGGGTAAGATCATGTGCACGGCCCCTTGCTGCTGGTGGGTCATTCAGCAGGTTGCTGTAGGACTTATATTTGAGATGATGAAGCTGTCCTGCTTGTCTTTGCTCCAGCCTGGTGGTCTCTGAGGGTTTTGCTTTTCTTATGGGGGTTGGCCTCTTCTCTCTAGTGACTAGCGACAGGACAAGAGGAAATGGGGTCACGTAGTGCCAGGGGAGTTCAGATGGGATATTAGGAAGAACTTCTTCCCAGAAAGAGTGGTGAGGCCTTGGAAGGGGCTGCCCAGGGAGGTGGGGGAGGCACCATCCCTGGAGGTGTTCAAAAACCAGGTAGACTTGGTGTTTTGGGAGATGCTTTAGTGATTGTAGGGCAGACAGTTGGACTTGATGATCACAGAGGTCTTGATGATTCTATGACTCCGTGATTTCTCTTCCTGCTGGGGGCTGTCTCTCAAATGCTGGGTGGGTGTGAGGACACACAGAAACCCTTCCCTCCTCGTCAGTGCCTTTGGGAGCCAGGATGGCTCATGGAGCTGCTGCCTGCCAGCCTTATTCCCTTTGTCCCTGCCTAGGTGCTGCATTTAACCAGCTTGTGGGCAGCTGGTGGAAAGACTGTTTACAGCTTGCAGCTCCTTTTTGATTTCATGAAAGCTCATTTTCTGCCTGAGGAAAGCTTTTCTCCACCAGCCCTGATCCCCACCCGGCCCTGAAGAGGGGGAGATGTGTCGCATAATGGCATCGAGGGGGATTAGAGAGCCCGGGGTGGGGGGTGGAGGAAGAGGAGGTGGGAGGCTGCAGGGGGCTGTGCACACTTAACACACAAACAGATGTTCTCCTTTTGACCCCAGCATCAGTCAAGCATGATCCTTTCATTTTTCCACCCCGATAGGGAAGGCAGGGCTCCCTCACCCCCTCGCTTGGTAATATGGGTCACAGAATCATTAGGGGCTGGAAGGGACCTTGGAAGATCATCCAGTCCAAGCTCCCTGCCACAGCAGGATCCCCTAGACCAGGTCACACAGGAACACATCCAGGCGGGTCTTAAACATCTCCCTTCTTCCTGTTCCCAAGGCAGTGGTTGGGGAGGAATGAAGCTGTGAGAGTGCTGGAGATGGTGGCCTGCAGAAAGGAGGGCTGTGGCCATCCAGCTGCTCTGCTGCTGCCTGGGATGGGGACACGGTAGCGGATGGTGGACAGGGGTGACTACGCCTGTGGTGTCCAGCTGTAGGGAGAAAGGGTTGGATGGCCAGGAACAGCACCAGCCGCAGAGTAACGTCCTTTCCTTGTTTCCCCAGACTTACGTCTTCACCGATGAAGAAGATGATGACTTGGAAAGGAGAATGGGTAATGATCTGTCCTGTAACACCCCCTCCTTCAGCCTCTGGGCTGCCATGGCCTTGGAAGAGCGTGAAGGTTGCCTTTCTTAAGCTGGTGTAGCCTCTCAAAGCACCCTCCTCCCCATGTCCTGTGGGACCTTCCCAAGCTTCAGGGAGAATGGGGCTCACCCCAGGGCACGCAACCAGCTGCAGGCAGGGTGTTCTTGGCCTTAAAGCATCCACGGGGGGAAGCATCCCAAGAGAGAGCCCTTGAGCCCCTGCATCCTGGCTGGCACTAGTCAGGGTGGAAGTGATGTTAGGAGGTGTCCTAGTCTTGGCCAAGATCATAGAATCGTTAGGGATTGGAAGGGACCTCAAAAAATCATCTAGTCCAATCCCCCTGCCACAGCAAGATGCTTGGTTTTCTCCCAGTTTACCCAGTTTATTAGGGTTGGAAGAGACCTTCAAAGGCCATTGGGTCCAACCCTCCTGCTCAAGCAGGATACAAATTGCTGAAGAGCAGAACCACCTAAAAAGCCTCAGTGAGCTCCACAGAACCACATCGTGACTGGTCTGAAACATCTCCAGAGAAGAGGCCTCCACAACCTCCCTGGGCAACTCCTTCCAGTACTTAATAACCCTGACTGTAAAGAAGTTTTTCCTCAGACTGAGGTGAAACTCCTTGTGTTCCAGCTGGTATCTGTTACCCCTTGTCCTGTCTGATGTCTCTGAAAAGAGAATTCTCCTTCCTTCTTGACACCCACCCTCATGGATTTATAGAAGGTGATTAAATCCCCCTGTAGCCTTCTTTTTCCAAACTAAAAAGTCCCAATGTTCTCAATCTCTCTTCATAAGGCTGTTGTTCCAGACCCCAAGTCATCCTTGTAGCTCTGCACTGAGCTCTCTCCATTAATTCTCCATCCCTCTTGAACTGGGGAGACCAGAACTGGACACAGGATTCCAGGTGCAGCCTCACTAAAGCACAATAAAGGGGTAGAAGAACCTCCCTTGGTCTACTGGGCACACTCCTCTTGGTCCATTCTAACACCCTACCGGCCTTCTTGACCACAAGTCATCTCCTGGTAGGGGAAAGGGCCACTGCTCATGGCGCCATGGGCTTGGATGTGTTCAAGGGGATGCAAGGAGGTTGGCTGTGAACAAACCCCTTCCCTCCTGCCCAGAGGTCCTTCCTGTGACAAAGTAGGCAGGCTCTGAGCCACAGCTTTCTCTCTCCTGACAGGTGGCCATGTGATCTTCACCAACTGCTCTGCCGAGCACAGCCACCTGGCTCTCTCCTGCAAGATGGCTGCTGAGTTCGACACCTTCCTGGCCAGTGACCGGAGGTGAGGCAGGGTTGCCGTGGGGCGACCCCTGACAACGAGAGACACCCTTCTTACTGCAAACCTCTTGTGTCTCTGTTCCATCTCCACCCAGCTGGTTCTGCCATTTAGATGATGACAACTACCTGAACCCTTGGGCTCTCCTGAAGCTCTTGTCCTCCTACTCTGCAACGCGGGATGTTTATGTGGGGAAACCCAGCCTGAACCGACCCATCCGGGCTTCTGAAGTGCTTCCGAACAACCACACGGTACAGTCCATGGGGGTGATGTGGTGGCCAATGGGTTGCTCTCAGTGTTTTGGCTCAGTGGCCATAGAGGTCATCCGAGGAGAGCAGGTCCCAAGAGCAGCAGACAACAGCTCAAAGCTCGCCAGTGTTGTCTGGATGTGTTGACTCAGTCTGAACTACCTAGGGGAAGTGTTTCACACTGGTGCTGAGCCTTTGGGTGCTTCTCTGCCAGGAGGTAAGCCCACCCAGTGCTGCCAGTAGGCACTTGGCCACTCCAGATGTGAGGAGATCAAAATCCACGCTTCTGGCAAGTCCTTCTGGGCAACAGTCAGGGCTGTGGAGTGACAACAGGGCTTTGTTTGTGCTGGCAGCAGAGCTGGGTTTCCAGCTCTCCCACCTCGGGGAGGACAGTATCATCTGAACCTTCACCACTGATTTTTCTCTGCTGTTTCCCTCCAGAAATCTGTGCGCTTCTGGTTTGCCACAGGAGGGGCTGGGTTCTGCATCAGCCGCAAGCTGGCGAGCAAGATGGTGCCGTGGGCCAGGTGAGCAGAGCAGCTGGCGAGGGCAGCTTGTCACCTTTCGGGGTGAGGAACGCGGCCGCTCGCTCGTTCCTGGCAGTGTCAGCTGTGGGTTTGGGTAGGTGCTGCTTGCAAGGTGCCACCTGCCTCACGTCTGCACACACACGGGCCTGGAGGGAGCATGTAGTAGGTGGGTCTGACACTGACTTAAAAGAGCCAAGAGCAGGCACGTGGTCATAGGGCGACCTGCTCCCCTCTCTCCAGCTTCTCTCAGCTCTTGGTTATGCCTCTCCATACCTTCCCATCCCTTTCAGCTCCCTCTCTTTTCCTAAGTGCTTTCCCTATCTGCCTATCTCCTCTCACCTTCATCTGACTCTTTCCAACCTCATGTGCCTCTTTCCTGGCCTAATTTCCCATTTCCCACCTTCGGCTTCTTACAGTGGCCACTGTGGTTTCTTCAGCTTGGTGATTGGGTAATACAGGGGAGGTCCTGAGGGGCTGTGCTAGCCCAGCCTGCAAGAAGGTGGGTGTCAGGAGGATGGAGCCAGGCTCTTCCCAGTGTCATCTAGTGATAGGACGAGGGGCAATGGTTGTAGGCTGGAACATATGAGGTTCTACATCAATATGAGAAGGAACTTCCTCACAGTGAGGGTGATGGAGCACTGGAACAGGCTGCCCAGGGTGGTTGTGGAGATGTTTAAAACCCACCTGGACATGTTCCTGTGTGGCTTGATCTAGGTGATCCTGCTGAGGCAGGGGGATTGGACTAGATGATCTTTCAAGGTCCCTTCCAATCCCTAATGATCCTGTGATTCTATGTGGTCCTACTGTTTCTCATGTGCTGGCTTGTCTGACCCCTCTAGGACCTGGTGCAGCTCACCGAACAGGTGGGAAGGTCTACCAGCTCTCTGCACCATCTCACCCAGGAGGTGGATGCGGATCAGGGACAGTGTGGCTGGGAGTAGTCAAAGAGCAAACACATTCCCAAACCTTTCCAGGTGGACCTCGGGGATTTCTTGCCTGGTTCCAAGGCTTACTCCCTTTTTCAGTGTCGTCCTTCAGTTGTCTCTCACCCAAGTGAACACCTGCATCCCCCCTTTTCTAATCCATGGAGTCCTGCTCTCTTCCAGTGGCAGGAACTTCCTAAGCACTTCGGAGCTCATCCGCCTGCCGGACGACTGCACCGTGGGTTACATCATTGAGTGCAAAGTTGGTGGGCAGCTGCTGCCCAACGCGCTCTTCCACTCCCACCTGGAGAATCTGCAGCTCATCCCTCGCTCCCAGCTCCTGCAGCAGGTGAGGAAGTCAAACGGAGCAAGAGGGAGGTCTGCAAGGAAGGAGGACTGGAGGGGAGCTTCCAGGCACTTTGCCCCACAGGTGGCACTGATGCAGACCGAGTCAAGCATCTGCTCCTTTGGGGAGGATGTGTTGGCAAACGTTGCTTTGAAACGAGGAGCAGATGTTGTCTGCAGCACAGATGCTAGTCGCCGCATCCCTGGGGTCGGTGGCGGGGAGTGCGTGGATGGGGAGTGATGGGAGGATGGAGAGGGGGGACGTGGCACAAGGAGGAGGGGAAGCAAGTGGATATAATGGCTGATTGGGGAAGGGGCTATGACGAGGCACCACGTCTGCCTGGTGTGGGATGATACCAAGAAGTGTAGAGGCCTTGGAGAGGCAGAGGACTAGCATGGAGGACCATTGTAGGAAAGAAGATGTGAAACATATGGAAGGCAGAGGCCAAGCCAGCAGAGAAGGAACCAGAGTGGAAGCTGCTGTTGCCCAAAGCAAATTCTTTGCTCCTGAAGTCACGTCATCGTCTGTTCTCCACTCTCATCAATCCTTTTTGCAGGTCACCCTCAGCTACGGCGTCTTTGAGAACAAGCTCAATGTTATTGAACTCAGCGGCCCTTTCTCACCCCAAGAGGATCCCTCAAGGTATGGAACTTGAGTGCTTTGGGTGTTGCTGTGGTGTGAGCCCTCAGATGAGAGGCTGGGAGTGGGAGGCAGCCAAACGTCAAGCAGGATGTCTGGAGTGAGGGACAGGAACCTTGCAGTGACAAAGCTTATTGGGTGAGTGGCACAGGTTGTTGCAGTGCCCATCTCCTTGCCTGTGGTCATGATGAGTCATGGGCTTTGGCTGCATGGGCCAGGGGTGTGTTCAGGGGTCAGAGAAGAGCTCAGCTTTGCTGAGAAAAGACTTCAGGATGAATAACCAGTCCTCTAGTCCAGACTGAGTGTCTAATGGGTGGGACGTGAAGGAGAGGTCTTCCATTCTCCAGCCTAAGGTGGTGGTTGAGTCCCCACCCGTGGATGAGTTTGAAAGACGCTTAGATGTCGTGTTGGAGGATCTAGTTTAGGGGTGAACTTGTAGAGTAGGGTTGATGGTTGGACTCGATGATCCCAAGGGTCTTTTCCTACCTGAATGATGCTATGGCTCTGTGATTCTATAAAGACTACCTGACCTTCCTTCACTCTCTCCCCAGCAGGTTTCGATCACTCCACTGCCACCTCTACCCTGACACTTCCTGGTGCCTGCAGGCTGTTGGCTGGTGATGCCTGAGCTTCAGCTACAGTGGGTCCTGGTGACATCCATTCCTCTTGTGCTTGCAGAGGGTGGGACACTGAAGAAGCTCAGGGCTCCAAATAGTCCCCTTTTCCACTGTGGCCTTAGGGCTGTGCAATAGCTTTTTCATCCTCAGAAGACCAGCAACAAGGGGCAAGAGACGAGATCTGTCTCAAAGATGGATGACATGGGCTGGACACATGGCTGGGCTTCCCATCTGTGCTGGCCTGTGTAGGAGGGATGGGACCAGTACACTGTCCAGAGAAGGTCAAGGACTGTCTGGGTAGTGACTGCTGGGCATCCAGGTAGGGGACCTGCTGCTGCTCCTTGCTGCTGATTCACCTTGCTGGACTAGAAGAGCCCTGGGTACAGGTGACCAGTGGCCAGCTGAAGATGGCTAACAGTGTGTTGTGGCCCCAGCCTCTCAAGCAGGCCCTCCATACCTGCCTGTGCTTTCCACGCCACCCTGGCTTCCCAGCCACAGACCCTTGGCTGAGCCTCTACTTAGACCAGGTCTACAGAAATGGAAAAGACAACAATTCCTCTGCTGAGCTACTGCTGGAAAAGCAGAGTGTGCTTGCTTGGCACCGCAGGGATGGGCAGAAGGTACAAAACATGAGGACTTCCACTCTGCTGGGACCAATGAGAGGGTTTGGGGTGCAGGAGCCGGGAGAAGACAGCCCAAGAGGAGGATGCACTGAACACTGAAGGCTTCCTCTTGTGTGGCTCTGCATTAGTCCTCTCCTTTTACCTTCTAGATGTGGGGTCAGGATAATCTCTTGCTCTAATTACTAACCTGTCGTCTGCGATTAGACTCCAGCTCCTACCTGTGAGCGAGGAGACATGAAGGATTAGAACTGGCTGAAAGAGAGGAGAAAGGAAGGGATGGAGAAGGAGCTCTCAGGAGCGGATTAGAGGCTACAGCTTTATAATCTTCTCTGTGCTCTGACCGAAACTTTAAGTCAAGAAGGGATGGAGACAGCGAGGCAAAGCGCTTTTTATCGCCGCACTGCCAACCTCCAGATGCTAAGAGCAGCTTTCTGCCTTCCTGCTGAATGCAGCTGGGGGAGGATGCTGGCCCAAAGAGGCTACGAGCGTTCTGGCTTGGCTGTGGAGGGTCCCTGTCCCAGTGCAGAGTCTGGCAAGGAAGCTGGGTGGTTGTGCTTACTGGGGGGTGAATTTGGGCCACCGTTTTGTTCCGGTACACATGGCTGGGGGAGAGCGTCGTAGGGTGAGCTGGAAGGCAAAGAGGCTGTTTTAAATGGCAGGTGGTTCCACACAGGTATTTCCTTCTTAAAGAGCGTCTCAAAACACACCGCTGGGATCCGTGGATGGCTCCTGTAATCCCCAGATGAAAGGACCGATGCCCTTTCTCCAAAGAGCTGCTGGGCTTTGATGCTGCTGATGAGGCTAAGCCTGCTGCTGGTGGGCTGGAAGAGCCAAGGGCAACCATCACTGCACCTCCACTGTTTTGAAAACTGGCCACCCTCTCACCTCCTCCCACCCCCACGAGCAGCAGTATCTCCTACACAGCACACAGGAGGTTGAAAAGACAGTCCTCCCACCTCTGCAAAAGGGGACTCTAGGAGTGAAGGAAACACTTCATTTTCAGGAGAAGCTGAAAGCAGGAGCCTGTGGAGCTGTTTTCCAGCCTGCTCGTTCCTAATGGCATTTAGTCACCTCGTGAAGCAGCAGAGAGCTCTGCTTTCTTCTTTCACACAACAAGCCTTTGAACTGGAAATTCATCCTGAGCAGGGACAGGGGTTAGCTGGTGCCAGTGACTGTTCCTTGAGATGTGCAAAGCTCTCACGCAGCTCTAGGAACCTCATGCTAGGAACAGGACTAGACCTCATTCTCCTAGGTCTAAACAGAAACACCCGACTGTTGGAAGACAGATGCGACATAAAGAAGTCCTGCCCCACAGGGCAAGTGGTTTGGCTTGAACTCGACGAGGAGTTGAGAATGCTTCCATGAGAAAAAAATGAGAGTCTTCAAGAAAAATCAACACTATCCACTACCTTTTTTCCCCACTGTTAAAGCTTTCAGCTGTTGTTAGTCGAAGCTTTGAGTTAAAAAAGCCAGTCCTATGGGTAGATGTCCTGCTGCCAGTCAAAATGCAGTTCATGTGTCCAGAGAAGGAATCATGTAGAAGAACTCAGATTGGAAAAGACCCTTGGGATCATCAAGTCCAACCATCAACCCTACTCTACAAGTTCACCCCTAAACCACATTCCCCAACACTACTTCTGAGTGTCTTTTAAACACATCCAGGGATAGGGACTCAACCACCAACCTGGGCAGCCCATTCCAGTGCTTGACCAATCTCTCTGGGAAGAATTTCTTCCTGATGTCCAATCTAAACCTCCCCTATTGGAGCTTGAAGCCCTTCCCTCTGCTTCTGTTGCTAATTACCTGTGAGAAGGGACCAACACCAACATCTCTACAGTGTCCTTTCAGATAGTTGTAGAGAGAGACGAGGTCTCCCCTCAGCCAAGGGAGCCCCAACTCTCTCAATCTCTCCCCATCAGATCGATTCTCCTGACCCTTCTGCAGCTTAGTTGCCCTCCTCTGCACTCGCTGCAGCACCTCAGTGTTTCCCTTGTACTGAGGTGCCCAAAACAGGACCCAGTACTCAAGGTGCAGCCTCACCAGTGCTGAATACAGGGGGACAATCACCTCCCTACTCCTGCTGGACACACGGTTTCTAATCCAGGCCAGGAAGCCATTGGCCTTCTTGGCTTCAAGGAGAAGAAGCTGGTGCAGCAGCAGCTTCACTTCCCTGGGGAAAAGCAAAGCAGAGCCACTGGAAGCTGGCTTTGGATCCTGGGCTGGTCTGGACTGACCTGGTGCCTTTTCCCTGGCTGCAACTCAGCTATTAAATGGGTTGAGTCCTTGAGTGGCTGCATGGAAATGGGATCAAGACTGGGCTTGCTAAGTGCCACTCCTGTGGAAATGTCTTGTTTCATAAGGAAACTGAGTACAGATGAGAAGATGTCTTGGGCAGGGCATCTCTTGGGCTGTAGAGCAACGAGTGACAGAAAGATCCTGTCACCGCTCTGACGACAATGCGTCGGAAAGAAAAGAGCTGCTCGGAGCCGACAAAAGAAACCAGGTTTTCCTCCAAGAACAGAGAGACAGCTTAAGGGGACTTTCACCACATGAAATCTGATCAACGTTAAAACCCGAGTTAAAATTAGTTGCAGGAACGGTTCCTGCCCTTGGGGCTTGCTGTCAGATGCTGTGGTCTCATTTCCCTGCTTTATTAAAATGTTTAGCCGCTCGGAGAAATGAGAAACAATCTCACGTGAAACTTTCCGGGGCGCTCTGCGTGATTGTCTGTTGAAGTTGTCGGAAAGGCTCCGCTGGGTCTATTCATCTTCTTTTTCCGCCTCTGTTTCCATGTTTTAAACCTCTCTCTCTATCTCACGCTCCCTTTTCTCATCGCAGCAAAAAAACCCCACCCCAACCCCTTCTCCCAAGAATGGAAATGGATGGTGATCTTTATATCTTAGTGGGGAAAATGGGGTCAGAGCCAAAGGTGTTGGCATGAGCCTGCTGTTGTGCAACATTAAGTGTAGCTCGGGGTTTCAAGTACAGAGACCTCTGCCTGCCCAGTGCCATAGCAACCAACACTCCTAATGATGCCTAAGCTGTGCACTGAAGATTCAGGAAGAGGAGAAGGAGGGAAGGGGGGGATAGCAGTTAGAGTATTTGAATGTGAAGTATTAAGCGAGGCTTTCATGTGAACAATGTCCTTTCTTGCTTCTCCCCGTAGCCGTGAAGAATTTTTATAAGGAAACCTCTATTTGACAGTGCAAAAAAAAAATGCTAATGACTGTAATTTCTTTAGGGGAAGAAGAGAAGTTACTTGAAATAGGTGGGAAACTGCAGTCGTTGCTAGAGACTTACAGGGGAGGGAGAAGAATAGCAACACGAGCTAATGCTCGTGTCTCTGGTGGCAACTCTTCATGACAGCTTTGCTGCCGAAGGACAACGTTTCTGCGCCTCTCTGGGACTTGCTCAGCTCGGTCCCAGATCGCAGCCCCTTCAGGGCTCTCCCTAGACCTCTTGTTAAAGTTACAGCCTTCAAAAGTTGAGCGGTTTGTTAGGAGCCAAAAGGTAAGAAATAGGAACAGAAGGAAAGGAGATGGGGAGGGAGTCCGGTGTAGGGCAATGAGGATGATGAAGGGAGTGGAGCACCTCCCTTGTGAGGAGAGGCTGAGGGAGCTGGGTCTCTTGAGCTTGGAGGAGACTGAGGGTTGACCTTATTAATGTCTATAAATATGTGAAAAATGGGTGTCAAGAGGATGGAGCCAGGATCTTCTCAGTGTCACCTAGTGATAGGACAAGGGGCAGTGGGTGTGAACATAGGAGGTTCCACATCAATATGAGAAGGAACAGTGAGGGTGACAGAGCACTGGAAGGGGCTGCCCAGGGGGGTTGTGAAGTCTCCTTCTCTGGAGACGTTTAAAACCCACTTGGATGTGTTCCTGTGTGACTTGGTCTAGGTGATCCTGCTGTGACAGGGGGATTGAACTAGATGGTCTTTCAATGACCCTTCCAATCCCTAATGTGCTGTGATTCTATGAGAGTCACCTGGAAGCTCAGATCTGACTGTTTTCACGACTGGGACAGTCATACCCCCACCAATGCCACGGAGGATGCCAGCCTGTGAGCCACCTTGGAAGTGGTGAGATCAGGTAGGTTGGCCCTCAGTCTCTACTTTTTTCATTTAAAAAACCACTCCAGATGAGCTGGTGTCATTTCATCTGATGCTTGCACTGAATTCCTTCAAGCAGATTTAAGTCTCTTAACTTTCATAGAATCCTAGAATTGTTAAGGTTGGAAGAGACCTACAAGACCATCAAGTCCAACCATCAACCCAAGGCCACCTTGCCCACTAAACCCCATTTCCTAGCGCCTCATCTATGTGTTTTCTGAACGTCTCCAGGGATGGTGATTCCACCACCGCCCTGAGCAGCCTCTTCCAACACTTGTCCACTCTTTAAGCTTTTTGACCCTTCCCCTGCCCTTGCTCACAATGCAGCTCCTTCAGACAATCCAGGGGTGGGGATCAGCAGGTCTTTTCATGGATTTATTTGATTTCTTTTGTTTTCAAGCCCTGAAAACCCCTGTAAGAAGCTGCCTGCCCTGTTGCACCACAGGCCAGCAGAGCTCTACTCACCTGAGCGTGCTTCTGGGGTGGATGCAAGACGAAGGAGCGCGAGTGACCGCTCCATTTGTTATCTGCACTGGCACAGAGAGGCACGGACTGTGCTTTTCTGTTCCTCCTTGAGCCATGTGCTAGTAGCTGGTGCCAGAGATGGGATTTTACACAAGCTGGCACTTTCTTCTGCCCCAAATACCGCTCGGCTTATGGCTCCACCAAGGAGGATGCGAGTGCCGCCATGGACAGGGAGAAGAGCAGCGGCACAAATGTGCAGACTGTGTCTGGTGCAGGAATCTTCCCTCTAGGCTTTCTGCCCAGTTACCTGGGAGGTTAATGGAGTGCAGGGCTGAGCTGTTGTTCAGCTGGCTCTACCTCTTTAAGGCTGTTCCTTGACAGCCTGCGATTTTTGTCGCTATTTATTTGATCCAGTGGGCTCCAAGAAAGCTGGGAACTCATATCTCTCCCTGTTTGAACTGTATGTGATTAATTATAGACCCCAAGAACGGGGCCCTTGCCTATCTCTCATGTTTAAATTGCCTCTCAGGATTTTGCAAGGCAAAGGGCCCTCTTCAGATGCTACCTCTGACTCCGTCTTGGTCAATCCTCCCCTGGTTTTGCTGGACCTGCAGCTGATTCATAGTGAACTTGAAGAACAAATTAAATGGAGTGCTTTGTACTCAGATTTGCTGGTCCCGACCCTTCTGCCACTGCTTGAGAAGAAGACTGTGTTGATTTAAGCAGTGCAGGAAAGAGAAGTGCAAGTCAACAGTGCAATGGGATGGGGAGGGATGCTGCCCTGCTTTCTCCATCCCATTCCATTCCCAGAAGAGAGGCACAGAGAGACTCTACAGCTGCTGCCTTTGGCCCTGGTGTTTGAGGTGGAGGATCCAGCATTTGCACAGAGAATTCAGCAGCCCTGTTTGTAAGCCAAGGCCATCCTGTGCTTGGTGCTACACAGAGAGGGAAAGCAAGCAGAGACAGGGTGTGGGAGGGCGGGAGGGCTTGCAGGAGCGATGAGACACTGTTGTCACATCTAAGTGGTCATATCTAAGGTGGTCCTTGGGACAGGAAGGGTCTGAATTCAGGAGAAAAGATCCCCTCCACCCAGAAATACCATGAAGCAGGTAGGATGGTTGGGATAAGCACATAGGAAGGGAAAGTTGAGGGATGAAGAAAGTGGTTTGGATAAGAGGTGGAACCAGAACAAAATTGAGGTCTTCCTCATAGCTCTGTTGGCAACTGATGAATGCTGGCGTAAAGACCAGCACTTTGGGGTGTAGGGGTTCCACAGAAAGAAAAAGGTGAAAAGAAAAAGGCAAGGACTGTCTTAGGGAGCTGGGTCTCTTGAGCTTGGAAAAAAGGAGACTGAGGGGTGACCTCATTCATGTTGATAAATATGGGGAGGGTGGGTGTCAGGAGGATGGAGCCAGGCTCTGCTCAGTGGCATCTAATGATGGGACAATGAGTGTGAGATGGAACATAGGAGGTTCCACAGCAACATGAGAAGGAACTTCTTTCTGGTGACTGTGCCAGAGCCCTGGAAGGGGCTGCCCAGGGGTGGTTGTGGAGTCTTCTTCTCTGGAGACATTTAAAACCCACCTGGATGTGTTCCTGTGTGACTTGGTCTAGGTGATCCCTGCAGGGGGATTGGCCTAGATGTTCTTTCGAGGTCCCTTCCAATCCCTAACGTTCTGTGATTCCCCTACCAACACACTCAACACTGGCCTGAGGCTTCTCATTCATGGATGCCTCAGCAGCATAGGAGGAGATATGGGGCTTGGAAGGACCATCCACCTCTACCCTGTGCTGTGTTCTGTGTGGAGAGATTGCATGTGAATGTTCAGAGAAGCAGCAGACCTGGGCAATGAGCAGGATGATTGTGCTGAAAGTCCTCTGCCCTTTCCTCCCTGCCCCACCTTTCCCACTTCACCATCAGCTTTGGCTGTGGCAAGGCTGACTGCAGAAGCCGGCCAAGCTCTCTCTGCTTGTGATGGTGTTTCTTCTGTTGTGCAGGGGAGAACATTCCTCTCCAGGCTCTCAGACAGGCTTGTTTCCCAAAAGCGTGGTATGGGGCGCAGACAGACAAGGTCTTGGTGCAGCTGGTAGGGAGAGCGAAGCCCCTCCATCCCCCTCCCTTCCCTTCTCCCCAGCATCCAGCCAGTGTTGGGCAGTGTCTGTTTTTAGCAAGATTCAACAGCTGAGCTGATTTTCCAAAGGGACACATAAAACAAACAGCCTGCCATCTGCTCTATTGTCCTGGAATTGTGGCTTGGAGGGTGGGTGGAGAGGGAAGGAGGAGAATGAGAAACGGAGGTGGGGGGAGAGGATGGGAAGGATGGGGAGCGGAAGAGAGGAGAAAGCAGAAAGGGGAGGCAGGGAGGTCATGGGAGAGGGAGAGGAGGGTAAAGGCTGGGGGGAGAGAAAGACAGAAGGCGGTAAACAAAAAGGAGAGCTGTGTGAAAGTGGGGCTATGAGGGGAGAGGACCAGAGATAGACATGAGGGTAGACTGGCCTTACTTGGGATCCCTCCCAGTGCTGTGAGCCCCAGAGGCAGCCACCTCCAGCACTGCCGTCCTTGCTGAGCAGGAGCCTGAGTGCAAAAGAAACCAACTGGATTTAGTGGCCTGGATAATCAGTCCCCTTCCACCCACACAGCCCTGCCTGCTTGCCTGACATCCACCCCCTCCCCTCTGCGTTGGCTTTTATTGAGTGCCGCAGGGCAGGGATTGAACTCGGGTTTGGCAGCAGAGTAAATAACAGCAACACTGGCCTCTCTGGCCCGGGGGGAGAGGAGGGTTGGTTTTAATCAAAGGTAAATAACAGTCAGTATTCTCTGACCCTTAATCCTATTTCCTAGAACCGAAGAATAATGTTCCAACCTAGACACGTGATGCTGGGCCACAGGAGAGACGGATGGCTACTGAGTCAGCCAGCTGCTGGGCACAGTGGAGATGAGGAGAGCAGAACCCTGGGTGAGAAGCCACAAGGCAGGTAGTTCATTCTGGCTGGCCTGGGACTGTGCTGTTCTGGCTCTTCTTCATGTGTTTTCCTTGCTCCAGTCATCCCAAAAGATGGGCTGGCTTGCTGGCAAAAACACGAGCCCAGTTGATTAAAGGTTCCCAGACTTGCTCTGTTGACAGGAGAGCTGGGATGCAGCTGATATCCTGCATCTGTGTCCCTGAAGGGCGTTTTGCTTTCCGCGGTGGCTTGGAGAATGGTGATTGATTACGAAGTCGTGCTTGCTCTTACGTGGTCGTTGAAGGAAACACTGTGGGTTCATGCTTTATCTCAAGCAAGATTTCAGTGCAAGATGCAGAGTGAGATTTCAGTGTTCAAAAGAAATCATAAAGTCATAGAATCATTTAGGCTAGAGAAGACTTTTGAGACCATCGACTCCAACCACTAACTCAGCTGTACCAAGCCCACTGCTCAACCACATCCCTAAGCTCCATGTCTACATGGCTTTTAAACTCACCCAGGGATGATGATTCAGCTACCTCCCTGTGCAGCCTGATGACCCTTCCAATAAAGAATTTTTAATTAATGTCTGAACTAAACTTGTTTGTGGTGTTGTTAGTCTGGTGACACAAGAGAAATAAAGAGGTGGGTGGTGTTATTGAGCTATCAGGAGGTTATCTAGTTCTGCAGCAGAGCCAGCCACCTCCTGTCATATGTTAGTTCATCCAGTTCTTAAAAAAACAGACTACTGGTGTCAGACTGGAAAACCAGATTGGTGGTAACAAAACACTGACAACAGCTTGGTCTGGGAAGGGCAGGTTTGTTCTGCAACCCTCTGCCAGCACTGATGTGTAGATGCTCATGGAGCAAATCTCTGGGGCGCTGCTTTCTCCTCAGTTGAGCACCTGATTTGCAGTTCTCTGGAGCAAAAATGGACTGGTGAGGCCAGGACATGATTGCAAAGAGGCAGATACACAGAGCTGAGGACAGAGGAAACCAGCTCCCTTCCAGCCCTTTCATCTTGCAAAATGACCTGGCAGTCCGCAGTAGGGGCTTGAGCTGCTGTGGAGACAGAACAACTGTCAAGCCCGTGGGTGGAGCAGAGTTTTAAGACCACTTTTCAATTTAAGCCTTTTGTAAACCTCAAGGCCATGGAGAGAAATCTTCTTACCCAAAGTTCCCTGGTGGTGAGTGTGCCCCGACACACACAGCTCTTGTGTGACTGCTAGTGCCTGGTCAGACAAGCTGGACAGACCAGGTGCAGATGGCACAGCTGAGTTCCAGCTCAATGCCTGCTCTTCCAGCATGGATGCTGAGAGCCTGGAATCCAGCAGCAACGAGGATAGAGAGCACCCAAGCACAACCCAGGGTGACACAGGCTGGATGTGTTCCTGTGTGATCTTCTAAGGGTGATCCTGCTCTAGCAGGGGGAATTGGACTAGATGATCTTCAGAGGTTCCTTCCATCACATAACATTTTGTGACTCTCTGAGTACTGAGAGCTTAGCCCAAGGAAAAATGAGGACCCTCCTGCAACAAAGGATAGCTGATCCTTACAGAGGTCAGAAATGCAGCTCCTGAGATGCCTTATTCAGCTCCCCACCCGTGGGCACACGCTTCACCACCAGTCATCCAGTCCTGCCCTTAGAGAATCCAGCCCTGCTGCTGCAATTACTGGCAGGAGAGAGGAAGGGGAAAAAATATCTTTTACATCTGGTTGACTACGTGTTTCTTTTTCCCTTGCTCAGCTCAGTCTAGGAAGCTGTTTGAAGTCCCTGGGATGGTTCCTACCCTCTAGGCGGGGGAGTGGGAGGAAGGAGGAGGGGACTGCGAGTCTGGGAGGCGGCGGGCTCTGCTCAGCACCCTGGACAGGGACGGACCCCTCCTTGCCTGGACCTGTGTTGTCTCTCTCTGCCTTCCACGCTTTGCTTTGGCTTCCCTTCCCTTGCCTCGTCCTGCCTCCCTCTGACCTGTCTTCCTCTCCCTTGCCTTGTTTTACCCTCTGTCTTTGTCCAGGCTGGCAGGCAGCCTCCTGGAATGGCACGGCCCTGCTTTGGCTGGCAAGCCATGCCAGCCCCTTTCTGCTCCTGCTCAAGAACAAGTAGCAGTGCTGCACCTCCGTGTGCAGCTGCTCTGAAGCTGTGGCTCAGAACTGGGTTATTTAGTTCAGATAAATCCTCTTTGCTATCAGATTTGACATCAGGCAATCCCTCCAGATCCCTCCCTTTCTCCCTCTCTGACTTCCCCTTTCTCTTTCCTGCCCTGTGTTCTCTTTCCTCGCATCTGTGCTCTTCCCTCTCAGAGCTTCCCTCCCTTTTTCTTTCCCTGTAACCAGCTCTCTGTGAAGATAATTTCATCTGCTCACTTTCTGCTTCTCTGCACCTCCACATCACCGTTCGTGTCTCCGCTGCCCTCAGATCTGTGTATGTTCCTGCTTTCCTTTTTGTATTTCTGTTTCTCACTCTGTCTCCTGGCTGGTTCTCTTTGGTTGTTTCCACAGTGCTGCAAGTTTGTCAGAGAGCCCTTTCTGCCCTGGAATTCTGCTTGTTGAGATCAGATGCCACTTACTCAGCATCTACTTGTTTTTGAGGACCCTACTACAATTGATGGGGCTTGACATCCTCTGCAGGGGTTGTAACTATTTCACACACTGCTCTTTGCCTTCCAGCCGACCTGAGGAGGAACTTTCAGGGTGGTGGAGGCAGAAAGCAATCACAGAGAAGGAATTAAAGCCACAGGCAGTCTGGGAAACAGAGTCACTGGCTGATGGTGGAGTGGATTGAGTAGGGCTGTGATAAAATATACTTCCCGTATCTCAGAAGAATTCTGCTTGTTGTTTCTCTCATGGTCTGTGCCCACTCAGAACAAGCAGCTCTGGAATGGGGCAGAAGGCCATAGACACCTGAAGGGAAAGAAGAAGCTTGCAGAGAGTGATCAGGGCTTGTTCCAGGAATCCAATGTGGATGAGGAAGAGTAAAATGGTGCGGTGCTGAGTGCCTTCTTTAACACTAAGACCAGTTGTTCTCTGAGTACCCAGTCTCCTGAGCTGCATGACAGGAAAGAGGAGGTTGCAGTGAAGTGGGAATTTCTTTTCCCAGTCAACAAGATGACAGGAGATGGTCTGAAGTTGCTTCTTAGAAGGTTTAGCTTGGAAAAACTTCTTCACTGGAAAGATTGTCAAGCACTGGAAGAGGCTGCTCAGCAAAGTGGCTGAATCACCGTCCATGGATGTATTTAAGTCACACAGGTAACAGTGCTCAAGGATGTGGTTTAGCAGAGG
Organism: Rhinopomastus cyanomelas; assembly: GCA_013400115.1. NCBI lineage: Eukaryota > Metazoa > Chordata > Aves > Bucerotiformes > Rhinopomastidae > Rhinopomastus > Rhinopomastus cyanomelas. The sequence continues at coordinate 133,084 of VXBP01000231.1, read as the reverse complement.
TCTTGGTAGAGTTAAATTATTGCTTGGACTTGATGATCTTAAAAGTTTCTTCTAACCAAAATCATTCTATGGTTCTATGATTGTTTAATTTCTATCTCACCATTGATACCCTCAGAGTCCAGTCTAGGTGGCACAGGAACCACCTCTGGCTTCCCCTGTGAGGCTGGCAAAGCCTGACACGTCCCTGAAGCAGGTCTCCAACACTGCTGCAGGACACCAGTAACGTGCGTTGACGTATTTCTCAGGAGCTGGTGCTTAGCTGGCAAGAAGTCAGGCTGAGGGCTTCACTGCAACTTGGAAGTGATCCAGTTTGGGATAAGGGGATCTCAGTTTCAGTTGTAGAAAACCATTTTAATTTACAGGAACCCAGGCAACTACCAGCCTGACACTGCTTTGGCTGGGATTTAGCCAGGGGAGCATGGAGAATGGGATCCATGCCAACACCTTAGGCTACTGGATTTGAGTAGTGAGGAGAAAGGAAGGAGGTCTGGCTGCCTTTCACTTTTTTGTGGTGTCTTTTGCAACAGGAGCCCCTGCGGCAGTGACAGCCTCATCCGCGGGTAACTGGATAAATGGACTGAAGCAGTTGGAGATTGAGTAGATGGATCTGGAAAAACAGCAAATGTGTTTCACCTTGCTGGCTCAACAAGCCACAGCGTGGCATCCAGAAGATCTCACGGACTGTTTGGGAGAGGCGATGGATTTTCTGTCAAGCTGGAGTTGTTCTCTGCGAAGGGACATTTACATTTTTACCAGACAAAGTTTTTCTGGCCTGAGATTCTTCCAGCACTTTGGGTTAATAGGAGTAGAGGCTGGCTCCGCATTGTCTGGGGCTCGACATTTAGATGACTGTCAGAGGAGGAGAGAGGGCAGCAGGTTCAGCAGTGCTTAATGAAAAGCTGAGGGAGATGAAAGTAAAGTTTTGACTCTACCTTGGACACTCTCAGCCTACTTTTAGCTCTACTCTAACAAAGACCAGGGAAGAAGGATGTCTGCTCCCTCCCTGCCAGAGAATCACAGAACATTAGGGATTGGAAGGGACCTCAAAAGATCCTCTAGTCCAATTTCCCCTCCACAGCAGGATCACCTAGATCAAGTTGCACAGGAACATGTCCAGGTGAGTTTTAAATGTCTCCAGAGGAGGCTCCACAACCTCCCTGGGCAGCCCATTCCAGTGCCCTGTCACCCTCATGGTGAAGAAGTTCCTTCTCATGTACATGGCATTTCAAGACCACAAGCAGCCCCAGTCAGGGTGGTTACACCATGTGTTAGCCCCACAGTGATTTTTTTTGGATGTCTAATCAATTTCTATGTCTTCCTCCAGCACAGTTTCACTTGCTGAGGCTGCAAGAACATCTTTGCCTGCTCCTTTTAAAAGCAACTCCTTCCCTTGCATGGTTTGTTTTGATGCCACTGCTTCGCAGGAATTCCAAACAGCATCCTGGTGGAAGCACTTGCAGGGTTCAGCTCTTTACCCATGACATGTGAAAGAAAGCTCCTCCTTGAGGACTCCTCTCTGCTCCATCATCTAGCAGCTCACTGCACATGTCTCCCTCATAAACCTCCAAACACCTCAACAAAGCAGCCCATTCTCAAACCCCAAGTATCTCCCTGGATAATCCAGTTTCCATTGATTCTTTCCAACTAACAATTGCCCTGAAGAGTAACCAGACCTGGGATTCATCTTCTCTACAACACAGGAGCTTGGAAGGAGCTTTAAGACCTCCCTGCTAACTAGCTCACATCTTATCTGTCAGGTCACAGTTACCTCTGCTTGAATAACTTAGATAGCAGAGCACAAAGTGACCAGCTCCACAGAGGGTTCTGAACACCTCAGACATGTGAACATGTTGCTAGAATAACCCCAGTGGTTCTAGAGCTCTTCAGGTTTTCTCCCACTGTAAATCAGCACAGATCCACAGGGGCTTCAGACTGCCACTCAGTGTGCACAGTCCTGGGGGGTTTCGCAGCACAGGCTGGGAATCCACCAGTAGGTCTGAACCCCCGTGCCCTGAGTCCAGGGAGAATGATCCCAGCCTTCCCTGCTGTTTCTGCCAGGGCAGGTCTGGACAGACAAAACAGGGGGAGGTGTCTAGAGGAACTGAAGGACACAGAGCTAATGGAGAGAGTACAGTGCAGAGCCATGAAGATGATGAAGAGGATGGAACACCTCCCTGATGAGGAGAGGCTGAGGGAGCTGGGTCTCTTTACCTTGGAGAAGAGGAGACTAAGGGGTGACCTCATGAATGTCTATAAATATGTGAAGGGTGGGTGTCAGGAGGATGGAGCCAGGCTCTGCTCAGTGGCATCCAGTGATAGGACGAGGGGCAATGGGTGTGAGCTGGAACACAGGAGGTTTCACGTAAATATGAGAAGGAACTTCTTCCCAGTGAGGGTGACAAAGCACTGGAAGGGGCTGCCCAGGAGAGTTGTGGAGTCTCCTTCACTGGAGATGTTTAAGACCTGCCTGGACATTTTCCTGTGTGACTGGGTCTAGGTGATCCTGCTGTGGCAGGGGGATTGGACTAGATGATCTTTTGAGGTCCCTTCCAATCCCTAATGATTCTATGATTCTGTGATTGTGTGAACTGGAGGAAAATATAATGTTAAGAATGAAGGCTTGCACATCCTAGTGTGAAGGCGGCTTTCAGCCACCCAGAGAAGGTGAGTAGCCAGGATGTTTTTGCCCCAGTTCTGTGGAGACTCATTCACTACAGCCAGAGCCTCCTCTCCCACCACAGAGTCAAACCATCTGAATGGCACCAAGCCTCAACGGGGAGAGTGTCCTTCTTCTCAGCCCCTTCCACCACACCTCTGATTTTCTTGCCCCTGGGAGCAGAGGAGCAGGGGATGGACTTTTCCTCCAGCCCCTGGGGTTCCCTGCCACATCTCTGTGGTAACGCTCGGTAAGCAGGAGATGAAGCCCACGCTCACCCACCCACACCCGAGCCGAGCGCTGCCTTGAAGTGGTTCTGTCCTGGCTTTCTCCTCACAGTGGCTCCTTCGGGCCCGTGGCCCAGGGCTGACAGGACTCCATGCTGCTTGCGGGATGGTTCTCATTGGTGCTGGAAGGGCGCTCATCCTGACGGGGCTATCGGGGTCTGGTGGGGTCATGGGGACACTCAACTCTACAGGGGCACCGGGGCTGTGCAGGGCTCGGCCAGTCCGAATAGTCCAGAGGTGGGGCCAGCAGAGGGCACTCCGATACCACCGCTCACCCACAAGATCGAGCCCTCCCATGGACAACGAGACCCCTTCCAGAGCCCCACAGCTCTTCTTGGCTCTCCCCTCAGTGTAGGAGCCAACAGGGATCAAGGGCAGCAGCCTGCAGCTCTGCAGTCTTCACTGCATCAAGGGGAAGGAGAAAATGGGTGAAGAGACTGCAAAGAAGTCCAGCCATAGCTCTGCTACCCATGCCTGTCTCCATCAGCTCACAGCAGTCCCACCACTCAGCCATGGATGGTGGACACAGCGCTTACAGCGCAGGGTCTTCCCTTCTGGGGCAATGGGTGCAGCATGGCTCCAGCACAGGGCAGCTGCGGGAAGACACTGCCCTTCACTCCTTGGAGGGACTGCTGAGCCTCAGGCTTGTAGCAGGATCTGTCAGTCCCTTTCCCCAGTTGCCTATCTTGGTGGCATCCCTGTCTCTCAGAGCAGCTCTGGTCATACCCCAGCCATCTCCACGTCACAGACAGCTGGCAAGAGTGTCACCAGGACTGACCTGCAGATGCAAGATAGTTGAGGCTGGTCCCTTGGCAGATGACACTGCCCTTAAGGGAGACAGGAGAGCGCCCGTTTTAGCCCTCCTGCTCATGGCATGGGGTGGCCACGGCAACGGAGAGGGCTCTGGTGAAGCCCTGATGGGTTGAGACATCCTCGTGAGAGGTGCCTGGCAGTAGACTCTTCTGGAGAAGGGTTTTGCCCAGGCTGCAGTGTAGCAAAACTTTCCAGGAGACTTGCTGGCCAACCCTGCAGGAAGCTGAGAGTTGCCGCGCTGAGCCGTCTCCCGCGTCCTTAGCACGCAGAAGCTCTTTACAAACAGCTCAAGGAGTGCAGGAGGGATTTCTAGTGCTGTGCTCACAGCAAAAGCGGTGCCTCACGGACCACACTGGTCTGCAGCCACAAAATCCAGAGGTCCCTGGACCAGCCTGCCTGTTTCTGAGCTCTGGACACCTCCCATGCCATAAAGCAGCGTGACAGCTACATGGGAAAGGGGTACTTGCAGAGGGTCAGGGGTTCCCTGGCTTCTCTGCAGAGGTGCCAGGAGCAGAGCATCTTCCTGCATGCTCTGAGAACCTGAGTGCCTTGTGGCTTTGCCTCAATAAATCTGGAGCAGCTAGAAATCTGCAGCAGCTGGCTTAAGCTCCCCCAGGGCTCTGAAGCAAACACATCCAGCCTGATGTGTTTTGTTTGCCCACTCACTGTGCTTCTAATTGCAATGTTTGTAGCTTGAGAAATTGCTCCTTAGACTACAGTACCCACAGTCCTTCGCTGGCAGCTTCCACAGCCTGTTAGGGTGAGTGAAAACCCAGACTGGGGGGTTTTTCCTCACCTGACCCATGCAGGCTGCTGGAGGTCTCCAGTCAAGCCTGACCTCCCAGCAAATGCGCTTACTCCATTCACTGGGCAGACTGGTGAGGACAGTGAGAAATGCAGCCGTGGTTCCCTGCCTTCTCCCAGGGGGGCCAATTCCAGACCCTAGTCCTAGCGAGCAGGGATTCTTGAGTCTATTTCCTCTCCATCTGTGCAAAGCCTTGCCCAGAACTTTTCCCAAGTGAACCCTGAAGTCCAGTTTGAGCAAGAGAGAGATCACAAGGCAGAAACAACCGGCATAATGAACCATATTTAAAGTGATATTTTTTATGCCTTTGGAGTTTGGTTAATTTATAATCTATAAAAGTCTCTGCATAATTGTATCTTGATTAAAATGGTATAATTAGGCGCTCTGGATCTCTCTCCCCTTTCCCTAAGATTATTTCTGTCTAATTGCTTTAATCTGTGTTTTCATGCACCCACTAGAAAATCAAAGCTTGCTCCCATGAGGATGCGGGTGAGAGTGAATAAAGCTGACGACTCATTAAGCGCAGTAGAGGGAGAGAAAACTGCATCTAAATCACCGCTACATTAACGAGGTAAAATAAAAAATCAAACCGAATCAATAACAAGGAGATAGAGGATTTGGGAAGAAGAAGAAATCTGCAACAAAACAACCTGATGGAGATTTTAATATGAATGAAGAGGATGTTCGACAGTGGATCGGTTGTCGTTAGAACTGACTTCGTCCGTTGTTGGTGAAGAGGAAGAAGTCTGGGAAGTTCAGTTCTTCAAATCACAGAATCACAGAACATTAGGGATTGGAAGGGACCTTGAAAGATCATCTAGTCCAATCACACAGAATCATAGAACATTAGGGATTGGAAGGGACCTTGAAAGATCATCTAGTCCAATCATACAGAATCACAGAACGTTAGCCCCAGTTACCAACAAACAGGCCACTTATTTCCCTCCAAGTGAAGAAATCAGGAAAACAAGACATTTGGAAGAAGCTTCTGGTTTATGAACATGTGCTCTACTCTCCTGAGGAGGAGACCAAGGTAGTGCTCTCCTTTGATCTCTCAGTGCAGGGGAGGGTTACTGCTGTTTGCCACTTGCCCAGCTCAAGTGGTCACTCCCACACGCTGCAGTGTGGAGAGGTTGGTTTTTAGCCCAGATGTGACTGGAAAACTTTGTCACCAGGCTGTGTACAGCACCCTTTGTTTTCAGCAGTGCTAAGCAGGGTAGACAGGGCACCCTACGGGTGCAGCCACTCTCTTCTGGGATCTGGAGCTCTGTACTCTGTGGCACAGATGTGGTCCATGACAGGGTTGGTGATCCAGCTGCCCAGAGCGTGTGTGAGCACCAGGGTTTCATCTCCACACATCACTGACAACATGATCTGGCTTTAACCCATCCACCCCCTCGTCATTAGTGTGGGATGTCATGCATGTGCAGTTCACAGAGTCACAGAACATTAGGGATTGGAAGGGACCTGGAAAGATCATCCACTCCAACCCCCTGCCACAGCAGGATTGCCTAGAGCAAGTTGCACGGGAACATCTGTAAAGTTTATCAGCCAGTCACCTTGGCCAAAAATTGGTCTCCTCAAGACCTTCATCGTCCATTTTGCACTTTTTCTGGCCATGAATGCACAGTTTTGGGAAGAGAAGGCACAAGGCATGTGAGCATGGCAAGGGAAGGATGGCTTGGCTAGTTAGAGCTGATGTCCCTGCAGAAAGCTTGCCCCACCTGCATCTAGTGATAGGACGAGGGGCAATGGGTGTGAGCTGGGACATAGGAGGTTCTACCTAAATATGAGAAGGAACTTCTTCCCAGTGAAGGTGATGGAGCACTGGAACAGGCTGCCCAAGGGTATTGTGGAGTCTTCTTCACTGGAGATGTTTAAAAACCATCTGGATGTGTTCCTGTGTGACTTGATCTAGGTGATCCTGCTGAGGCAGGGGGATTGGACTGGATGATCTTTCAAGGTCCCTTCCAATCCCTAATGTTCTGTGTCTCTGTGATTCTGTGATCCCCTGGACCCTGGCTGCAGAGAAGGCCCCAAAGCTTTGCCCTAATTGAGGGAATAACTTGCTGTTCCATCAAGGGTAGAACTGGGGGTTCTGCTGGGTCACTGCTGTACCACAGCTCCAGGTCCCCCCAGGGTTTCCCTGTCAGCATCCTCTGAGGAACGAGCACGGTGGGAGGATCGATGGCCATGTCAGCATGGCAGCTGACAGGACAACACTGAAAAAGAAAGCAGGATCAGCTCCTTGCAGCCCTGGAGTTCAAGAAAAGCCTAATCTAATTAAGTGGAGACCGCTGTCAAATTACCAGCTCTCTTTTAACGCAGCCATTTAGAGAGGTTTGGTGTATTTATAGCAGGCGAGCCAGGGAGGGCTTTTCTCTCTGGAGGTTATCTTAACGTTATGAGAGATGTGTAATGTTAAGACTCTGGCTTTGAATTAGCTCCCATCCTCTGTCTGGAGAACATTTTGCACAAGCTGTGAGACACTAAAATGTGATCTGAGCTAGCTCCTGCTTGTGCCTGTGAAGGGAGCGTCTGCCCGGGGGGCTGTGAATCTTGTCCTAAGCCAGCAGTGGAGAAGTTTCCTTTTGGGGTTAACATCATGGAATCACAGAGCATTAGGGATTGGAAGGGACCTCCAAAGATCATCCAGTCCAATCCCCCTGCCAGAGCAGGATCACCTAGACCAAATCACACAGGAACATGTCCAGTGAGGACCACAGCAGCATCACCTAGACCAACTTGCACAGGAACACATCCAGGTGGGTTTTAAACATCTCCAGAGAAGGAGACTCCACAACCCCTCTGGGCAGCCTGTTCTAGATTTCCTTGAAGTGAAAGTGTCCTGTGCAATCAGATCAGGTCAGTCTGGAAAGTGAAAGAGAAGGGACTGTCTTGCCATGGTCAGACCAAGCGCTGGAAGGGGCTGCTCAGGGAGGTTGTGGAGTCTCCTTCTCTGGAGATGTTTAGAACCCACCTGCACATGTTCCTGTGTGATTTGGTCTAAGTGATCCTGCTGTGGCAGGGGGATTGGACTGGATGAACTTTTGAGGTCCCTTCCAATCCCTGATGTTCTACGATTTTAAGACATTAGCTGCTGTTTTCTGCTGATCTTTGATGGGGGTGGGATGGACCTGTCACAGAGGGTTAGAGAAGAATGGAATCATACAATGGCCAGGGTGGGAAGGGACCTTCAGGATCATCTAGTTCCAACCCCCCTGCGCAGACAGGGACACATTCACTAGACCAGGTTACCCAGTGCCCCAGCCAGCCTGGTCTTCAGCACTTCCAGGGATGGAGCAGCCGTAACTTCCTCGGGCAGCCTGTTCCAGCATCTCAGCACCCTCACAGGTAAGTGTGTGGAGAGGCTCTCAGCCCCACAGCCCACTGGGGTTGCTGGTTGATGTGGTGCCCCCGATTTGCCTTCCCTTGATTAGTGTGTCTGGCATCCTGCAGCCTCTCTGTTACACTCCCTCTAATTCCACCTCTTGGGGAGCGCCCGTGTGGCAGGATCTGTGTCAGATGATCCCTCAGGCTCAAGGAGGTAGGGCGTGGGACATGCTCCTTAGGAGCTGTTTCCATGCATGACAACAGTCGTAATCCTTAGCCCTTTATCTAGAGCTTTTACAAATGTCAATTCATTAACCTCTCACAATCACCCTCTGGGGTGAGGATTATTATCCACAGGACTGGGCAGACGGGGGAAGCTGAGATGTGGAGCTCCCAGCCTGAGGCTGTGGGATGAGGCAGTCGGTGTCACCAGGTCCTCCCTCACCCTCCAATAAACTTGCATCTCCTCTCCCAGTGAGGAGTGGGTTGGTTTCTTCGGGTCACCCAGTCTCTGACAAGAAGAGACCTTGCTGGCAGTGTCTACTGTTCATCTTTGGTTCTGAAAGAACCTTTCAAGACCAGTTGGGGCACTGAACCTTGTGCCTCTGAGCCACCTCAGACTGTCACAGTGGGAGGGCTGCATCACAGAGGCCGTGGCACTGCACTTTCTTCAGGTGCTGGGGCCCCCAGTGGGCTTCTGTGTCTGCCAGGTCACTAGACCACAGCTTGTAAGCAGAGACAAAAAAGGAGATAGGGACAGGGGTGTGGAGAAAGGGAACACGGCAGAAGGCGCAGAAGCCAGAGATCTTTCTGTCTCCTTCAACATCCCCATCTCCCTTCCAACTGTGATTTCCTCTGCTCTTAATGATGTATCTCATTCTTGATGTGAAAGATTAAAAACCAGGAGATTAAAAGATTACACAGAGTGGATGAGATGGACTCTGCTGCCTTCCTCCCTCTTGCTGGGACAGACCTCTGGGAAACCTCTCTCTCTCTCCTGCTTTTCCCATCTTTCCTTCCCTCCCACTTCTTGATCTTTAAAATCAAAAGGCCCCTGCCTGCTGATGGTTTGAGCCTTTCTGGCCATCTTCAAGGCCACTGTCTTATCCTTGCTCAAGGGTGGGTGGGGAGAGAAAGGATGTGTGTGAGCCTGGGGGAAGCACTGACACAATGTCCTAGCTGTCCATTTTCAATAACTGTCAGAACTCTTCTCGGAGGAACCTTCCTTCCCCAGGCAGCTCGTGTTGCTGGAGAGCTTTGTGATAAAGCAGGAAGAAGCTCCAAGGGATCCTGAACCCATTGCAATGCATGTACCATCCATGGTGATGGCAACCCCTCTTGGAACGAGAGTCCATGAGAAGAAGGAAGGAGTAGACCAAAGTGGTGATGGGTTTTGTTGGCTATTCCTTCTCTTACACAGAGGAGGGGCTGTCTGACCTGTTGGAGAGCAGTGCAGGAGAAAGGGACCTGGGGGTCCTGGTGGACAGCAGGATGACCATGAGCCAGCAGTGTGCTCTTGTGGCCAAGAGGGCCAACAGCATCCTGGGGTGGATCAGAAGGGGGTGGTTAGCAGATCAAGAGAGGTTCTTCTTCCCCTCTACTCTGCACTGGTGAGACCACATCTGGAGTGTTGTGTCCAGTTCTGGGCCCCTCAGTTCAAGAGGGATGTGGAGCTGCTGGAGGGAGTCCAGCATAGAGCAATGAGAATGATGAAGGAAGTGGAGCACCTCCCTTATTTGCTCCTGTTGACTACCAAGGTCTTGGGAGCATGGAGAGTGACATGTCTGTCTTACTTTGGGCTGGTCCCTCTGTTCTCTGCTCCTCCTCGTGACACCAATTGCTCCAGATTGTCTTCTGCTAATGGGGCCTTTGAAGGCTTGAACTGTCCCCCTGTAGTTCCAGTGTTGGAAAATCCAACAGCTTTCTGCCCTTTGATTTTGTTGCTCCCTCCTTGCTTGAGCTGACTGCTGCTCTTCTTGATGGCGCAGTAGAGGACTTGAGCCCGGCTCCTCCTGGGCCCTCTCTACAACATCCACAGCCAGAAGAGAGGAGAAAGTTGGCACGTTCGGAGATCCCTCAGCCTGATGGAGACAGCAGCATACAACACTTGCCTCCACCTCTAGTTCCACAGCTCTTAGGGTAGATCCTGAAAGCCCTTCCACCCTGGAGGCTGCAGGCAGTTAATGTTCATTGCACTGAGGGGATGCACTAGGGCTCTGCACGTGGTGGCCCCTGAACCCCCTCAGCTCTGCACAGAAGCAGGCAGGATATAACGGGGCAGGAACCATCCATGTCCCACAGCCCTCACGATGTGCAGGTGCCCATGCAGAGGGACCCTCGTGTCCATTCCTCACAGCTGTCAGTCCCTGGAAAACCATCCCTTGCCCCCCCATCCTCCTGGAGTCCCAGAGCTGAGCTGGGAGCACACGAGCAGGGAAGGAAATCTGCCAAGTTTGTCTTTCTCCCTCTCTCTTGAGCCTGTGAGGGAAGTTGCAGGAAAATAATGAAATAAAAGCCAAGGCCCAGAGAAAGCTGATTCATCCACAGCCCAGGGCCAGCGGCCGGCTCCAAGCAGAGCTGTAAAATCAATCTGTCACTGCTCACCGCAGTACAGATCAGCAGAGAGATTCTGACTGCAGCCAGGGCAGAGCCCAACCTCCTCACGGGGCCAGTTTTCCCCGGCTGTGGGACCCGGTGGGACCCCTGGGGAAGGTGGGCAGATGGGCAGGGGAAGAGGCAGAGAGTGGATCCGCCGGCTCCGTGAGCTGGAAGCGCTCCCAGCGAGGCTCCCTTCCCTGGCAGCAGGCTCCAAAGGCAGCGCCGGCACGCTGCGCGGCTGCCTCCCCTGCCCGGCGCTCCCCTCCTCAGGCAGGCGGGCAGCGCGAGGGCCAGGTGATGGGGAGCAAGGCGGGAATAGCTGGTGGCACCTAGAGGTACCATCCACGCTGGACATCACCCCAGTATTCCCCAGCCTGGGCACCCAAGTTCTGAGCTCTTCCAGGGCTTCACAGCTCCCTGGCTGGAACAACACTAGGGAGATTTTCTGATGAGATCAGCTCCCTCGCTCAGCCCCAACAGCAGCCTCCAGCAGCCCGACAGAGCAGCCGCTGAGCAGAAAGGTGTAAATCAAGGTGGCAGTCAGAGCTGTTTCCGAGAGGTCAGGTCTGGCTGGAGGAGGGTGGTGGTCTCAGAGACATCAGCATGAAAGAATTGGAAGGTATTTTTTCTCCTGTAATGCTGGGCAGACAGAAGGAGGCACCTCTGCAGCTGACTTCAAGTATCTATGACGTCCTCAGGAGGTTGTTTTTTTTTCACTTAGTGAAGTCTTTTTTTTTTTCTACTCATGAAGTAACAAACAACAGTCTTTCCAGGTCCTTTTGACAAGGTCATAGCTTCTGCAAAATAAAGATGGGGGGAGCTTCTGCACCCTCTGGATGATCATCTGCAATGGGACGAACGAGCATCAGGGGCTGGGCTTTGAATCAGGTGGAGGATTTGAATCGGGTGGAGGATGGAGATGTCCCACGCTGCTGGGGATGTGCTGCTTGGTTCTGCTTCTTTCTTGGGGCAGCTCTGTTTACTGCTCCTCCTGGGTCAGTGGGGGTTTGAACAAGCTCTGTTTGACCCTCATGGGCTCTGGCAGCACAAGGATTCTGCCCCAGCACTCCTCTGAGTCCAGCACAGATCTGTGCCTGCAAGTGAGAGCCCTTGGGAGACACATCCCAAAAGGACCACAAGATGATCCCGGAGCAGCTCACGTAGGAGCTAATTCTGCATTAATTTTGAGTCAAAAACCTTTATTCCTACTCCAACACCCTCCAAGATTAGATAGCATCTCTCTTTGGAGAAGGTAGAGAAAGATGGAAGCAAGTCCCTGTTTCTTTAGCTTTCGTCTTCAAAAGAGCTTGAAGGAAAAACCCCTTCATAAGAAACCCAAAGTGACAAAGTCAAGGAAGCTGGAGTCTGTATTCACCAAGACAAGATTCCTTCTCTCATCCCAGGCAGAGCTAATAGCTTTGGTGTTTAATCCACTGGGAACAGACATCTAGAGGTGGTCAAGAGAACATCCAGAAGTGTCCTCAGAGCTGCTCACCTCCTGTCTTTCTGAGGAACATGCATGTTTTTCTCTTGGGTTTGCAGGTTTGAGGTAAAAGATGATAGAACACAGCACGGCTTTGGTGGGAAGATACCTCAGAGATCATCTACTCCAGCCTCTCTGAGTTTGGCTTTGCTTGAGGTTGTTCTCCCAAGAGAGGAAAAAGTGTTCAGGGGGTTAAGAAGAGCTCAACACCCCCACCCAGGTCTGTGGGTGTGAGACAGATGGGGCAGTGGCATTGCTCTGCACTCACACAATAGCTCACAGGATGGGGAGGCAGGGCACAGGCCCTTCTTTGGGATCATAGAATCGTTATGGCTGGAAAGGACCTCCAGGATCATCAACCCACTGGGCATCACAACATAACAGGTAACAGTGAGGCTGCAGCAGGGTGTGAGTGCCAGTGAAATGCCTCTCTAATTCTTGGACTGTGAGAAGACAGTCACAGAATCACAGAATATTAGGGCTTGGAAGGGACCTCGAAAGATCATCTAGTCCAATCCCCTGACACAGCAGGATCACCTAGACCAAGTCACGCAGGAACACATCCAGGCAGATTTTAGACCTCTCCAGAGAAGGAGACTCCACAACCCCCCTGGGAAGCCCCTTCCAGTGCTCTGTCACTCTCACCATGAAGAAGTTCCTTCTCAGATTGATGTGGAACCTCCTCTGTTCCAGCTCACACCCACTGCCCCTTGTCCCAGATGCCACTGAGCAGAGCCTGGCTCCATCCTCCTGACACCCACCCTTCACATATTTATAAACATTAATGAGGCCACCCCTCAGTCTCCTCCAAACTCAAGAGACCCAGCTCCCTCAGCTTCTCATTTGTTTCCCATCAGAGCTTACTTGTGTTTGGTGTCTGTGCCCACGTGTGTGCGAGTGCTGGGGGGCAGGAGCAGGCGTCTCTATGAGCAGCCACGCGAGCATGTTGATATTTGTGCTGAAGGGAGCAGCTTCACCCAGCTGTTGCCTGCGTGCCCGTCTTTGTGAGGCAGGGGTGCAGATGGTGTCTGCCCAGCTGCACGAGGAGATTTGAGAGCATTTCCATTCGTTCTTACCACCTCTGCACGTGCCCGTGTCGAGGACACAGTCAGCGGGCACGAGAACACGTGGGTGTGAATCGGTCGTACGCGTAGGTGTTGGGGCAGATGTCTAAGGAACCAGAACAGCCTCTGAGCAGGAAACAAATAGTCTCACAGCGTTAGGATGGTCCTTGAGACATTTCTGAGCAAGATATGATGTGGTTGCCTGGAATAGCAGGAGACTGGATTGCACACCCCAGGAAGCCAGCTCCCATCCGGTGTCCGCTGCTCCCAAGTTTCTCTGCAGCTGTTGCACATCTGTGCGTGTCCCAGTGAGGCTGGCAGTCCCTCCACAGCTGTGGTGAGTGTGAGGGATGCTCTGTGTCCCTTCGGTCGTGGTGTGTGTGCAGGGACTGTCTGTGTCTAGCTGTCACGTGCACTTCTGCTCTCTGTGAAGGGGCTGCACTCTTCCTCCAGAGTCTCCCCGTGTTGGGTAAGATGGTTTCCTAACAGGTTCTGCCTTTGTGCAGTATCTGGGGGCTGTGGCTGCCTCACTTGCTGCGCATGGATGTTTGGCTTTGACCCCACCAGTGGTGGCACATGTGGGTCTGGGCACAGGGAGGTGGAAAGTCTTCCAGTAGGCTGCCACGCGCGTGCAAGGTGATGCGGTTTGGGGTGATTTCTGAGGAGCTGATGCATTTCTGCATGTGGTGATTCGAGGAGGTGCACGACAGTCTCCCCAGGGCGGTTGCCTGACAGTGTTTGCATGTGATGGAAGGTTTCCTCCACCTCCTGTTGAATTTTCATGTGCCAATTTTCTCAGCAAGCACTGCAGGGGCATGCATCAAGCTGTAGTTCCCCAGAGCTGCTGCACGGAGCCGTGGCAGTAGGGGTAGAGCTGTTGCATACGTGCACACGTGTGTGCGTGGAGCTCCTCAGGAGCTCTTGCTTGCACCTGCACCGTTCCCAGAAGCCATCGCATTTTCATGCGGGGGACTCGACTCATGCAGGAAGCTGTAGCCTCTTGTGCGTGTGTGCGCGATTCCCCAGCAGCTGTTGCTCGTGTGTTCCCGGGAAGCTGTTGTATGTTGTGTGTAGCCCGCCGGCAGCTGTTGTAAGGAAATTGTGCGTGTGTGTGCAGTTCCCCAGCAGCTGTTGCATGCGTGCTCATGTCTCCGGTGGAGGCCCACCCCTTTACGCCTGCACCCGAGCCGTGGCTGTTGCGGGCGAGGAGAAGCTCTGAGCTGGCTTCATGGGAGAGGGACCTTTTCCCCTCACAACCTCCTCCCCAGCTTCCAGTGGCCGTGCGGGCTCTGCTCCTATCACAGAATTAATCACTTAAATGCCAACGCAGCCCTCTGTGCCTTCTCCCCCCAGTGATGCTGCTGCAGCGAAGGCGGCAGCTCCCGGGGCCGTGCGTGCCCTCCCCGCGCCGCCGCTCCGTCCCCGCCTGCCGTGATCGCGTGTGTGCGTGGCCGCCAGCGCTGCCTCCCAGCAGCCGGCGATGAGGCAGCTGTGGGGCAGGGGACAGCGCGGCTGCAGGCAGTGACACCGGCTGGGAGATCCCACCAGCACCACCAGCAGCACCAGTACCAGCCGCCCACCGCGCGCATCCGCAGGGCTGCAAGTTGCTTTGAAGGCAGAAAGGGGGGCTTTTTGCGCCTCCGCTTCATCCCTGCCAATGCCCCGCGTGGAAGCGGCGAGCGATGGCCCCTCCAGGAGCAGGTACGTGGGGGTGACACGTTCTGGGGGGTGTGTGGCACGTTTTTAGGGGGTGAGTGTGGCTGTGCGGTCCCGGTGCCGCTGCCTCGCGTGGCCTCAGCTTCCCGTTGTCGCGGCGGAGATTGGAAGGGGAGGACCGAGGTGAGGCAGAAGGGCAGGGTGGATGGATGGGTGGATGGATGCTCCTCCAGCCCCTGCGGGCTCTCCCTGCGGGAGAGGGGGGGTGGTAAGGGTGTGTGATTATTGCTGAGCTGAAGATGAAGGCAAGGGGTGAGTGCAAGGGAGATGGGGAAGTGGCCAGGGAGGACAGGGCTGATGCGGTGAGGGGGTGATGTCCACATGGAGTGTGATAGGAGGGAGAGAACCTTGGAGACAGTCTCCCTCTCAGTGTGCCTGTGTGTGCGCGTTCGCTTAGGATGGGGATGCTGAATAGGTCCAGGGGATGCTGAATAGGTCCAGGGCTTGCTGCACACAACTGGGTTTGACTGGTCTGCTTCTACTCAGACCTTGCAAGAGGAGGGGATTCGTGTGTACGTATGTATATTTATGTAGCTGTATGTCTTTGTGTGTCTTTATACCTGTACTCGTATAGGTGTAGCTGTAGGTAAATGCATATATCCCCCCCCCCCAGACATGCATGTCCCTACACAGAGAGAGATACCTGGACATAACACCTACATTGCCTGCAGTTATGGAAGGGAGGATGAGACAGTCTCATTGCACAGCCCCCTGCTCCCTGCCTCTTCGCAAACTTTGTCAGGGAGCCTTTGCAGACACCGACGTGGCTGCCTGGGTGTTGTGTGTGTGGCTCGTGAACATGTATTTGCCTGCTTTGGATGCAGGGGACTGAGTAAATCTCTGCTCTGCCCTCACACTGCTCTGCTGGGAGGCTGGCTGGCTGCAGAAAAGTCATTGCGTGGTGTCTGTCGGGTGTGCGAGTGTGCGTGCGGTGGTTTAGGTAGGGGCCCAGGACAGCTGCTCGAGCGCACACGTATGTGTTTATGCATTGCTTGCAGGGTGGCTGCGTGCTCATTTTTTCCACCAGAGAAAGCATGCCCACATTTTTATGCATAAGGATCCTCCTGCTTTGGGGCATGGGATGGGGTGGGGGGAGGAGGAGGAGAAGCTGAATGAATGAATGGGAGCAAGAGGAGGGGGGAAGGAGATGGTGTGGGGGTGGGGGGAGAGAGACGAACAGACGCATCCTATTCTCATCCCAGGACAGTCAGGAGTGCACAGCTGCTGCTGTTCCCATTCCAGAGCTTGGATCTGGCTGGGGAAAGGCAGCATAAATCTGCTAATGCTGCAGCAGGCAGCATATTTGGGAGATGCTGTGCGTAATGCCCTCGAGTGTGTGTGTGCTGGTGCGGCCCTCCCCTACCCCTGTGTGCACACATGCAAGCACACGTGTGTGCATGGCGTGCCTGCGCGTGTGTGTGTGGAGGCAGGGGTGGCTGTGCACAAACAATACGCTCACAAACATCCTTGCAAGCAGCCAGGGAAGGAGGTGTTGGTGATGGAGAGGAGAGCATCGCTCGCCGTGCGCTAAGGCGCCTGCATCTTGCAGCTGTGCACAGCCCGTGGTCCACTGGCACCCACTCTGGGCTCGCAGAAGTGTCTGCACACAAAGTGGGCGCACATGTGCGGGCCAGACTTAGGAGCTGCTCCCCCTTCTTTTCCCCTGAAAGACTGGAGAGCACAACTCTTCTCCACACCCTGGAGGTAGGAGCTATAAACCAGGTGATGGAGCAGGGAGAGGATTGCTGAGATTGGAAAGGGGACATAAAGATTATTTAGGGAGCAGGAAGAAGGAGGGGTTCCATGTCCCTGGAGGAAGCTGTAAGGGACTGGGGAGCCTGGCTGCATTGTAAGCTGTGAGCCAAGGAATTTGTTGTGCACCAGGAGGTGGGAGGGAGTGGGAGAGATCTGGGGGAAGCTAGAATCGAGTAAGAGAACAAGGGTCTGTACCAGAGTATGAGGGAATTTCTGGTGACCAGTATCCCCCCGCAGCGGTCCCCACTCACTCTGTCACTCCTGGGTCCAGGGAAGTGCAGCCTGACAGCATCACTAATGTAATATTCAAAGGCAGCTTGATTTGCATGGAGGATGCATTATGAACATGTTTAAATACAGCCCCTCTCTCGCATCCCCCCCACTGTGCAGACCGTACCAGCAGCAACCAGGAAGCTGCAGGGGATGGAGGGGGTGTGGATGCGGTGCCAGATGTGAGAAACAGCTATTTCAATCTCTTTGAACCTAAAAACCTTCACCCCCATCTCAGCCCTGTCACTACCTGCCACCCTCCTCAGCCCGTTAGTTTGCTGCGGAAGGTGGTTGACTCTTGGGGCGTCCACCCCACAAGCACGGAGATTTGTCGGTGTGAAGCAAAGCTGCCTTTGCTGCTCCTTGCCCAGAAACACTCTGACACTGAGGGAAGGTCTGTGGATGTGTGGCCTTCCCCTCTCTCTTCACCCAGCTCCAGGCAAAGCGGGTGTTTGGGAATAGGCTGCCTGATCCGCTGCGCCGGGGCAAAGCTAAGCTGTGGAGAAGAAGCTGCTTGGAGGGTTGAGAGGGCATTAGGGAAAGGGGGGGTGGTGGTGCATGGAGGTGTGTTGTTTTGCTGGGAGCAGCTTGTGGTTAGAACTGGAAAGGTAAAAATCCCAGGCTGAAGGGAGAGGTGGGAGGGAGGGCAGCGTAGCCGTGGTGATGGCCGGGATGCTCGTTCCTACCTGGGTCATGTCAGAAGCCAGATGCAGCCCTAGGCAGAGTGCAGCTGCCTCAGCTGACCCTGTTAGAGAGCAGCCCAGAGCACCGTTCACCTGGCAGAAAAGCTAGTGGTCACATCAAGGCCTGTTGGAACCTCCCAGAGCTGTCAGCAGCTGTGTCAGAAAACATCAGCATGTTGGCTGTGAGAGAGAGAGACCTGGCTGCTCCTCTCTCATCCCAAATGTTGTGTTGTTCCCTTTGGTCCCCTGTAGATGTGGACCTGTTCTCCTCATACTCCCATGAGCTGGTGAGAGGTGCCCTCTCCGAGAAAGGGATGTGATGTCCCCAAAACACACTGGCAGCTCTCACTCATGCCCAGGCACCAGAGTAGGATGGATGCAGCTTAGCTACAGAGCAATTGAGGGTGACAGAGCACTGGAACGGGCTGCCCGTGGCGGTTGTGGTGTCTCCATCTCTGGAGATGTTTAAAACCCATTTGGACATGCTCCTGTGTGACTTGATCTAGGTGATCCTGCTGTGGCAGGGGGATTGGACTACATGATCTTTCGAGGTCCCTTCCAATCCCTAACGCTCCGTGATTCTGTGAACTGTGCTTCAAAAAAGGTCCATAAAAGCTTTTGCTTCTCTCCCATATGGAGGAGCAGAGCTCTTCTGAACAGTGAGGGATTCCCAGGGTGCTGGTGGTTATGGGGAAAGCTGGAGCTTCTCTGGTAACACTGTGGGTTCTGCTGGTGGGGATTGTCCAGGCTGGTCCTGATGCTGAGGTGCCTGAGCCCTCTTTAGGGTTTTGTAGGGGTAGAGCTCAGTGTCCCCTGGTGCTTTTACACATGGGAAGAGGGGTGAAGGGTGATGTGTAGTTGAGCCAATGAAAGGAGGTAGGTTGAACGCCTGAGATCCACCCTCTGTGCTGGACCAGGAGGATGTGGGTTTGAAGTCCTCGTTCTGGGATGGAAGAGGAGAGTGCAAAGCTCAGGGAGCAGACCAAAGGGCTGTGACCCACCTCCAGCCCTTGCTCTCTGCTGGATCAGGGTGAGCTTCCTGCAGCTGTGAACCAGATGAAGGCTGTATTTAAAGCCTCAGATGAGTCAAGCTTGGCACTTTGGAGATGACAGTGACTGTGGGACTGCTGTTTGCAGCGGTGAGATGGCCTGGCAGCAGTTCCAGCGTTACGTTAGCAGAGTTGTGCTTGTGTCCTGGCTCTCCTGTGCTCCCCAGACAGTGTTAACTTTGTGACTTGCTTGGCCCTTCCCTAACCTCCTCTGTAAGGGATTATAGCAGCTTCTTGGGTGTCTTGGGAGCTCGGGGGGACCTGGCCATTGCCTGAAATGAACTGCTTTCCTCACGGAAAGGACTGACCAGATAATTTTCTGTCACTGAGGAGAAATGACCTCATTTGCTTAACACTCATAAGCCAAGAGAAAATCCAGGTCCAGCTGACCAGGTGAGGTACAGAAGGAGGGAAGGGCAGTTGTCACTCTTCCTTCAGCATTACAAGGGGTGGGAAACAAGCCATTAGGAGCCAGGTTAAGGTGAATGACTTGATGGGTTTGGTCTTTGGATGCTGCCTCTTGCAGGGAATCGTTAAGGTTTGGGTAGCCTTGATTTGGCTGCATGGTGCCTTATTCACATATTCACAGGACATTAGGGATTGGAAGGGACCTCGAAAGATCATCCAGTCCAATCTCCCTGCCACAGCAGGATCACCTAGATCAAGTCACACAGGAACATATCCAGGTGGGTTTTAAAAGCCTCCAGAGAAGGAAACTCCACAACCTCCCTGGGCAGCCCCTTCCAGGGCTCCATCACCCTCACTGTGAAGTATTTTCTTCTCATATTTACGTGGAACCTCCTCTGTTCCAGCTCACACCTGCTGCTCCTTGTCCTATCATTAGATGCCACAGAGCAGAGCCTGGCTCCATCCTCCTGACACCCACCCTTCACATATTTATAGACATTAATGAGGTCACCCCTCAGTTTCTTGAAAGGACGATGCAGATCCATGAAAGGTGAGAAGATACCTGGACAGGTAGGATGGATGTTGTCCAGCTGAACACACATACTTAAGTGCCCACACACCTTGAGCAGAGACATCAAGTCCAGGAGGTGGAAAAGGTGCTCACACACGTGCGCTCACTCCACCAATAAACCCACGTGCATCACCAACACGTGCACAGCAGCACACACCCGCGTAGAGATGAAGCTGAGGAGGGAACCATGTCCAAGAGGAGGGAAAGACACACGTGCACACGAGATGTAACCTTTGCACACGAGAGGATGGAACAGACAAAGCCAGGCAGAAATGGTTTTCCCCCTGTTCAGGAACATACATGTTCTCATGCATGAAGGAATGTTCCCAGAGGAGGGACAGCTCACGGAGTCCTCATAGTAGCCTAAAAATACACGGGCAGCTCTGACCCATCTGGTCTACAGATTGAACGCACGAGCCGTGGAAAGAATGAATATAAACATATGACACCTTGCCTTAAGGCGACTGGTAGCCCGTACACCATCCTGAGACACAGCCAGCACATCTATAGCATCTTCGATGGTGATTACCTTATCACCTTATTCAGAAGAGAGGTGAGTGCTGAGGTGCACAGAGGGGAAGGGAGGGTCTTGTCTTCTCCACAGGCAGAGCCAGGGATCCCTTCTGCTCCTTTGTAACCCTTTCTGATGATCTTTCGAGGCCCCTTCCAATCCCTGATGTTCTGTGATTCTGTGATTTCTTTCCCTGAAGAGAAGTCCTGTGCTGTAGGAGGTAGCCCTGAGTTGTATTACCTGGTGCCTCGTGTGCGAAGGGAGCGAGCTTTCCTGACACCTGTGTGCTCAAGTACACCCAGAAACATCGACCCTTGAAACGTGAGACCTGAGTCATGTCATTTCCGTGAGACTAGTCTAGAAAACCTGCCATCCAAACCTGGGTGCTGCACTAGCTGGAGGTGGGTGATAAATTGGAGAATTGCTCGGAGAAGAGCAACAAAAATGATAAGAGGGCTGGAGGGACTTATTTATGAAGAGAGATTGAATAAAGTAAATATGTAGAGCTTGGCTAAATGATGACATGGTCGCAGTTTACAAGTCCCTGGGACTGTAAATACCAAGGAAAGGGAAAGACTAAGTTGTAAAAGATGGGCTAAGTCAGAGGTATGGGATCATAGAACATTAGGGATTGGAAGGGGACCTCAAAAGATCATCTAGTCCAATCCCCCTGACACAGCAGGATCACCTAGATCCAGTCTCACAGCAACATGTTCAGGCGGGTTTTAAATGTCTCCAAATAAGGAGACTCCACAACCCCCCTGGGCAGCCCGTTCCAGTGCTCTGTCACCCTCACTGGGAAGAAGTTCCTTCTCAAATTCACGTGGAACCTCCTATGCTCCAGCTCACACCCACTGCCCCTTGTCCTATCACTAGATGCCCCTGAGCAGAGCCTGGGTCCATCCTCCTGACACCCACCCTTCACATATTTGTAGACATTAATGAGGTCACTCCTCAGTTTCCTTTTTTCCAGGCTGAAAGGGTTAAAGCTGAGCAGAGAGAAGGGTGTTTGTCTGGCTCTAGTTCACGTGCAGTTTGCCTGTTGCGAGTGCTCAGACCATCTATGACACAGTCTGGCGGGTTTGTGGAGATGGCAACTGCTTGCAGCAACAAGGAAACACATGGTGGTGAAGAGGGGTGGAGGGAACACGCCAGACTTGGCTGGTGGTAGAGATGAAGTGATCTGAGAAGCCTCTTCTCATGCAGCACTGCCAGGAAAGTGTTTGATTGTTTTTCACCTTTTATTGATTCCCTGTCTCATCACTGGAGAGAACCTGCAGATGCTGTTGCTGGGGAAGCAGAGAGGTAGTACAGAAGGAGTGAGTAAATGGAATCTGATGGAGCTGGAGGACATTGTTTCTTCCATCTCTCCATCCTCTCTGGTGGGAGAGGTAGTCTAGGAAACATTCCAGTAGGAATTAGGGACTTTGCCACAATGACTTTGTGGTCCCTTCTAACCCTGACTGACTCTATGACTTGGTCTGGGTGGTCCTGCTGTGGCAGGGGAATCTGACTAGATGATCTTTCAAGGTCCCTTCCAGTCTCTAATGATTCTATGACTTGAGAACAGGTCCCTCTCTTCAGATAAAGATGGCTTGGCATGGGGACAGTGGTGTCAGGAGGATCAGACTTCCCTCTCCTGAATTCCTAGTCACAGATGGCCCAGAATTGGGACGACCAGGTCAGAAGGATTAACACCCCTCCTTTCCCCCCCATATTGCAGTCACAGGCCAGGAAAATCGAGTCAGATCATGATAAAAGGATTAATATTGAGAGGCTGCCATGAATGGAGTGACAGACAGGTCAGGGGAATGGGGGCTGTCCTTGTTACAGATGGTCTGCAGAAAGGGGTCTGTGTTATCAACAGGGAAAGGAGATTTGGTCTCAAAAAAATCTGGAACAAGGCATCAAGGGGTCTGGCACTCAAGCACAGATGTTATTCCCAGCAGGGATGTGTACTGGGACGACTGGTTGAAATTGCCTCAGACCTCCTTTCAGCTTTAGGAGGAAAAGAAATACCTTTTGGAATGGTCTCTGTCGTTTGCTCTGCCGTCCATCCATCTCTGATATGATCTAATGCACCCAAATGATGTTGTTACTCAGAACTACTATTAGCCCACGACATTCGGGTCATCCTGGCTATGGAAAGCCACAGCAATGTAAGAAGAACCCTACTGAGGCTGATCTGAGGTCCTTCTAGTCCAGTATCTCCAACAGTGGCTAAAAGAAGAGCATGACTGGAGAGGTTTAAGACCTGCCTGGAGATGTTCCTGTGTGACTTGGTCTAGGTGATCCTGCTGTGTCAGGGGGATTGGATTAGATGATCTTTCGAGGTCCCTTCCAATCCCTAATGATTCTGTGATTCCATGAGGGCATTGGAGAACTTCCTTGTAAAACATTTTTAGCCTTCAGTGATAAGTGACTGAGGGATCTGGTGGGATCTAGAAGGTCTATTCTACACTTCATAGGTCTCTGTGGATTTGGTTCTTCCCTGACTCAGCCCAGCCATGTCTGGAAGTCAGGTGAAGTCTTAGGATCTGTAAAATCTCATAGTAGGAAATTCTGCATCATGAATGTACAGTGGGCAAAGCAAGACCTGGCGTCATTTGTCTTGAACCTGTTCCTTTCAGGTTTAATTTCCTGTCCCTTGATTCATGGATTGAAGGAGACAGTTAACATCTGTTCCCTCTACATTTCCTATGTCATCAGTGGTTTTATAGACCTGTCTCATTTTATGGTCCCTATTGTTTCTTTACCAGTAGCCCTTCACCTTTTGTCTTTCTGTATCTACCAGCTGTCACTTCTTGGCTGCAGCAGTGCAGCTTTGTGCTGGCTTGGCACTGCTGAGACACACCAGGTCCTACACAGGTGAAGACCTTTGTGTGAGCTGCCATGGCATGATGTAGAAGGGGGTGAAGAAGGTGGGCAAAAATCCTGACACCCGTTGAAGTTGCCCCTGGCTGTTAGGACAATGGGTATGATCTTAGGAGGCTTCCAAAACAGGGGTGAGAATTTTGAAGTGGACCTCGGGATGTGATGGTCAGCACATGCAGGAGTTAGGACTGGACAGTGCAAAGTAGATGATGGAATTAGAAGGCCAGAAGTGGAACAGAGATGGTTCCACGTCAATATGAAAAGGAACTTCTTCATGGTTGGGATAACAGAGCATTGGAAGGGGCTGCCCAGTCTCCTTCACTGGAGATGTTTAAAACCCATTTGGCCATGTTCCTGTGCAACTTGATCTGGTGATCTGCTGTGGCAGGAGGATTGGACTGGATGATCTTTGAAGTCTCTTCCAATCTCTAATGTTCTGTGATTCTGTGACTTGATCTAGGGCATCCCGCTGTAGCAGAAGGATTGGACTGGATGATCTTTCGAGGTCCCTTCCAATCCCTAATGTTCTATGATGGAGATCTGGCTGGGGCGCTGTCTGAAGGAGGTTTAGGTAGGAATATTGATAGTGGGACAGTCTGTTGACATGAGAGTCATAGACAAACGTCTTGGATGTTCTACTGGTGAGATGGACAATGAGTGATAGTGGAAGGAGAAGGCTGAGAGGGCGTGAACTACCTGTGACACTCTCAGACCTAAGCACAGTACAGGGACGTCCTGACGCTCTTGAAGAAGATACCCAAGAGTGAGCNTGGGCAAGGACAGGCAGCAGGGAGAATGAGGGACAGGACTGTTAGCAAGAGGAGATGATGAGGGGAGAGGTTTGGTGTGAGGGAAGGGGCAAGAGGTGAAGGCAGAAAGGATAGATGGTGGTGAAACCCCAGTAGGAGGCAGTTATGCCTCGAGGTCTCAGTCTTCTGTCCCACACTGGGTGTCTCTCACGGGGCAAGGAGCACTTCTGGAATCCCAGCCTGGCCACACCACAGAACAGTGCAGCTTCCTCACTCTTCCTTACGGACCGAGGAAGGTGGTGGGGTATCTTTGATCACCCCATGTGCATGTGTAAAGCTTTTCTGCCAGGAGTCCAAGTGTGCAAATGAGAAGAAGGAAGTATTTCTTCTGCCTCACCTTTTGCTAGCTGTCCCTTCCTTTCCTTCTGTCTCTTCCCCCACTCTGGTTGTAACCAACCCTTGCTGTCTGCTCACCTAACACCGGCTGCGTCCCGTGTTTCTGTTTGTTTTCCTTTAATCCATGCAATGGATCAGTGACAGGCTCCCTGCTGTAATTTTTTCAATCAAAACGCTTTATCTTGAGTTGAGCAAGGTCAGGGGAAGCATCTGAAGGCATTGGCTGCATTTGCTATCTCTGCCTCAGAGCAACATAAAGGATGGCTCAACAGGATTAGTAGAAAGCGCAAGACTGGACAAATGGATTTGGCAGGGACTAGTTGGCGTGCCTGGGGGAGTGGGAGCTTGCTGTGCTGGAAAGTGGGAGAGCTGGGCTCTGCTTAGAGCCTCTCTCATTGCCCACTGCCCACTGGGCATGTGAAAGGCAGCTGGGCTGGTGCTGAGCATGGTCCTGACGCCGCGCTGGGACGGCGCAGCCTGTGGCACCGCTCTTTGCTAAGCAAGGCTGCCTAGTGCCGGCTGGATGCTCCAGGGCTGAGATACAGGGGATCACAGAATCATTAGGGATTGGGAGGGACCTCGAAAGATCATCTAGTCCAATCCCCCTGCCACAGCAGGATCACCTAGACCAAGTCATAGAAAGTCATGCATTGCTTTGCACTTTGGGGATCATTGCACCTGGCACAAGACCCTCTGCAAAGCCTGGAGGGATCTGCTGGTGACAACAGAGCTGTGTTCAGCTGGAACAGCATGGGTCAGGCCTCAGGAGCAAGCCACGATGCCATTCCCTGCAGCCACAAGTCCCTGTGGCAAGATTCCCCCTCGCACCTCATGCTGCTGGGTGCTGCTGGAGGTGTGAATTAGCAGTCCACACGTGCTGCCTTTAGACTGCTTCCTTGGCTTGGCTGCTTCTGCTTCCTTTCTCCCCTGCTTTGTTGAATGCAAGTGTGTGTTTTGGAAAGAGGTGTCAGGCTGGTGGGATGACAGCAGGGCAGCAGGCCACGCACAAGCTCTCCTTGCGCAGCCTGGCTGGCACCATGCAAAGCCCTGACCAGTCTGTGGTGTTTTCTCTCCCAGCAGCACACACTTCCCCCCCCCATCACAGGAGGTGTCTGATCCTGGAGAAGAGGTTGGCTCTGCTTGTGATGAGAGAGGGGTCTGCACAAGGCTGTCCCTTCACTTGTGTTGACCCAGCCACCAGCCTGCCCCAAGAGGCACCATCCCTTCCCACGGGGTGGTGGGAGTAAGCTGGAACACGAGGTCCCACATCAGTATGAGAAGGGACTTCTTCCCAGTGAGGGTGCTGGACACGGGAAGGGGCTGCCCAGGGGGGTTGTGGAGTTTCCTTCTCTGGAGATGCTGGAAACCCTCCTGGACATGTTCCTGTGCGACTTGGTCTAGGGGATCCTGCTGTGGCAGGAGGATTGGACTGGGTGATCTTTCAAGGTCCCTTCCACCCCCTGATGTTCTGCGATTCTGTTATTCCCCACCACACAGTGAATCAGCGGTGAGCAGGAGCCCCAGTCCTTTTCTTCTCTGACCCTGTAGGTATTTGCTCCTTTCTTCACGTAAATCACCTCTGTCCTGTCTTCTCAGTACACTGGGGCTTCATGGTCGTAGAGAAGACTCAAGAGGAGCCGGCTTCAGCCCGCTCCCACGGGCAGGCAGCCCTCTGCACGTCTAATCCAAGGTCATATGCCAGTCGTGCCATCCTGTGCACGCGCAGGGCAGCATGAACTGAGCATTCAGGGGAATAGGAAGTCCCACAGCCTTGGCTTCACTTTCTCAAGCCTCCTGGAAAGGTGGGCTGGCTGGATCAGCCAGAGACACAACCCAGCTCAAGGCTTGCCCTTACAGCCCAAGCAGATGAAGGCTCTCTCTGGGGTCTTCTTTCCTCTCCACCATCCTCTTGCACCAGCCTGGCTGTACATGCAAGGGCTCATCTTCAACCTTTGGGGCACCCCAACCTCTCGGCGTGCGTTGCCCGCGGGGGAAGCTCCTGCCTTTTCCACACAGAAGAGGATTTGCGTGCCCAGTCACACAGAGGCAGCCTGGCCTGTTTATTGTTAATGGTCCCTGTTATCCCCATTAATAACACCACCTCTGCCTCACATGCTAATAAGGCTCAAGATTGCTAATGTAATAGGGAATTTGGACAGGGACCACACAAGGCTGGCTGGATTAAGTTAACCTTATGGAACTGTTAATGGATCTCCTGGAGGGGCATTTGTGCCTAATGAGGATCCGGCTGGAATGGTAATCAGAGGCTGGTGCTCCGCAGGCTGGTGAGGCTGCAGGGCAGGATGCGGGAATGGCATCAGCAGAAGCTGCTCAGGAGGCTGAGGAGGGAAGAGAAGAATGCAGGGCTGGGGTAGACACCTGGAGGGGAGGGAAGAATTGGGGCGAGTGGCGTAGTGACGCCCGTGGTGCTGCGCAGGGGAGAGCCCCAAACGGGCACCGAGGCTTTGTGTGGTGGGCGTTTAAATATTAACACAAAGGGCTGTTCTCCCCGGTGGCGGCTGCCCGCAGTGAAAAGGTGGCCCAAATTGCATTAGCCATGAGCAGGGCTCCTCTGTGGGGGGAAGAAAAATCCCGGGAACATCCTGACCTGGTTCCCGGAGATCTGCACCATGGGTTGTGGCTGCCACTACCTGGCAGATCAGAGCCAGACTTCCCCAGCCTGTCTCTTCATACCATGTGGAGAAGCTGTCGGGGAAGGGATCTGGCGCTGAAGGCTCCTACGTGTGCAGGGTACACGGCTCTCCTGGTGAGCAACAAGATGAAGTGCTGGGTTCCTGCTCAGAAGCAGCCTGGGGAGGACAAATTAACAGGAACAAAGTTGAGCTCAGATGCTAGGCTTTTGGTGTGTGGGGTTGAGGGAAGCTAGGGGACATCACAGATCCTGGATTGCAGATGAGGCAAAACAGACAAGGCTGAAGTGTCAGACAGCATCTTCAAGGCAAAACTGGGTGGTGCTGGGTCTGGATGAAACTGGGTCTTGCTGGGAGCCCGTGAAGCCTTCTGGGGAAGGTGTGTGTGTTCCCACACCTGGTTCCTGTGTGCTAGTTTTGCCCTCTGGAGGGAATAGAGGCTGGAGTGGGATTTAGGGCAAAAGCAGAGCCTGAAATGGAGGTCAGTTGTTTGCACTTCCATTTGGGGAGTAATTTTAGATCAGCCCCAGGACAGACAGGTAGAGTTCAGAGTAGGGTGTTTGGGAGGAAAGGAGTCATCTGCATGGTTGGTTAGAGGCAAAGGAGGTGTCTTGGGAGTTTTTTTCTTGCTCAAGTCCCACTGTCCCAGCAGGTCCTCCAAGGGAGCTTTGGATTCTAGCCTGGAGATTGCTGAGTACTTGTGGGATCTGGCTGAAGGTTTAGTCTTCTGCTGTAGGAGCAATGACAGACCAGCTAGGATGTGTCGCTTTGGCTCCAGACTTGTGCTGACTGCAAGTTGTGCAGGAGATTTCTTACCCCAAACCCAGCAGTGGGTGTCAAACAGGCATCACTGCAGCTGCAGAGGTGTCTCTGAATTCCTGCTGTCTCCTACCTCTGTTAACCTGAACTGCCCTAAGTGAGATGTGTTTGCTTTAGATGGATGTGAGACACGAGTCTTGTTTGTGAGGGCAGATGGTTGTGGGTTTGGGTGAAAGTTTGGGGGTTGAAAATGGACGAGGGCATGGAAAGGTAATAGGTCTGGTTCAGGTTGCCCAGTGAGGGTTTTTGTTCATGTTCTGGCTCTTAATGTGGGAAGATGCCAGGGAAATGCAAGGAAAGGAGTTCCCTTGCAGCGTGTGTTGGTGTGTGGGAGCTGGTTCCCAGGGCAGAGTGCTCTGCTGCCAGTGAATCAGGGGAACTGAGGGAAGGGAGAAGGGAGAGGCAGAGACCAGGAGAAGAGGCATCGCAGGAGCCAGATGGACTGCTCCATTCAGAGAGGGATTTCATCACTGAAAACCTGATGACACAAAGCTGGGAGGAGTGGCTGACACTCCAGCAGGCTGGGCTGCCATTCAGTGTGACCTGGACAGGCTGGAGAGCTGGGCAGGGAGACACTGAATGAACAAGAGCAGTGTAGAGTCTGGCATGTGGGCAAGAGCAACCCCAGCTACCAGTCGAGGTTGTGGACTGACCTGTTGGAGAGCAGTGTAGGAGAAAGGGACCTGGGGGTCTGATGGCCAGCAGGATGACCACGGGCTAGCAATGGGCCCTTGTGGCTAAGAAGGACAGTGGCATCCTGGGGTGGATCAGAAGGGGTGTGGTTAGTAGACTGAGAGAGATTCTCCTCCCCCTCTGCACTGTCCTGGTGAGACCACATCTGGGATCTTGTGTCCAGTTTTGCCCTCTCAGTTCCAGGAGGGGACATAACTGCTGGAGACAGTTCAGCGCAGAGCCACAGAGATGATGAAGGGAGTGGAACATCTCCCTGATGAGGAAAGGCTGAGGGAGCTGGGCCTGTAGCTTGGAAAAAAGAGACTGAGGGGTGGCACCTCATTAATGTTTTTAAATACGTGAAGAGTGGGTGTCAGGAGGATGGAGCCAGGCTCTGCTCAGTGGCATCTAGTGATAGGACAAGGGGTGTGAGCTGGAACATAGGAGGTTCCACACCAATATGAGAAGGAACTTCTTCCCAGAGCAGTGGAACAGGCTGCCCAGGGGGGTTGTGGAGTCTCCTTCTCTGGAGACGTTTAAAACCCGCCTGGATGTGTTCCTGTGTGACTGGGTCTAGGTGATCCTGCTGTGGCGGGGGGACTGGACTAGATGATCTGTTGAGGTCCCTTCCCATGTTCTGTGAAACCTGTAGTCCCCCAGTGCTGGTGCACTCTAAGCACAGCTTTGTGCTGTACCCTTAGCACAGCTTTCACAGGGATGCTCACTCCGCAGGTGAGCTGTAACTCACTGATGTTACACAGAGGCGTAAGTGCTGCCAGGCACACACAAGAATTGCAGAGTGTCTCCAGTTAGAAGAGACCTTTAAGATCATCAGGTCCAACCATTAACCCAGCGACCCAGGACACGTTGCTTCCTGTGACACCTCACAGACCCACTGATGTTTTCAGCAAAAGACAGACGTGCACCCATACGTGGTCTTCACCCTGTGGTACAGCACTTGGGTGCCCACATGCACACACATGTGTTTTCCAGATGTTGATTCCTGGAGTCCACTGCCCACACCAGCCACATGCACAACCCCAGCACACATGACATGACCTTGCCCACATGACCTTATCCTGTTGCAGATGACCTTGCTCATGACAGCACTGACAGACACAGGGGTTTTGTGTCTTCCAGGTCCCCTTGCTTGCCAGCAGCAAACTGGCACGTGGGGAAGGTGAGGAAAATCAGCCCTTTGGGGTGAACAAGGTTAACACCACACTAATGTACATATCCACCGGCATCCCCCTGGGCTGCTGTTTGCCCTACTTTTGGGTTCCCTTTCCCTTCCTTTAGGCAGTCATGGTGCTTTTTGGCCACAAGAACCCCCCCCAAGTGCTATAGACTGGGAGACAAGGGGCTAAGGGTCTGGAGAGCAGCCTGGCAGACAGGGACCTGGCAGTCCTGGTTGACAACTGGCTGAACAGGAGCCAACAGTCTGCTCAGGTGGCACAAAAGGACAGCGGCATACTGGCTTGTATCAGCAATTATGTGGCCAGCAGGACTAGGAACATCATTCTTCCCCTGTACTGGGCACTGGGGAGACCTCCCCTTGAGCACTGGGGGCAGTTCTGAGCCCTTCACTCAAGAAAGACGTTGAGGGGCTAAAGCAGGTCCAGAGGAGCAAAGGGGCTGGAGGGAAAAGTCTGATGAGGAGAGGCTGAGGGAGCTGGGGGTGTTTAGCCTGGAGGAGACTCATGGGGGACCTTATCCTTCTTTACAAGTCCATGAGGGGAGGTTGTAGTCGGGTGGGGATCAGGCTCTTCTCCTAAGTGACTAGTGATAGGATGAGAGGACAGGGCCTGAAGCTGTGCCAGGAGAGGGTTGGGTTGGATACCAGGAAGCCCTTCCTCACAGAAAGGGTGATCAGAGGCTGCCATGGACTGCCCAGGGCAGTGGTGGAGTCCCCATCCCTGGAGATGTTTAAGGACTGTGGCCCTTAGTGCCATGGTCTAGGTAATGTGGTGATGTTAGGTCGTGGGCTGGGCTGGATGATCTCAGAGCTCTTTTCCAGCCTCATCAATAATTCTGTTGTTCTTCAGGCCCCTGAAGCACAGGAGTTAGATGGTTTGGAGGTCATTTGAGGATGATGGTCCCCTTTTCCACTAGCAGCTCCCTTCAGCTGCTTAGCTCAGTGCTGAGAATCTCAGATCCTCCTTGCATATCCATGCACAGAATCATTAGGGATTGGAAGGGACCTCAAAGATCATCTAGTCCAATCCCCCTGCCACAGCAGGATCTCCTAGACCAAGTCGTAGAGTCAGTCTGGGTTAGGAGGGACCACGTCACCTCTGTGTTACCTCTCAACATCTACCAGAAATCCCGAGTCCAGTGGCCTCTTTAAGTTGCCCTCGTGGCTGTACTTTAACCCAAGTAGCACTTCAAGCCGTGGTGGTGCTTTCAGGTTTGGCAGCATCAGTCTCCACTCTGCTCTGTACCCGTGGCTTCCCGAGGCCCCGGAGCCCCTCTCACTTGCCTTCTTTCAGCCTGCACTAGTCACCTCCTGTGATGCACGATGGCTCTTTGGGTACAGCTGAGCACGGTGCCGGGGAGCAGATGTTCCTAGCGAGCTGAACCCTTGTCTGGGTGCGAGGGCTAAGTTTAGCTGAGAGAAAGGAAGTTTTTACTCCTCCAAAGCACTTCTGACAAGTGACTGGTGGAGGTAGAGGGGCAGAGGGGCTGTAGTTTGGAGGGGGTGAGGTGGTGGTGAGGGCTTTCCAGTGTGTTTCTTCTGGCTCCTCTCATGCTGCTGCACAAACGTACGTGGTGTGTGCGTGGGGAGGTGGGAGTGTTCTGGGGGAAGGTGTGAAGTTGGCTTTGGAGAGCGAGGAGTTTGTGTTGCTGAGCAGCCGTGGGGAAGGGTCTACTTGCCTTCTCTGGGAAGGGGACTGGGGTGTGTTTGGTGAAGGGTGGTACGAGCAGGTGATTTGTGGGAGGACAGGGAGCTCCTGGAAGAGGCTATTGCAATGAGCAGCATGCTGCCCTACACCAAGATATGTGTCTCTACATGCTCAGAGCTCCAACAGCACAGGACAAGAGCTTGTCGGACTCCCTCCATTTGCCCCTCCACGTATCTGGGGCTGTCCCTGGCTGCAACCGCTGCATTGCCTCTGTTGCAACCCCTTCATGTCTGTGGGCTCTTCCCTTTGCACCAGCACCAGGACCACCATCCCAGTGATTCCCAGTACAGCCACAGACCCCTGCACTACCTCCTTGAAGGTGCACCAGCACCCAGCTGCTCTGCCAACTGGAATCCCTGTGCCTCTCCAGTTTCCTGGGAGCACAGAGGCACAGGCACTTGTCCTGGAGCCGAACCCTGATCGCTCTCCGTTACTGGTAGCAAGCATTACACCACTGAGCTTGTAAAACAAGCCTGGCAGAGCACTCGCTGTGCCATCCCTTGGTGCCAGACTGATCTTCCCTTCTTCCCTTACCCCTTCTTACCCATCCTGTCGTCTCTCTTGGGGTCTGCCTTCCCGGCTAAATCTCTGCTTCCCACAAGGGTTTATGTGTTTCTTCCCCATGTTTAGGTTTTGCAGTCGCGTCCCCTGATGGCATTATCAGCCAATTTCAGAGCACTCAGGGCTGGTGGGACCTCACAATCTTCTTTGCATGCAAATTATGAATGGCTAACACCAGAAAGAGTGAGGAGAGGAGACGGGACGAGTGCAGATCATAGAATCATAGAATCATTAGGGATTGGAAGGGACCTCGAAAGATCATCTAGTCCAATCCCACTGACACAGCAGGACCACCTAGACCAAGTTGCACAAGAACACTTCCAGGCAGGTCTTAAACATCTCCAGAGAAGGAGACTCCACAACTCCCCTGGGCAGCCCCTTCCAGTGTCTGTCACCCTCACTGTGAAGAAGTTCCTTCTCAGATTGATGTGGAACCTCCTATGTTCCAGCTCACATCCATTGCTCCTCGTTCTATCACTAGATGCCACTGAGCAGAGCCTGTCTCCATCCTCCTGACACCCACCCTTCACATATTCATAGACATTAATGAGGTCACCCCTCAGTCTCCTCTTCTCCAAGCTCAAGAGACACAGCTCCCTCAGCCTCTCCTCACAAGGGAGATGCTCCACCTCCTTCATCATCCTCGTTGCCCTACGCTGGACTCCCTCCAGCAGCTCCACATCCCTCTTGAACTGAGGGGCCCACAACTGGACACAATACTCCAGATGTGGTCTCACTGGTGCACAGTAGAGGAGGAGAAGAACTTCTCTGGATCTTTCTGCTGCGGGTGCTTTGCCCCCCAGAGTTGCAGCGAGCCAGTGGATGGGGAGACTGGCTTTGTTGGGAGAGGAGAGAACGGGCAGAAATAAAGGTGTGAAAAACTGGAAGAACTCGGAGATGTGAAGGCAGTCTGGGCAGAGCTGGCGTGGCAGTGGGACACGTGTGTGCACACTCGTGCACCCGTGCAGGTGCTCACAGCTGTCTCTGGAGCGAGTTCCCAGCTTCATAACTTTGGAGGCCGTTGTTTTAACAGGCGAGTGGTGCTGGCTGGCCACACGTCCCCACAAAGTTCATGTTTGTCTGCCCTTCTGGATGCTGATGAGTGTGTTTCCCGTGTGACAGAACATGGCTGGTGTTTGATGGTGCTGGGACTAACATGTAGGATCCAGAAGGGATGCTGTGCTGCTGTGGGGGCTGAGCTAGGGAGGCAGCAGGATCTGATGCGATCGGTTTGCGTGCTGCAGGCGAGTCGCAAGCTCGACGTGCTCCTAGACACGCGAGGATGTTTTACGTGCTTTTGTTTTCTTGTTGTGACACGCTGGTGTGCTGTTTGCACTGATGTAAGTGTGAGTGTGTGTGTGTGCAGTGTTTCTGGTCCTCGGCGTGGAGGTAGGCTTATCAAATGATGTGCAGTGACAGTTGGTTGGGAGTTTGTGTGTGGTGGGTAAGTTCAGATCCTGGACATGTTCCTGTGTGACTTGATCTAGGGGATCCTGCTTTGGCAGGGGGGATTGGACTGGGTGACCTTTTGAGGTCCCTTCCAATCCCTAATGTTCTTTGAGTCAGATATTTAGCATAGAATCAAAGAATCAGCTGGGTTGGAAGGCACCTCCAAAGGTCATCTAGTCCAACCCCTACAGCAGTGAGCAGGGATGTCCTCAACTAGATCAGGGTGCCCAGAGCCCCGTTGAGCCAGAGCTTGAATATCATCAGGGATGGGACCTCAGCTACCTCCCTGGATAACCTGTTCCAGTGTTCAGCCACCCTCCTGCTGAAGAGCTTCTTCCTAACATCCAGTTTCAACCTACCCTTCTCTAACTGGAAACCACTGTCCCTCATCCTGCCTGTGGTCAGTATTTGCTGTGCTCTGTGTTGATGTTTTTGCTCTGCACTTGGGCGAGTGTTGGAACAGGGTGGCTGGAGTTGGTGTGGTTGAGTGAGGGTCATCTGAAGTATCACACGTGCATGGTAATGTGGCTGTGCAACCTAAGTGTAAGATACACGTGGAGAAGAGGAGCACCTCACCCTTTGGAGTCACTCTGAGTTTTCAGATGCATGCAGGGTGAGCGCTGGTGAGGCCTCACCTTGTATACTGGGTCCAGTTTCCCCAGTACAAGGGAGACACTGAGGTGCTGGAGCGAGTGCAGAGGAGGGCAATGAAGCTGTTGAAGGGCCTGGAGAATAAATCTTATGAGGAGAGATTCAGAGAGTTGAGGAAGAGGAGGCTGAGGGAAGACCTCATCGCTCTCTACAACTATCTGAAAGGACACTGTAGAGATGTTGGTGCTGGTCTGTTCTCACAGGTAATTAGCAACAGAAGCAGAGGGAAGGGCTTCAAGCTTCAGCAGGGGAGACATCAGGAAAAAATTCTTCATGGAAGAGAGGTCAAGCACTGGAATGGGCTGCCCAGGGTGGTGGTTGAGTCCCCATCCCTGGGTGTGTTTAAAAGTCGCTTAGATGTAGTGTTGGGGGATCTGGTTTAGGGTTGGTGGTTGGACTCAACGATCCCAAGGGTCTTTTCCAACCTGAATGAGGCAGCGTTGTGGGGGCATGAGGAGGCCAGAGAGCGCGTGTGTTTGTTACAGCATCTGTCTGAGTGCGAAGAGCCTGCTTGCAGGGGGCGTGCCTGGGCGACGCGCGCAGGGCTGGGAGGCGGCGTGCCTGCGTGTGTGCTGCCGCGTGTGCAGGCACACTCTACCTTCTCCTGATGTGGCTCCATCAGCACCTCTTCCTGCGCTGGCTCAGGTGCAGTCTCTCTTTGTGTGCCAATAGGCTCTTAGGATGCGGGCCGCTCCCTTCCCATCCTTTAAACCTCCCTGTGTCCGTCTGTCTGTCTGCTCTGCTGCCTGTGTCCAGTTGTCTGCTCCTGTAATCACCGATGTGCCCGGAGTAGCTCACACCCCACAGTGCCTGTGGACTCAGCAGCTGTGCATCGCTCCGTCCCTCCCACACGCACACATTCACACACACACACACATCCTGGATCTTCATCTGTGGTATATTCAGTTGCCATTGGAAACCTAAGAAAGAAGTGAATCTACCCTCCAAGTCTTAAGCTGGTGGTTTTTTTCCTCTTTCTTTTTTTTCCTCCTCTCCTCGCAGAAGGCGAAGTCTTTCGCAATGAATCCACGGCAGCCTCGACCGAGCGGTGAGCTGGAGCACCTACTCGCAGGCCACTCCTGGATGTGACTGAAGAGGACCGTTCCCGGCGCTGGCGGAGAGGGCAGCGGAGCCCTGGATTTACGTCCTGCGCACCTGGGCGCCCCCGGCACCGGCACCGCGGGGTAAGCGAACCTGGGCCCCTGCAGCCCTCTGCCTCTCTCCATCCTTCCCTCCCTCTCGTTGCTCACTCCCCAGAGGTGCGAGGGAGGGGAACGGCAGCGGTTTCTGCTGTGCTGCCAACAGCATCTGCGCTTTCATCAGCCCCCCCTACCCTGATGTCATGTAGAGCTGCTCCCTCCCCTCCAACTCCCCTTCCCTGCAGGGAGGGCTTGTTCCCAGAGGGACAGTGGGAAGCACCGCAGGACCCCCTCGGCTCAGCCCCGAGCGTGGTCCCCTCCTTTGCCAGCTGTCCCTTGGCACACACCTGTCTGAGCTTCTCCCTGCGTTTTCCTCCGCTGCCCTGATTCTCTGGAGCAGGGGCAGCCGGGCTGGTGCCACTGCAGTGGAGCAGAGGCTGCTTTGGCTCTGTGACTGAGGGTCCCCTCGGGTGGCAGCTCGTAGCAGAGCGGGAGTGGGGACCATGCTGCTGGGAGTGGGGCTTCAAGCGGGGAGGCTTCCCACTCCCTCCTTCTCTCGTGGATATTCTGGGCATCCCGATTCCCCACGGAGGCCACTGGCCTTCATTTCCTAGCCAGGTGCCTCCTCGAAATATCCAGCCCGGCCTGGCACAGCTTTTGGGGTGATGGGCATGCTCTTTGTCACTGCTTATCTGTTGTGTCCCCTGGCGCTCCTGCCCGGCTGGGAGGGATGTCTTCCTGCCGGAGACAGCGTGTTTCATAAGCTGGGAACGCCGTGTACCCTGCGCAGGCAGCGAAGGGGCCCTGTGCCGGGTCTGACCCATTTTGGGGCGCAGAGCTCTTGGGAGCACCTGAAAGGGCCTCCTGCTGCCTGGCGCTGCCCTCCATGCCCCTGTCCCCAGCTCCTCCGTGGGGAGGGCAGCCACACTATTTCCATGTCTCCGTGCTGCTGGAGCTGCTGTGCTGTAGGGATGGGGAGGGAATGGGGAGCAGCTGTTTCTCCCACAGTCGGGTCAGGCCCAGATGTGCTGCGAGCCCTGGAGGAGCACGGGCATGCCTGGAGATGCCTTCTCCCAGGATAAGACCCTAAAGCAACAAGCTGCTGGCAAGGCAGCGAGCAGAGAGCATCCTCGGAGGAGCAGATTTGAGAGGGGAGATTTGGGGGTTTGCACCTGCTAGGCTGTCATGCCAGGCTCTGCACAGATTCTGACAGACAGGGTTTTCTGAGTCAGATTTTGAGGTTGCTGCGGCAGGACCTGTGCTGTTGAGCAGCCCTGGCAGTAGTGCTGCTGCGGTGTCCCCTGAAGGAGGTGATGGTTTGCTCTCCTCCTGGCCAGGTCCCACCTGGTGATGCTGGCGAGCATCTTCCAGCCTATCTCCCTGCTGCCACTGTGGGACCTTCCCATCGTCAGCCCTTCCCGGCCGCTGTTCCTTGATACCCCCTCTCCAACTCCCCTGACACCCATCCTTCCACCCAAACTGCTACCTTCAACTTCAACCGGTGATGCCAGCTGGTTTTCTTCCTCTTTTGGGGTACCCCTGAGCCCTGCTCCTTTCACTGTCAGCAGAACCCCTTCCTCAGTTTCTCCCTCCAGCACCCCCCAGTGCCTGCCGCGTTGGGCAGAAGCAGCTTTGGCAGCCTCGGGAAGGGTTGAAGTTCCTCAGCAGGATCACTTCTGGATGCTGCTGGCAGCTGACAGCTCTGTGAAGTGATGCCCCCGCCGTGGTTCACACCCTCCGGTGCACACGCATGTGTGTGTCGCGGGTGATGGAGTGGCTGTAGCGCTGTTGATGTGTCGTGCTGCCTCTTGGCCGGGGCCCGGCAGGGAGCGTGACCGGGCAGTCGCACTTGGTGGTGATACTGGGGAGTTTGCAGAAAGCAAACTTGTCCCAGATGGAACCTCCAAAGCCATTTGGCATCGGTTAAATTCCTCGGCCCTCTCAGGACGTGGCTTTGGCTCCGACTCAGGGTGGACATGACAATAAATCCAGCTCTAGGGAGCTCAGTACTGGGTCAAAGCTGCTGCAGCTTCATAGGAGAAAATGCTGATCCAGTACGAACTCTGCTGCTTCAGATTTGTTTAGAAAAACAATGTTGGCTTAACTCTGTACTGGCAGGGCTTGTGTTGTGTTGGGCATTATCTGCCTGCACAACTCTAGCTGGATGCTGGCTCGAGCGTTGTTTGTCCTTCCACATCTGGCACGCTCTGGGATCGTGTGCGCGCTGGCTAATGTGACAGATGCAGTGGCACGCTGCAGCCGGGCTGGTTCGGTCCCTCCTGTCGGGCAAGCTGGTTGGAAAGAGGGTTGAATTGCAGTCATAGCAGGGAGCAAGCCATGTCCCACACCAGGCAGCTGCCTGCTGCTTTCAGGAGCTGCAACAGCCCTGGTCTCCTAAGTGCCTTGAGAAGCGATGCACGGTGAGGCAGAAACTTGGTTCTCTGTAGTTCCAGCTCTCTGAGCACAGCTCCTGGTCTAGGGAGATACTGGAACAGGCTGCCCGGGGGGTTGTGGAGTCTCCTTCTCTGGAGACGTTTAAAACCCTCTTGACCATGTTCCTGTGCGACTTGGTCTAGGTGATCCTGCTGTGGCGGGGGTTTGACTAGATGAACTTTCGAGGTCCCTTCCAATCCCTAATGGTTTTATGATTCTATGAGTTAAGTCCCTTGGTTGGTGGCCACATCTGTGCCTGGGTTACCCCAAGGGCTTTTTGAACCCATTGCCCATGGCTCTGAGAGAGTGTGCATGCGGAGGAGAGGATAACACCAGCTGCAGGAGGGCAGGCATGGTCTGGAAGAGGAAGGAGAGGGACAAGTTGTCTCAGCAGGAGGATGTTGTTTTTCAGCCCTGATCATGCTACAGCCCCCCGGTCAGTACCCAGGGCCTGGGGGGGTGTTTACTGTTCTTCATAGGGTCATGTAGGCAGAAGAAAGGGTTGCACCATGAGTGGGAGCTGCCATAGCCTCAGCAGAGGCAAGTGCCTCCTAGGACAGAGCATGATCCCAAAACTTGAGTGTTACTCTGCAGGGACCATGTCCAGATCTGCCATTCAGGTGCTTGTGTTGCTGAGGGGGAGGTAGTTTTGTTTCGGAAGGCAGAGGGGAAGGCAGGAAGGTTGTGAGGGGTGGTTCACTTCATGCTTGTGTGGATGTGTGTGAGTCTGTAGTGACAAGCAGGAGCATTTGATGGCCAGGTTTTGCAGCATCAAGCCAGGTTCATGTTAAGCCCAGCAAGGTGAGCTTTTAGGGGTTGAAGCCAAAAGATGACACCACCTACAAAACCTTGTTGCTAAGGGCTTCTGAATCCTAGTCCTGGTGAGGTCTACCAGCAATCACAGTGCCCTGCCTCAGTTTCCCCTAAATTTCTATGGGGTAGGCAGTAGGCACACTGGGGGAGAGGAGTTGGATGGGGAGGAAGGATGCTCATGGTTTGCATGGTGCTTCAGGCTGCACAGAGGGATGCTGTGGGGTAAGGGAGGCGCAGCCTGTGGACTCTGCTGGCCTGGCTGCCTGCTGACCTTCGCAGGGGGCTGGGTGCTGGAGGAGAATCCGTAATGACTGGGGTGCTGTGTGCCAGCGCTGAGGCAGTGATTCACTCAAGCCTCTGTTTGTTTGGGAAGAGAAAGGGAGTTTGTAGCTTGTCACTTGGGAAACAGAGTGGGGATTCAGCGGTGGAGGGCGGGCTGCTTGGCTGGGGCTCCCTGAGCAGCCCTGCCATGTGTCTGTGTGTGTGTCAGGGGAGCAAAGGGGACCCTGGTACAGGCCATGACTGGCGACTGGCCTTTGTAGCCCCTGTCATTTCACCTCCCCCTTGCGCTGCACAGCCACTGCTGAGAGGCTGAGGACAGCCCCGAGATGCTCATGCATGACAGGCTTGTGTGTGTGAGAGAAGGCTGGAGTAAAAACCTGGCTAGAAGAGCAGCTGGATGACACTCCTGATGCTTCCTGGCTTAGCCTGCACACTGTGGCACAGCACCTGCGTGAAGGCATCTTCTGCAGGGCTCTGCCAGGAGGGCAGGGCCAGGTCATGGGCTGGAAGTCATGCTGGGCTAACTTGGGGAATGAAGAAGACCTCTTCCTCCCCTGTCTCATCCCCTGATGTACTTCTCCAGGTGTAAGGAGGGAAGGGGCATCACAAGGCATGTATGGGTGGGTACCCACAGAGGGAAAGGGTAGCACAAGACATGTATGGGTATGGAGGGAGTGGAGACTAGGAAAGAGGGAAGACCTGAGTGAAAAAAGACAGAAGCAGCAAAGGAAGAAGGTGGAAGAGAGGGGAGGCAGTATGTGTCTGTGGTGATGGTGTGGCGTGGCAGAACTTACTATAGGCTAGGGCTTGACATGACCGTGTTTGTGCTGGTCTGAAAAACTGTGCCAGGAGGACCAGCTCAGTGGAGGGGACTGCTCATCTTCTCATTCATCTCGTTGACCCAGGGAACAACCAGCTTGAGAATTCCCTCCTGCTGCTTTGAGCTGTCTACTGTGTATGTTGTTCTTCTTCTGATACAAAGGCAGGAGCATGGCTGAGAAACTTCTCCCCATGTCCTCTGACTTCCCGGCCCTGTGGAGCCAGAGGGCACTGCTGGGAATTGCCTTGCTCTGTACTGGAAGGACATTGTTGAGGTCTTAGAGGGAGCCACAGACTTGCCTTTAGACTGCTCCCCAGAAATCATAGTCATAGAATGGTTTGGGTTGGAAAAGACCTTAAAGATAATCTAGTTGACGTGGGCAGGGTCACCTCCCACTAGACCAGGTTGCTCAAAGTCCCCTCTAACCCGGGCTTGAATGCTTCCATTGATGGAATATCTACAGCTTCCTTGGGCAACTTGTATCAGTGTTTCAGCACCTTTGTAGTGAAGAACTGGATGGTCACATCTCACACCCATTGCCCCTTGTCCTATCACTAGATACACTGAGCAGAGCCTGGCTCCATCCTCCTGACACCCACCTTTCACATATTTATAGACATTAATGAGGTCACCCCTCAGTCTCCTCTTCTCCAAACTATACTTTAATGAAGTATAACTTGAGTACCAATGTGTCAGAAAAAGTAGACATGGCAGTTGTGCCTTAGAGTGGGTAGATGTCATACAGATGTTTGAATGTCATTGCTAATGGGTGCGTGGCCATTTCCAGAAGGTGGAAGCTCAGTGTTGTCTTGCAGACAGACTTGCAGGTGAACATGTACCCCCAGAACTTGTCTGCCCCCAGTGAACACAGGGTATGTGCTCACTATGACATAAGATGGTGCTTCTTGCCCATCTTGAGCTTCCTTCTGTTGCAGGATCAATGGATCACATGGCTTGAAGTCAGTGGCACAGCAGGGCAACCAGGCTGTGCCCTGGTCTGAACGTCTTGTGAGGCCAGCCAACATGGCAACAGCTATCGAGCACCAGCTAGGCACAAATTGGGAAGCACTCATATAATGGGGCTGCTTGTTTGAGTTCCCC
Organism: Rhinopomastus cyanomelas; assembly: GCA_013400115.1. NCBI lineage: Eukaryota > Metazoa > Chordata > Aves > Bucerotiformes > Rhinopomastidae > Rhinopomastus > Rhinopomastus cyanomelas. The sequence goes on along the minus strand of VXBP01000231.1, from coordinate 92,769 downwards.
TGCATTTCCCATTGTGTTTCATGTCTTGGGGCTGATTCAGTCAAAAGGCAATCAATGGAGCTAACAGCCCGGCATCGTTCTGCTCACCTTCTGATTTACCTCTTTCCATCCTCACTGGGTTTCCTCTCCTCCCAGGTTCATGCGTCCCCCTCAGCACAGAGGTCGCTTTCTTTTCACTGCACCTTAGGGCTGTGTATAATCAAGCTGGCTCCCTTCCTGCCCTGGATCTTCCGGGGTCAAGACAGACATCGCTGTTCAGAAGAGACTCGAACCAACGAGCTAGGGCAGAACAGGGTGGAAGTTGTCCACGGAAACTTGCACTGATCAATTGCAGTCACCTCCTGTGTTTAAAGTGACTCAGAGCCTCTGTTTTTAGGGTGTTGCTGGGGAGCTGAACTGTCTTATCATCTCTCTTTTCAGCCATCCCAAACACCCAACGGTGGCTGTAAGATTCTTTTCCCTCATCTTCTGTGCCGGTAGAATAACGGGTGCTGGGACAAAGCCAGTAGTAGAAAAAAAAACCAACCCCAAACCTCCTGGAAAAAAACAAACCCCACACAGAATCGCCCCCTCTTTCCCTGAACAATAAGTTATCAAGTCCAGATGGTTAAATCTGAGAGTGTGGAAGGAGCTTAAGTGATTGAGCTGCTAACAAAAATACCCCATCTCTTGGGGGGGGGGGGAAGAAAAAGCTACTGATTCGGGGAATTGGAAAAGACCAAATGTTGTACCTATATTTAAAAAAGGCTCCAGTGATGATCCGGGGAATTAAAGATCAGTGAGCTCCGCATCTGTGTCTGGGGAGCTGGTGGGGATGATAATTAAAAAGCAGTGCTCCAAGACATCTGGAAGATCGCAGCCCGATAGGGCCCCGGCAGCCGCGGGTTCGGCCGAAGAGAGCGGCGTCTCGCTGGTCTCCTCCGACTCCCTGAATGCGCCGATAAGACGGTGAATAAAGGGGAACCAATTGATGTAATGTGTTTAGATTTCCAGAAGGCTTTTGAAAGATCTTGCATGAGAGCTACTGAAGGAGCTAAGTAGTCGGCGAGAGACAAAGTATTGGCGCAGATCAAAAACCGAGTAGGAGACCGAAAGAATGAGGGGATTAAACAGTCAAGTTTCACCACAGCAGAAGGTTAACGTGGCCTCCAGGTTCTCTTTGAAATCCCATGTGATTTCCTGTGTTGTTTAGTGACTTGGGAAGGTGGGAGGAGAGGTGTGCTGTGTAAAATATTTGTGGGTGAGATGAGGTTATTAAGTTGTCTGTGACCAGCAAGGGCTGTGAGGAACGCTGGGGGAACCGTGACGTTAAATGAACGGGCTGCGCTCTGGTGAGCGGAACTCGGCATCGATGTGTTCAAAGCAATGTGTGTTCCAGGCAGGCTCGTGACTCCTGAGATGCTCCCAGAGGTCCTGAACGATGGCTATCAGCCAAAGGAAAGTGTGGGTGGGTGTCAGGAAGCTTTTTGCAGAGCTCTGCCCCGTGTTGTGCTGCCCTCGAGCCGCCAAAGAGGCTGTTTGTGTGCGGAGGCAGCAGGTAGAGTGCAAGAGCTGCGAGGCTCTCTGTGCTCTGGTGGAGCTGCCTTGTTTGGAATCACACACTGACACAGGGCCAGCCTGTTTGCAGAGGGATGTTGGAGAAGTGAGGGGACTCCGAGAAACCCTGTGAGCAACCTCCAGTGAGTAGACAGAGGAGGTTTGGTTGCTGGAGTCAGCACACTGAGAGTGGGTATTGGAAGGAAATAATATTTATGAGGCTGAAGAGTTCTTCTGTCCCTCCCTTCCTCATCTCACAGGAGCAAGGGAATGCTCAGTGAAACTACAGTGCGTGGGAATCAGGTTTGCAAAGTTGGGCTGTGGGTCTCAGTGGCATCTAATGGTAGGACAAGGGGCAATGGGTGTGAGCTGGAACAGAGGAGGTTCCACATCAGTATGAGAGGGAACTTCTTCACGGTGAGGGTGACAGAGCACTGAAAGGGGCTGCCCAGGGGAGTTGTGGAGTCTCCTTCTCTGGAGACGTTCGCAACCTGCCTGGATAAGTTCCTGTGTGACTTGCTGTGATCCTGCTGTGGTAGGGATGGACTAGATGATCTTTTGAGGTCCCTTCCAATCCCTAATGTTCTGTGAACTCTAAATCATGAGATTTAGTCAAGATCAAGGATTTAGGAAGATTCATAGTGGGCTTCCATGTTTTTGTGGAGAGAATATGTACACAAATGAGCTTTAACTCTGGATGAGCTCACTTGTAGAGCCTCAGCCTTTATTTTCAGTCCTCAGAGCCTGTATTGACCTGTGACTTATTGTGGCAAATAAGAAAATGAATATAGGAGCATGTTGTCCCTCATCTGTCTGCTCCACCTTTCCCCCCAAAAATATCTGGTGGAGTTGTTGTGGACATCTCTCTGATCTAGAATGGCTGTTCCTCAGAATGCACCTTACCTTGAAAACTCCTGCTGGGATGTGAGCAGTGAACATATAAAACCCACCGGGATATGTTCTTGGCAAAAGAAAGTGGCTTCTCGCTGATCTTCTCTGACTCCCTGATTGTCCCTGAGAGCCTGGAACGGGTTGCCCAGGGAGGTGGTTGAGGCCCCATCCTTGGAGGTGTTTAAGGCTGGGCTGGATGAGGCTCTGGCCAGCCTGATCTAGGATGGGGTGTCCCTGCCCATGGCAGAAGAGTTGGAACTGGATGATCCTGTGATCCCTTCTAACCCTGACTGACTCTATGACTTGATCTAGGTGATCCTGTTGTGGCAGGGGGATTGGACTAGATGATCTTTTGTGGTCCCTTCCAATCCCTAATGACTTGGTCTAGGTGATCCTGCTGTGGCAGAGGGATTGGACTAGATCTTTCGAGGTCCCTTCCAATTGCTAATATTCTGTGATCCTGTGAATTTCAGTTCAAATCCCAACTCTTCCTGGTGTCGCATGTGTTCAGGATCATCCTCAGGCTCAGAGAAGAACGGGGTCAGATTCTCTCCTAACATAGACTGGCTTGATCATGTTGAAGTCAATAGGCAGAGTTTCAGCCTCTGAGTTTGAACTCCAGTGAAAACCAAACCCACGCACACAAGATACAAACCCACCTAAGCTCCTGAAATTGCCTGAGATCAGAAACCTAACCTGGAAAGATCCCAGATGTTCCTCAGAGATTGCTCATGGTTCTACCTCTTTCCTGAGCTACGTGCATGGGAATCAGCTCCAGGATATCAGGTTGTTGCAGCCTTTCCATTTCCCAGGCCACACTGGAGCCCAGAACTAAACATTTGCTGGGGCTGAAGCGAGGAGAGAAATCCCCAAGCCCACAGAAACGCTCAAACCTTATCTGATCATTTCCTTCTCTCTCCAGTGTGAGAGGAGCTGAGTCTACAAACACCTCCTCTCTGTCCTACAGTGTTCCCTACCCAGAAGCATGGTCCCAGTTCTTGAGGGCTGGTTTTTTGTACTGAATGCATTATATAGGGTGCTGAAGTCATTAACAGCTTGGCTAACCAAGCCTGTTCACAGTCTGATTCCCAGCTATTTGTGTGCAGCACGCATGGATCTCAGTCTCCTCGTAAGTGTGTCTCCTTCCTGGGCAGCCCACGAGGTGTGAGTGGAGCGACTCCTTGCACAAGGAAATGTTTTCGAGCCAAGAAAACAAACACTGAGGAGCATCTCCACATGCTGGATCTCCGAGATCTCTTGCATTCCCGGAGCTGTGGTTTGTTTTGGTGGGTATCTCGGAGCTACACCCATCGTGGCTGATGTGGATAGAGTGGGAGCAGCCAGACTCATGTTCCAGTGCCAAGAGATCATGGAATCATTAGGGATTGGAAGGGACCTTGAAAGATCATCTAGTCCAATCCCCCTGACACAGCAGGATCACCTAGATCAAGTCACACAGGAACACATCCAGGCAGGTTGTAAACGTCTCCAGAGAAGGAGACTCCACAACCCCCTGGGCAGTCTCTTCCAGTGCTCTGTCTCCCTCACTGTGAAGAAGTTCCTTCTCATATTGATGTGGAAGCTCCTATGTTCCAGCTCACACCCATTGCCCCTTGTCCTATCACTGCCACTGAGCAGAGCCTGGCTCCATCCTCCTGACACCCACCCTTCACATGTTTATAGACATTAATGAGGCTCTTTTTTTCCAAGCTCAAGAGACCCAGCTCCCTCAGCCTTTCCTCATCAGGGAGATGCTCCACTCCCTTCATCATCTTTGTGGCTCTGCGCTGGACTCTCTCCAGCAGTTCCGTGTCCTTCTGGAACTGAGGGGCCCAGAACTAGACACAAGATTCCAGATGTGGTCTCACTAGTGCAGAGTAGAGGGGAAGAAGAACCTCTACTAACCACCCCACTTCTGATCCACCCAGGATGCCGTTGACCCTCTTGGCCACAAGTGTCCACTGCTGGCTCATGGTCATCCTGCTGTCCACCAGGACCCCTATGTCCCTTTCTTCTATGCTAACAGGTCTCAGAAAGGCATCACACCTTTTCATGGGGTTAAAAGCTCCTGTACAGCCAAAGAGAACTTGAAAAGCTGACATCATCAGCCCCTGCAAACCTCTAGGGTGGAAGTGACATATCCAGGACCTGTCCTGGAGTACAGGAGCTGGGGACTGAGTGGGCTGGGAGATGCTGACGTCACCCCTGCTGCACGCCAGCAACCCCGGGGCTTCAGAGACAGCTTGATCACCACTATTCTATTACAGCACCTAAAAAGACCTCTGGGATCAGAATATGATTGCATCTCCCTGCTCTATTACAGCAACCAATGAACCTCTAGGGCCAAAGAATAAATGAACCATCTCTGGGGTATCAGAGTGTTTAGAAACCTCACTCACTGACTTGTAATTGTTTGCTCCCCTCTATCACCACCCGCTACCACCACCCCCCCTTCCACTTGTCTCAGCATCCAGCCTTGTTCTCTGCTGGGATGTATCAGGATAAGCCCCGTGCTTTTACATCACCTGGCTGGTACAGCCTTGAGATGAGCCCACACTACCTTTTCACATCATATGGTGCCGGCAAACATCGATGTTGTGGTGAGTGTGCTAGCCCTTTGCTCTAGGAGCACGGCAAGGGACCCCTGCAATGGACCATTTCCACTCTTAATAGAGCATCTGTGGACCTCTGGTTGCTGCTTGGTGGTGTGGCAGACCATCTGCTCCTGCTGGTTAGAGGGTGAGAGCTCTTCTCACACCCTGGTGTGGATGTTTCAGAAGACAGCTCAGCACCTGGGAATGGCCGTGTCATCGGCAGCAGGAGCTTACAGACAGGGAGGGAGAAACTCTGAACGTCTGGTCAGTGATCCTGGCATTTAGAAATCACAAATTAATTTCTCAGACACCCTGGAGAGGTGAAGTTCTGTCATGTTATGAACCTGAATTGTAGATTCTGAGGAAAATCCTGAGAGCTTTTGGTTAATAGAGGTTTTAGTGAGTTTAATGCCGATGGAATTAGAAGTCTCAAGGCGCTCGTCGTGAATGGATTTACATCAGGGAGATTAGGAAAGGGAAAACGTTATTGGTGTCCAGGAAACCCAGGAGAGCAACTGCCAGCTGGTTTAGATGGAAAGTTCCCCAGCGGGCAGGCGTCCTGGCTGCACACGCATGCACACACCCTGTGGGCTGGGGACACGTCCCAGGGCCACCGCCAGTCGTGTTACACGGGAGCGCTCAGGGCGAGATGTCTGCACCAGCCAGTTCTGCGGACACGTGGCATGGAAAGAAACGCGGTGATGCTCTCCTGTTTCAGCTGGCTTGCTCTTACTCACAGTGCTACTGGCCCTTCCTGGTGTGTTCATCACTGTTTGCTCCTACAGAGGAACGTGCAGGAGGAAGACCTGCCCTCCTCCCAGAATACAGGGACACACCGCACTGGAAGGACAGCAAACCGGTCTCTTCCATCATAGGTAGGGCCTTTCTTCCAACAAGAAGGGTGCCTGGCATGTAGCTGTGGAATATAAGAACAAAGTGTAGTTCAAGGGGAGACTTTGAAGGGCAGGATCCTCATAGAATCATAGAATCATTAGGAAGGGACCTCGAAAGATCATCTAGTCCAATCCCCCTGCCAGAACAGGATCACCTAGACCAAGTCGCACAGGAACGCATCCAGGTGGGTTTTAAACATCTCCAGTGAAGGAGACTCCATTACTTACAGAGTAATTTTGTGGGGCTTAGTAACAGTTTGTGAGGTTCTAATGTCTGGGATCGTAAGTTGGGAAGACATCTCTCTGTGCCGGACATGTTCTGTACCTTTTTCCAAGGGTTAAGTGCTTGTTGCTGCTGAAGAAAGCATCCTGAGGCCAATGGCCCTTGAGTGTGCTCTTAGATAATAAAGACAAGATCTTAGAGGGTTTGGCCTTTCTTGGACTTCCCTGCTGAGGCTGGGCTGGCGAAGCTGTTCTCTTTGCTGAGGGGTAATATGGGCAATAGAGAAAAGACAAACACACAGGGAGAGTGAGAAGGGTTTTGGTTTAAGTGTATGAGCTGGTTGTGCTCCTCTCAGGAAGGCTCTGAGAGCAGATGTGTCTGCAGTCCCTCTTGTTGTTTCTCTGCGAAGTCCTCTTGACTTATCGGTGTATTTTGTTGAAAGCTGAGATCAGGGTTAATTCACCCTGTTTTTTACCTTAAGTGGGATGTTATCAAACTGAAGGATCAACTCAAATCCTGCTTCAAAGATCTTTATCTCCTCTGCTGCCCAGGAGAGCTGGCTGGGAGCTCGGGCTTTGCTAAAGCAGGGGGCTCCTGCCCCAGGGGAGGTGGGCAAGGTGCCTTGCCAGAACAGGATGGTGATGACCTGACCTTACAAGCACCACCTCTCCCACAGGTTACCCTTGCTTTGTAGGGTGAAGGTAATGCCCATGTCATAGAGCAGGGGGCTGCGATTCATGCCAGCCTTTTTCTTCCAGTTAGCTCTGGGGGGCTGTGTGGGAGCGGAAGGCTCCTGGAGTGGTTGGCAGTGCCCTTAAAACTAGGTGACTGGTATGGAGTACCAGGAGCAGGACAGAGTCTGATGTCCCTCCCCGCGAGTGGTTAGGTGCCTTTGGGGCTGGGGTTGCTGGGTGTGGGGTGAAGTGTTCCCCGCAAGAGGAGGAGGAGATGGGAGAGAGGAATTATGGTCAGCAGTCTCAGTGCCTATCTAGGAGGTCCATCTTGTGCTGGCACGAGGTGGTGAGAGTTCTGGGGAGTCCTGGAGGGAAATGGGATGAGAGGAGATGCTCTGTTGACAGGCTGGAACCTCACTGAGCAGCTGGGAGTGAGCGGGCACTGTGGCAGACAGCGCTTGTCCCTGGGCTCCTGCTCATCAGCTGGGAGCTACAGCTTGGAGAGGAGGGGCTTTGCAAAGTAAAGCACAGGATTTAGAAGCAGTGATATTATTATGGTCATTGGGTGCTCAGCAATGCCTGGTGAGTGATCTGCAGTGACGTTTGGACAGGAACTGGAGCTACACCTGGAGGTGTAGCCAGATCTGTGATGGGAAAGGGAGTAAATCTGCTGCTGTGAGTGCTTATCCCAGGAAGGTGTCTGACCTTGCACTGCTGAGAATAAGCCTGTCTTGCTGATAAACTCTCCTGTTGTGTCTGAGCTGCTGGGTGTGCAATCATAGAATCCTCGAGGTTGGGAGAGACCTACAAATCGCTGAGTCCAGCTGTCAAAGGCGTGCAGATGCCTGCCTTTGGCTGGGTACACAGCGAGGCTGGAGCTCACTTCTGCACAGGCAGAGGCTCATGTATCTCAGCAAAGGGAGCCTTTCTGAAAGGGCTTTGCAACTGGTAGTGCACAAGCTTTTTTCTCCTTCCTGCATTCTGGGTGAAAGAACTTCTGTCCCACCATAGCTTTTCTTGAGGCACCTCTGTTTCTGGTGGACCTGGCCACAAGTGTGGAGAGAATATTGGTCTGGTCCCCACCAGACCAGCCAGCCATGCTGGCTGTTGTAGTCAGCTCGTTCAGGTAGGACGTGTTCACCCTCTGTAAACAGTAGTCACTGTCTATTCCCAGGCAGAACTGTGCTTCTGGAGGACATCTAGCACAACTAACTCATCGTGACAACCAGCAGCAACTTCAGGCTGCTCTCACGGAGCTGTTTGTGGGATCACCTCAGCCCTTCAGCACAAGATGTACGCTTGCAGGAGTCTCTGCCGCGGCAGAAGAGAGAGGTTTCTGCTTTCTGCCAGTAGTGTGTCCCTGGCAAGGTCTGGTCCATGGCCAGCATTCTCATTGCCAACAGGACAGCTATCAGAGCTGTGGCAGTAACAGTGGGTAAGGCAACTTGTGCTTCTGTGAATTTAGAAGGTGTGAGGTGTGAGAAAGGGCTCATTTAGCTCAGTGTGACCACCCGGGGCACATGGGCTTTGTAACGATGCTGCAAAGTTGTCAGCTCCAAAGACTGCGGTCTTCAGGCCTTGACTTAGATCATAGAATCATAGAACATTAGGGATTGGAAGGGACTTCAAAAGATCATCTAGTCCAACCCCCCTGCCAGAGCAGGATCACCTGGATCAAGTCGCAAAGGAACATGTCCAGGTGGGTTTTAAATGTCTCCGGAGAAGGAGACTCCACAACCTCCCTGGGCAGCCCCTTCCAGGGGTCTGTTACCCTCATCGTGAAGAAGTTCCTTCTCATATTGATGTGGAACCTCCTATGTTCCAGCTCACACCCACTGCCCCTTGTCCCATCATTAGATGACACTGAGAAGAGTTTGGCTCCATCCTCCTGACACCTGCCCTTTCCATATTTATAAACATTAATGGGGTCTCCTCAGTCTCCTTCAGCTGGATCCCAGCTCCCTCAGCCTTTCCTCATCAGGGAGGTGAGGAAATCATCTTCATCATCTTTGTGGCTCTGTGCTGGATGGTAGGTTCCTGAACACACTGTGAGGCACACTCACTGCTTTCCTGGAGATGGGAAAAGTTATCTGAGGACAGCTTGTAGGATTTTTAGGACCCGTCAGCTGCTTTCTGGTGCTGAGGAAGTCTGACATTTTCCTGTTGGGACTGACTAGCACAGACTCAAAGGCCTCTCATTTGCACAATTAGCAGTGTTTATGCATCATCACCAGGGAGCACTGGGCTGAAGAGGGTACAGGGGAGGCTGGACGCCTGGCTGCAAGGTTACACCACCGCCTGCGAACACACGTGGATGTCAGCACGGTTCATGTTGTCTGGACCGCGGTGGCATGTTACGTCCGCACGACACGTGGGTGGGTGAGAGGGGGCAGTGCTCTCATGGGGAGCTGCCTCTGGGCATTGCTATTTTTCACTCCATCCTTGCAGCTGGTGAGGCTGGTAGTGTGGCAAGGTGACAGGTATGAGGCAACCTGACACCCAGCTGGAGGACCCATGAGGCGGTGTCATGATGCAGCCAACAAAGCGAGCTGCTTGCTGTTGCTTTGATGTGATCATATGACAGTCTGATGCTTGATTCAAAGCACTGGTTACAACTTCCTTACTCTCCTTTCCCGAGCACTTCAAGGCCAGCCGATGTATTAATAAATTAGAGGGATTAAAATAAACAGTGCTTTGAAAATCATTAGGCATCCCAAATGCCTGCAAACAAACAGCAGTTGAAGTAAAAATGCAAAATGCAAATAAGCCAAGAACTGGGCCATAAAATGTTGTAGCCTAGCCCTGGGACAGCTGTTGAAAGCAAAAATGTGTTTATTCTCTGGTCAATTTGGGCTGGGACAGATGAAGTAGTGCTGGGGTATTGCAGGTTCCTGCCCCAGTTCCTGCAGTGGTACAGAGCCTGCCCCAGCAGTGGCTTCACTGGCTGCAGAACAGGGATGTGGGGAGATGATGCCACAAGCACCAGCCACGGGGCTGGAGCTAAGGCAAGATCTGAAGGCTGCAGACTGGAGACCATCTGGGTGAGCAGCTGTCCTAGGCAGCTCCTTCTGCTACTCTTGGTCCTGACCCTCGTCCTCCAGGCACTTCATACCAAATTCTATCCTCTTCTCAGCTCATTGCCTTTCTCACTCCAAGTCCAGCTTCTCCTTCCCTCTCTAAGGATCCAGAGAGCCAATTCACACAGCATTCATTTCGTTTTCCTTCAATGGTCCCCTAGCACTGGTCACCACATCAGCAGAAATTTTGGCTGTTGCCAGGGCAATGAGAGACCATGTTTCTCCATGACTTCTCTTTCTGCGTCCTGGCTGCATGTATGATTGTGAACTACCTTCTTTTGTCAGTCCGTGCCAGCTCACACACACTGCTGACTGTCCCAGTGAGGAAACAATCCCCAGGGACAGTATAAGGGGTACAAGCAGTGATCTGATTGCTGGGATTGGACTGGATGATCTTTTGAGGTCCTTTCCAATCCCTAATGATTCTATGATGTCTTGGGGATGGTGTTTAAATGGGGGTGACTTGAAAAAGGAAGTGTTTGAGAAGTGCATCGGAGCAACACACGCATCTTTAATGTGTTTCAAAAACAGTGGTGTCCTGCTTAAGAAGTGAAAGTAATGAGGGCAGTGAGTCTCAGCTCTGTGACTGTAGGATGCTTTCAGGCTAGGGAAGCACTGAGCAATCACAACTGGCTGATGCTTCCAGCCCAGCAGGCAAAGAGATCCAGTTTTCCAGGCAGCTGCTGAAGGTCTTGTGTTGGTGAGGGAGATACTCTCTGCCTGTGGACTGAGCAAACTATCTGTACTGGGAGATGACCATGTGTTTGTGAGGAGGAGGAGGTGTTCAGCTGTGAGAAGTCTGTCTGGCTCAGGAATTGCCTGGACCATCTTGAGTTTCTCTTGCGTGACAGACCTCTCAAGCATCACTGGCCAGGGAAAAAGCAGTCAGACAGTAACAGAAAGCTGGCTTAGGACAGGCAGAGCGTGGCTAGTGATTGAATACTTCCCCCTGTCCGGACAGCACGCTGCTAGTAGCCATTGCGAGGCCAAGGACCTGCTCTTGCCAAAGGGACTTTTCCCCCTCCACACATCTACTGGGATTTCTAATCCAGGCTGGGTAGGACAATGCTGTCATGTTAGCACCGGTATAACTCTCTGAGCAGTCTACAGAGTCACAAAGAGAACAGTGTAGGCTGAATATGCACTCACGCTTGCTAAGCCTGTAATCCCAGCTTTGATTTTCTCTCCCTCTCTTTTGTTGTTGGGTTTTTTTTTTAATAATCAGTTCAAACTTAATAAGAGTGATTCACTAGTTGCCAGTTTATCTATCCTTGGCGCAGCATCCAATTTGGATTGCGCAGGGCAGAAGGATGGAGAGGGGAGAAGGAAGAATCAGGAAAGGAAAGGGGGGGCTGGAGGGTGCCCCTGTTTCCTCTTCCCATGGAAACTAGTGTTGGTATCTTTATCTTAACCTGAAAGTCTTGGCTGTTATGTCCCCGTGGTCAGAAGATGGCGAGCAGCTGTGTTCTCCCTTTTGATTTAGATCTTTCCTGGTCTTCATGGAATCACAGAACATTAGGGATTGGAAGGGACCTTGAAAGATCATCCAGTCCAATCGTCCCACCACAGCAGGACCACCTAGATTCAGTCTAGCAACCTAGATTCACAGGAACGTGGCCAGGCAGGTTTTAAACATCTCCAGAGGAGACTCCACAATCCCCCTGGGCAGCCCCTTCCAGTGCTCTGTCACCCTCTCCATGAAGAAGTTCCTTCTCGCACTGATGTGACACCTTCTATGTTCCCTCTTTCTGAGCAAAGATGCAGCAGCTGTTAGCAGTGTTTGGTGGTCTGTGGGATAAGAGCAGGCAGGGGACCCCAGCACCCTGGACGGGTGTGGACTGCGCTGTGGTTGCTGCACTTGCATGAGACAAAAGTCAGTGATGGAGCTAAGCCCTTTCAAGCCCGTGTCTTACAATTGCATCTGAGACTGTGTCTGCACCTCCTTGACACTGCTATCCTGGCAGACCCCAAATGTTCCTGAGCTCGGGCAGCTACAGGACCTGCTATGGGGCTGATTCCAGCACCATAATGTGTTTCAGTGGCTTCAAACTGAAAGGGACAATGTTTAGAATAGAAAATAGGAAGAACTTCATCACTGTGAGGGTGGTGAGACACTGGAACAGGTTGTGCGAGGAAGTTGTAGATGCTCCATCACAGGAAGCGTTCAAGGCCAGGGGGCTTTGAGCAACCTGGTCTAGTGGGAGGTGACCTTGCCCATGTCAGGGGATTTGCATCTAGATGATTTTTAAGGTCTTTTCCAGCCCAAACCATTATATGATTCTTTGATTCTGCACCTTAAACCCTTCTGACTCTCTCTGTCTAGGAAACTGACCATCTCATCTCAGGAGCTGCTTGAGCTGGGCAGTGAGATTCATGGTTGGGCAGTTCTGAGAAGGTAGAATCCGATGCAGGGAATCACTGGATGTGTATGTGAAAACTTCTGCCCAGGAGCAGGGGTTGAGAACTGCCTTGCATGGCTCTCCTTGCTGTGGGCAGTTGTTGGCCTGAGTCATACCTCAGCCAGTCTTGTGCCCGGTGCAAGACTCCTTCCTCTCCATCTCCAGCAGTAGGCACAGCCCTGCTGGACTGCTCTGGGCTGCAGGTGGCTGTGCTTTTGGCCAGGTGACACTGAACATGGGAGACATGGAGCCGGTCATCTGGAATAAGCAGTTAAGTGTGGGCTGATGCATAGGAGGACAGTGCACGCAGAGGGCAGAGAGGTCAGACAAACTAGAGAGCTAGACAATCGTAGAGGAGCATCAGAGGACTACTGAAAGGTGAGTTCAGCTAACCTTCTGCTTAATCTTTGTTCAGTATTTGGTATCCTGGCTCACAGAGGGCAGGACTGGTTCTGACTTCCAAACAGGGCTGTTTGGGTCATCCATGTGTGGTGCTGAGACAGTCTGCCACAGAGAAGGCAGCTCCCTCTGAAGACAAGGGGAGCTGTGGGGCACTAGCAGCTTGTGGGGCGGTGAGTGATGGCAGGGAGCATGCTGTTGGGCAGGATCAGTGAAACACTGCTTATCTCTCAAGCTGTCTCCTTCTCTTGCTCTTTGTGAGTCTCTTCTCACCTCTTCTCATGTGCTCATATCACCTCTCTTTCTCTCTGCATGTGGTGCATGGCCCAGTGAATATAAACCACAGATAACCCTCTCTCTTTTCCCTTCATCACCATCTTTCTCACTCATCCTTTCTTCCTGTCTCTCACTAACACTCTGTTGCTCTCTCTGCCAATTTATTCTTCTCTTTCCTCCCACACTCTGTCCCCGTTTAATCAATCTAAGCACAGGCCTGTTTTCCATCAGAGCTGCTGTTTCAGGCTGACTCCCATGGAGGAAGGATGGGCAGGTTAAGGTACCAGGTAGGAAGCAGGAGAGCTGAGCTGAGCTTCTCTTTGGTGGCCGTAGCTGAGTCATGCTGCCCATTCTGTGGCTTGTTCCCCACCTTTGACACGGGACCTTAGAGCTGTGAACGAATCTGCAGTGCTTAGAAGTTGTAGGGACAAGGGCAGTGAAGCTCCTGGATGTGAGTAGAGCAACTTGGGTGCCCATGTGGTGTCTTTGATGCCCAAGCTAAGTGCAGAGTGTTGTGTACAGACTGACACAGCAGAGGCACATTCTCAGCCATGTCTTGTTCACAATGCTTTCCCCATCCAGACTTTAATGAGAAATAACCCCCTGGGATGCAGCTTACAAGACTCAGACGTGGAGTTTTATCTGCGCTGACCCAGATCCTTAGTCCTTGCGAATCCCCAGAGACTAAGGGCACTTCCTGTTGCTGTAGGTGCTACCTTTGCAAGCCAATCACTTGATTCCCTGCTTCTTGCCTTCCAGCAACTTCGCTTTTTCTGCCATGCTGCTTGTCCACCTCTGCTTCTTGCCAGCACTATCCCCCTCGACTTCCACTGGGAGGTCTCCCTTTCCCATGGCAGCGCATGATCCGTACCGCAGGCTGCTAGCTGTTGAGGGCTTGCCCAGAGCTGCCAGATGCTTGCACCTTCTTAGCTCTCATGGGTAGGAGTTGCTATGGGAGACAGGGAGAAAGAAAAAGTGCCTTCCCCAGCAGCACCAGGAGTCAGAAGTCTTCCATTGAGTGGAGAACACCCCCCTCTTGTGCTCCATCCTCCCCTCAGCCCCCCTTTAGAGAGCACTCTGCAGAAAGCTGCCTTTGAAGCCCCTTAATTAGTGTCCCGCGTGTCCTGAACGGAGCCCTTCATTACCACCAGCGAGAGGCACAAATTGGCATGTGTTTCAGGTTTGGGCTCGGTGCCAGGGTTCTGTTCCAGTCCCCTCCCTCCAAACCTCTCCAGCTTTCCCCCCCATCCTTGGCAGACATGCATGCACACACACGCTCCCTCCCTCTCACCGAAAAACACATACACACAAGGGATCCTGACAAAAAAAGACATCCTCTTTCCAGTATCCCAGATTTGAGCGAAAAAAACCAACCCAAATAGCGAAGGTCACTCTAACCCCTGCCTCTCTCTGGCTTGTTCTTGGCTCTGTTGACCCTTCAGCATATGCAAGTGCAGGTTGGGGGTCATTATCAGCCCCAGAGTATCTCTCACAGCCTGTGGATGTGCTCAGAGGGTGCTAATTAGTGAGAGAAGGGCTGATTAGGTTAGAAATTAAGTGTTTATTTTCTCTTCTTTTGTGTGTCTGTCTGTGTGTGCGTGTGTAAAAATAGTGGAGACAGATGGAGAGTCAGGAATGATGGGAGAAAAGGCAGCCAGAAGCCCAAGGAGGGGAAGCTGTACCCCATTTCACATCTTCTTCATGCACAGAGCCCTAGGCGGGCAGGTACCCTTGCAAGCTCACAGCATTCCTGTAGCACACATGCTTTGTGGCTGTCTTGTCCTTGCTGGGATTGAATAGGATCTTCTCCTCTCTGCACAGTGTTCTGTAGAAGACCTTCACGCCTGCAGAGCCTCCTCTCATGTCTATCACCTCATCTTTTCCAGCTCAACTGTAATCCCTTTGTTTCCCTCCCTTACCCCTTTCTTTACCTCAATNCTGAGGGGCCCAGAACTGGACACAGTACCCCAGATGGTATCCTTCAAGTCACCACTAGCAGCAGCCAACAGGTTATTGGCATCATCCTTTGTCTTGGTGGTGTCTCAGACCCCACGAGCACTGTTCCTATAGCTGTCCCACCTCACAGGACCTTACCCTGCCAGACCAAGGAAATGTAATCTATCTCTGCCATGGACTGTGCAACTTTTGCAATGGAGGGGCAACACAGGTCTCCCAAAGGTTGTTAGGAATCTGATTTCCAGGAGCACCAAGGCTCCTATACCTGAGCAAATCCTATTCCTTCCTTGACACTAGACCACTTGTCCTTTGTACCCTTGCTAGCCTCAGCCCGTTATGGGCTGTGGAATAAAGAAGGGCAGGTGACGATGTGACTGGGTAGATACCAGTCATGCTGGCCCTATGGTTGTTCTGTACTGGGGGGCACGTGAAAGGTCATCTCCTGTCTTCCACTTGACCCAAAGCAGTGTCAGTACTTTGGATGCACTGGACATCAAGCCTTTCTCCAGAGGTTGCAGTTTAGGCTGAGAACACTCAGTTGCCAGCAGGCAGGAGGGAAGGAAAGAAGGAAAGGGGTTCTGCCCTTCTGCTCTTCTGGGGTGGGAATGTACTGGTGGGCTCCTAACATGGCAGTGGCACTGTTGGAAGTTGGCATCTGCAGCAGGCCAGTTTGTGTGACCTGAGGGCTATCTTTGATGTTGGGGATGGACACTGTTTCTCCCAACTGAGGCTGTGACTGTTGACACAGGTCTGAGTTTGTTTTGTCGACCAGCTCGTGAGGTAAGTGCTATGTGATGTTCTGCAGCAGCACATCTTCTCATCAGTCAGTGGGGGGCCTTGTGATCCCTTGGCGTCACATCTAAGTGGGATGCACAGACCCAAAGGCAGAGGAGATGCCTGGGTGTCTCAGGTGGCAGAGCTGAGCCCTGGACTCTCAGATGCGCTTCAGAATCCTGCTAGAAGGTGTTTGGTGCACAGGAGCTTTGTACCCATGGAACAAGCAGTCTGGCTTCTTGGGACAGAGGGACTTCTTGTGTTCTGCACTGTCCACCTGGCTGAGGCTTCCTGGAAAGCACCTTAAGCTCCTAAGACCAGCCAGGTGGACAGTGCAGAACACAAGAAGAGATTATGGCTGGTGTTTGGTGAGACCAGATCCCTCTAGCAGAGGTGTGTGCGTGGTGAGAAGAGGACGCATGCACGTGCTGGTGTTCCTCAGGCTGTGTCTGTGGGTTCAGCCGCACACATGGCTGCTTTGCTGATGTGTGAGCCGAGGGCATGTTTGTCTGGTTACAGGGCCCGTTCCCTTGTCGTTGTGGCAGTGCGTTGGTACCATGTGGCTCCTGCAAACACGCAAACAAACAAACACACACACATGGGAACCTAAACTCCCTATTACCGCCACACTGCAGATGCAGCCTGGTTTGGCCTGTATTTCTCCTGTTTCCACAGCAACAGTAAGCCAGGGAGTAAATCAGAACATCCTCTCTGGTGCTCAACACCCCCACATGGCAAAGTAATAGTGGCAGTGTGGAAAGCCTGGTCTGTCTCCCCTACTTCTCCTTCCCAACTCCAGTTCAGCAGAAATCCTCTAGAGACCTGTCAGAGCCCCAAGGAGATCACAAGCCTCCTCCATAGCAGATGAGGGATCACCATCTTCACTGTGACCAGCAGTCACCCGTATTCCCTTCTGCAGTTGCTGTGTCTCTGGTGGCAGGTGTTTAAGTCTGAAGCAGTGCTCAGCGCTCATGGTCTCAGCTCAGCTGGCTTTTAACAAGATGAGTCCCGTCAGCTCCACTAGAGACCAAACGGATCCAAACCAGGCTTAGCAACCTGCTTCTTGCTTCAGCAATCTCTGCTTACAGCTGGGAGACACAGAGCCTTTAAAGAGGAGCAAAGCAATCAAAGCACATTTAGGACCAAGTGTCCTGTCCAGCTGAGCTCAGAAATATGCTCGCTGGGACAGCTGCCAAAAGGGCTCCACCAGCCACGCTTTGTGTTGGCCTTGGGCACTTCCAAAGTCAGTGATGTGCTTAAAAGAGAGATCTGCCTGCCCAGAAAGGAGTCCTTGCGAGGAGAGGATGGGTGGCTGTCCCTGGAACAGGCCTGGGGCAGTCCCATGGAAGGAGAGGAGAAACTGGACTTGCATGTTCCACAGAAGCACTTTCCATGTACATCCCACACTGAAGATTTCTGGGTGCTCCTAAAGCCCTGGAGAACAACTTGCACCCCCTTTTTGTCTAACTTGGGAGATTTCTAGGTGCTCCTAAAGCCCTGGGGGACAACCTGCACCCCGTTTTAGACTCACTTGGGAGATTCCTAGGTGCTCCTAAAGCCCTGGAGGACAACACGAACCCTCTTTCTGTCCCACTTAGGAGATTTCTAGGTGCTGCTAAAGCCCTGGGGGACAACCTGCACCGTCTTTCTGTCCCACTTGGGAGATTCCTAGGTGCTCCTAAAGCCCTGGAGGACAACCTGCACCCCCTTTTAGACTCACTTGGGAGATTCCTAGGTGCTCCTAGAGCCCTAGAGGATGACCTGCATCCCCTTTTCTGGCAGCAGACGATTACAGCGTCTCCATCACTTGTGCCTCCCCCAGCTCTGGCCGTCAGGACCTTCATTAGGAATCTCACTGTGTTCTTTGGCTGGATTTCCCCTGAGAATCCGATTTTAGGGCTCCCCAGCGATTGCTGATGTGTAAATACAGTGTGCTTCGGCATGGCAATGTGATTGCCCGAGTGGATTGGAGCTGTTAACTCTTCAGCAGCTGTAGATCCTCCCCGCATCTTCCTGCTAGAGAGCTGTCGTCGGCAGTGGGTGGGAGCTCAGCCTGGCTCCAGGCAGCTTCCAGCTCAGTGTGGATGGGTGGACACCCAGGGCCTCCCTCTGCTCCTGTGGAAAGGAGGGCAAGAGGCAGGAGCATCCCAAAGAGAAGGTGAAAAGGGCCATCTGATGATTAAACGCCGGAGCACAGCGGCGGCGTGAAAATATACATATATCACAAGCCTTAATTAACACAAGTGAAGGCAAAAGGAGGAAAAAAAGCCACTTTTTAAAGGTTTCACGGAGACTATAAACTGGCAGCAGAGAAAAAAACCCCATAATACATGCAAATTAATGGCATAAATTTCGGGTTACTTAACTTCACAAATGTTAACAAGCTCATAAAAAAAAGGAAAGTTATTCTTTCCCAGCTTCCTGTCGCTGTTTGTTTAATTCTCTCTCCTCTCTTTTTTTTCCCTCTCTGTTGAGAAGATTATGTTTTCAGTGTATTTCTCCTAAATTAATTCTGGCTCTCCCTCTTCCTTCTCCCTCCCTCCTTCGTCTCTGTCTCTTTCTCTGTGTCTGCTTCTGTCTGTTTGCCTTCCTTTCCTGCCTATCTATCATATTCTTAATGTCCCCATCATCACAGGATCTAGTCGTGGATACGGTGCTGTCTCATTTCTCCCTTCTTCTCCCCATCTCCCAGTCTTCTCTCCTCTTCTCCTGTTCAGTGTGGGGTTCCCCCCCCCCCAGGAGCAGTCAGTACAACTCCGGTAGCGTGGTAGCGCTGTACACAGCACCGCCAATTTCCCAAACACGCATTTTCCCCTGCCCCTGGCAGACAAAGGAGCCAAGGAGCAAATGAAGTGGTCTCCGGCTGAAACGCTCGTTTATCAGCCGTTCCAACGGCTGTTGGTTGCTGCAGACTGTGTAGCCGGAGGCAGAGGTAAGAGTGTGTGGGCAGGCTGCACCGCTGTGCCACAGCCCTGCTTTGAAACCGCCGTCACCGCTCCCCCTACACCGTCCCCCTTTATTCAAGACTCTGCCTCTGTACGGCGGTGGATAATAAAGGGCAGGGTAGCTCCTTGCTGAGCCCGGGAAGTCATGAGCCCCCGAGGTCACGGCGTCTCTGCTTCCCGCGTGCTTCTTGCTTACGGATAAAACCAAGTTTAGAAAACTCCGGCAACTGCCAGTTGGGCTCTGCCAAAACTCACTCCTCCGGAAAGAGGACGCGCGCCTTTTGTTCTGCTTCCTTTACAGCCACCAAGGACACCCCAAGTCGCGTTCCTCGTGACGTAACCCGTCCTCTCCGTGATGCTACGGCGTTCTGTTCTTAGACTCTTGTTCTCATCGCTTAAAGGGGAGGTGGCTATAAAAAAATGTTAAACAAAAAAAATCCTCGTTTTGACTTACGGACCAGACTGAGTCATAGGAAGACATCATTAAACAAAAGGGGGTGGATATCATCATTTCTGGCCACCAACCATCCCTGGAGCTTTCAAAGTAGCCTGTAAATATTACTGCCAGCTCTGCCTCAGTATCTGAGGCAGCGGTGCTGGCCAATAGCTTTTGTCCTCAGTGGCCCAATTTGCTATTTCAGACTACTGGAGAGCAGAGCAGGGGGAGGTTGGTGTTTTATTCCACATTGCAGGGAGGTGAAATTACAAGCTGGGGTCCCTGGGCAGCAGTGAAAAGAAGAAAATCCAAACAAGCAAAGTGGGGGGAAAAAAGAAGGACAAGGCTACATTTCTGCAAGTGAGAGAAGGGATGTCGGTGGGTGGTAACAAAGCGTCTAGGAGAAAGGATTAGAAGGAGAATTTGTGGTGTTTGGAAGATGTGGGAACCACCGACACAGATGCTGCAGAAGACAGCAGTTTGAGAAGCTGCATGGGGCTTGCGTAGGTTTACGGCTGGGTGCAAGCTCGAGAACGCAGCTACGTGGAGACCTGAACGAGCGAGAACGAGACACAGTCATGCGGGAGTCCCTGCGCAGGATCAGTCTCTGTCCACGCTGACATCACAGGCTTTCCCGCTGGTTTGAATCGTTGCTTTTCCTGGGTAGGAAATGAGTCAGGGTGACTACAGAGCTTAAGGCTGGGCCTATGCAGATTAAGAGAGTAGTAAGGAATAAATAAGATACGGCATATGCAAGGGTGACTGAGGGCTGGAAGACAGGCAAAGAACAGTGTGGGGGGAAGAAGAAGGGCTACCGTGAGCTTTGAGATGAATTACTTGCTTAATGAGCTGTGAGATGAGTTAGGGCTACCTGATGAACCCTCTGGAGCGGGATTTAGGGAGATGCGGCATCACTCCCTGGTCATATCTCCAGTGAAGGAGACTCCACAACCACCCTGGGCAACCTGTTCCAGTGCTCAGGGTGGAACAGGTTGCCCAGGGTGGTTGTGGAGTCTCCTTCACTGGAGATATTCAAAACCTGCCTGGATGAGTTCCTGTGTGACTTGGTTTAGGTGATCCTGCTGTTGCAGGTGGATTGGACTTGGTGATCTTTCGAGGTCCCTTCCAATCCGTGGTGATTCTATGATTCTATGGGGTGTATGTTACAGAATCACAAGGTTATTGAGGCTGGAAAAGACCTCTGAGATCATCCAGCCCAGCCTGTGACCTGACACCACCACATCAGCCAGACCAGGGCACTGAGGGCCACATCCAGGCTGTCCTTAAACACCTCCAGGGGTGGGGACTCCACCACTGCCCATGGCAGTCCATTGCAGCCTCTGATCACCCTTTCTGTGAGGAAGGGCTTCCTGACATCCAACCTAACCCTCCCCTGGTGGCTTCAGACCCTACCCTCTCATCCTATAACTGGTTGCCTGGGAGAAGAGCCCGACCACCACCTGACTACAACCTTCCTTCAGACTGACATAGAGAGGGGGAAGGTGCCCCCTGAGCCTTTCTTCTCCAGGCCAAACACCTCCAGCTCCCTCAGCCTCTCCTCATCAGAATCTCCCTTCCAGTCCCTTCTCCAGCCTTGTTGCTCCTCTGGACCTGCTCCAGCCCCTCAATCTCTTTCTTGAACTGCCCCCAGTACTCAAGGGGAGGCCTCCCCACTGCCCAGTACAGGGGGAGAATGACATCCCTAGTCCTGCTGGCCACACTATTGCTGATCCAAGCCAGGATGCCCTTGGCCTTTCATGCTGCCTGGGCATCCTGCTGGCTCCTGTTCAGCCAGCTGTCAACCAGGACTGCCAGGTCCCTGTCTGCCAGGCTGCTCTCCAGCCACTCATCCCTCAGCCTGTAGCTGCAGGGGGTTCTTGTGGCCGAAGTGCAGGACCCTGCACTCAGCCCTGTTGAACCTCATCCCGTTGGAACTCCGACCATTGACCCAGATTACCCGAGTCAGTGCTTAAGATGCTTTTGTGCCCCTCTCAGGACAGAATCACCCGGGTTTCTCAGTGGATATATTTAGAGTCCCTAGAAATCCAGAGGCCCAACACCAGTGGCAAAGAAGCCAAGCAGCAAATAGATGGGCAAAACCAGGCTGAAATCTGGACCGAGCAAGAAAGAGTATATTTAAAGTTAAGTTGTCCCTTATTTTTGATTGCATCATAGCTTGAGTTAGCTTTGCCTACGTCACTGAGATGGAGGATGACAAGTTAGCAGCAGAGACAGTTGTTCCATTGAGGTATCTGCATGGATCATCTGTTTGCTGCATGGCTGCTGCAGGAAATGCAAAGCCCCGAGCAGACATCCACAGCTGTAGAGAGGGGGAAGGAATAAACGTGTTTCAAAGAACAAGGAGAATTCTAAATGCCAGCAAAGGGGTATGTGAGTCACTCATTGGGAAAATACTATTATTGGATAAGTAAGTAGGACTGTACGAAGCACTCAGAGGAGGGATGTTACTAGAATAAAGGAGAATTTATAAGTGAAGGTAGCGTTTGGCTAAGTGACAGTGAATGAATGGGGAGATGTGCTGGAAGCGCCACGAGCCAGCACACGGCCTGGAGTGAAAGCAAAGGGAGAACTCGGGGTGAGGGTGTTGAAGGATGAAGAGGAGAAAGATTGTGGACAGCGAGGTAGGAGCATTGCTAGGGACCGATGAATTACAATGGAATGGATGAGTGTTTGTTAAAAGACTCTACTTGGCTTTTGGCAGAATAATGTGACAAAGTGTTTCTGTTCGACTGCATCGGGATTAAGGAAACAAATGAGGTGGAACTCCATGGGAGGAGAGGAAATAGCTGTGCTGAGGAGGCAGGAAGCCCAGGAGCTAGCCTCTGCAGAGGTGGGTTAGGCTGCAAGGGATGAGTGGTGTGGTGGAATCACAGAATGTTAGGGATTGGAAGGGACCTCAAAAGATCATCCAGTCCAATCCCCCTGCTAGAGCAGGATCACCTAGTCCAGGTCACACAGGAACACATCCAGGCAGGTTTTAGACCTCTCCAGAGAAGGAGACTCCACAAACCCCCTGGGCAGCCCCTTCCAGTGCTCTGTCTCCCTCACTGGGAAGAAGTTCTTTCTCATATTGATGTGGAACCTCCTCTGTTCCAGCTGACACCCACTGCCCCTTGTCCTATCACTAGATGCCACTGAGCAGAGCCCGGCTCCATCCTCCTGACACCCACCCTTCACATATTTATAGACATTAATGAGGTCACCCTTCAGAATACTGCTTGTTCTTCAAGAGGAAGAATCAGTGTTCAGTTGCCAGAGATGATGTATAGCGTACGACCATGTAGCCCAGGACCAAGGCATTTTACATGAGTTCATCCAGACACTGAGAATAATTAACTAATGACTCAGGTAGACTCGACATCAAAGCTGAGTCCAGAACATGTTGAACTTGAAATCTTTCAGTTGCCAAATTCAGGGCACCACCCCAACAGACCTGTCCCACGTGTCTGCCTAGCTATCTTCGCAGCCTGAAACGCTGTGTGCCAGCATGTCTGCCCAAGCAGAGGCTGAGTCGTCCAGCCACTCATCTAGTGAATGGATCAGTTCAGCTTGCAGCTGGAGCCAGGGGATCTCCAGTCCTGGAGGAAGAGATTTCCAGAGCCTTTCGTTTGGGTCCAGCTGGGAGCAGCACCAATTCTTGTTTTGGTTTTGAAACCCAAATTTTGCAGCAAGCTGCTTTTTTGGCTGGCTTGGGTTGGTTGAATCAATAGAGAGACAGATGTAGGTGGATAATGGGGAGAGGGGGTGGTAAGTGGCAGAGCTATTGCCGTAGCGAGAGGGAAAGATGCCGGTTAAGTACTGCCAGTCCCCATTCAGTGAGCAAGTGGTGAGTCAGGGGCAGATACTGAGTCAGCAAGAAGGTGGACGGGTAGGTGGCTGGATAGAGCACCCTGGCTACCTCAGTATAAACCACTCAGCTGCACTGTTGCTCTCAGCTCCTCCAGGGAAAGTTGCAGGCAGTGGTTCAGGCTGCTGCATCCCGTTTTTAACCCTTCCCATGCAATTCTCTGGGATGCCTGTCTGAGCCAGTAGGGCTCCAGAGAGGGCCCTTTATCATGGCCTCTGGTGGTCACACTTTTTCCTGGCGTGCTCATGATCCCACTTGCAAACACTGCCTCTCTGCAAGGTGTGGTAGTGAAAGGAGAGGAATTAAACGAGCTGATGGAGATGGAGAGAGCCCTTCAGCCTGTCTCACCCCAAAGATATCACTTCTGCAGTCAGGGAGCTGCTGAAAGGTAGGAGCTGGGAGAGCGAAAAGAAAGAAAGAAGAAAAGCAATGAGGTAGAAATGGGAGTGCGAGAGAGAAAATATTTGAGATGAAAAGAAATTACCATACGGCAGGATCCTGTTATTCAACCTAATTTTCAAAGGACTGCAGCTGTCGCACTGAGATAATCTGTTAATTATAACAGTCATTGTGTTTTGGCAATGGAAGAAAAAAACAGGCTCTAAACAAGGCAAAGTAGTGGAGAAAAGAGAAGGGAGGCATGGCTGTGTCAAAATGCATGTCAGATGTTAGCTTCAAATATAGGTGGGCGAGAGCTGGCCGGGAGGAGTGTCCCTCCCCAGCAGGGCTGAGCTGTGCTACTGCCTAAGGGTGGAGGATGGAGGAAAAGTAGAAGTAGCCCCATGAAAACATAATGTCCTGACCAGTGTGGGGCTACTTCTTTTACTGAATGCAGGTGCACACTGACCAGAGGAGCAGCTCTGAGGGACCAAAGAGTCCCCATTAGCCTGTGCTGCCACAGCATTTGATTTTTGGGTCACCTGAAACAGCTACACGTGTCCCCCCACACCTCTCCTCTTCTTCTGCCCCACACTGGATGAAGACTGCAACTACTATATTTGAACCATCATCTGTAATACCTGCTGCTTCCAGTTGACTCTCAGTCTGTGGGAGACTGGAGCACCGTCGTTGCCCTGTCTTTTGAAATCTTGCAGACTAAGACGTGGGGAAACAATACATGGCTGTCAGAGGCACGTGGCTGGGAGGGCCACTCAAGGGCATCCCTTTCTTATGGAATGGTGGTCTGGCCTCTGCAGTTTTCATGATGGATTTGTACTGAGGTGCCTGCTTGTCCCATTTGGAGAGAGGTCTCCCTGCTGGTGAGGGAGCCTCTCTCTGATGGCCACCCAGGGCAAAGCTGGCTGGAAGGCAAGAGCACGTTTGAAGGATGTTGGAATGCCAGTGCTTCTGCTAGGACAAGGGGCAGTGGGTGTGAGCTGGAACAGAGGAGGTTCCACAGCAATATGAGAAGGAACTTCTTCCCAGTGAGGGTGACAGAGCACTGGAAGGGGCTGCCCAGGGTGGGTGTGGAGTCTCCTTCAGTGGAGATGTTTAACACCCACGTGGATGTGTTCCTGTGTGACTTGGTCTGGGTGATCCTGCTGTGTCAGGGGGATTGGACTAGATGATCTTTCGAGGTCCCTTCCAGTCCCTAATGATTCTATGATTCTATGCTACACTGGAATTTGCAGGCCTGGAGCTATCCTCCACAGGATGACTGGCTGCCTGTGCACCTTGTGAAGTGATTGCTGCCCTCAAGACAGCCCAGGACTGTTCATTAGGTTATGAATCCCTCCATCAAGACACAGTAGTGAGCTATAATGCAAGAACTTAAACCACTTTGGGCCCATTCCTTGTCCTGCCTGCAGGGTAGTGTGTTTGGGGGCACTCCAAACTGGTGTTATTGGATTGCTGGGGATGTTTTTAGCATCCAGAAACACTGGAATTATGCTTGGTTTGAGCAGACCTGCTGTTCAGAGAGAGAGAACAGTGAAAGCCAGAAGCTGCTGTTGTAGGAAACAGGGCAGCAAGGCCAGCACAGGACAGCAGAGGTGTCACAGTGACTCTGTGGGGATGGGAATCTTTGCAATGGTGACACATCCAGCCCAAGAATTTTTCCCAGCCTCATTGTGGACATGCTGCCTTGCCTTGTGGCAATGCCCAACACACAAACAGAGCCAGTGCTTGTACCCTGCTTCCTACAGCATGTCCTTCCCACGCAACCAGAGCCCCTGCACCTCAGCTGTTACCTGCAGCAGCTCGTATGCACAGTCACACAAAGCTGCCACTCATGTCCCTTCCCCTCCAACAGCTCACAGAGAGCAGAGGTCATTCCCTGCCCCCTACAGCAAATCCCTCCTGCACATCTAGACACAGAGCCAGCACTCACACCCCGCTCCCTATAGCAGTTTGGATTGGGAAACACATAGAGAAGGAGCGCTCCCACCCCTTGTCTTACAACCCTTTCCCCACGCATGCACAACCACAGTCATCTCCTGTGATCCACGCACACCCACGCGCAGCCTCCCCGCCGCCCGCAACAGGCACTTTGCCTGCTTCCCCATGGCAATTCCAGCCCCCAGGAGCCAGCAGCACTTATTCTCTGCTTCACAGAGTGATTAACCCACATGAACACCCAGCCCGCACAGCCACCCCATCACCTATAGCAACTCCTCCCCGTACACTCCTCCCTGCTGCCTCGCACCCGCGGAGCTGACACGGCCGTCCCTTTCTGTGCAGTGACTCACACCCATAAACACCAGTGCATGCACAGGCAGAGCCAGTCTTGCTGGTGCACTCCCTGTGGCAGGGCCCTACAGCCATGCAGAGCCCATGCTCCCTCCCCAGCGCCGACAGGAATCCTTTCTAAGCCCTTGCAGGGCCTCATGGCTGAGCTCATGGGAAGACACCAAGGGGGATGATGTTTCCCAGGCTCTGCACTACCCTGGAGGGAAAGCGATGGAGGTGGCTCTATGGCTGCTCTTTTTTTTATGGAACCTGTAATCTCTTGACGTTGCCTTCTACCTGGAGAAGCTTGTTCCCTGAGCCTACCCCATGCACATGCTTCTGTGGGCTGCTGCTGCAGGCTGTCGGGGTGGAGCTGGCTGCATGCAAATCCTCCTTAATCTTCAATAATCATATTAATATAAAAGGTAACCGTTTCACTTTGGAAAACAAAGGTGGCTCTGTGGCCTGCCAGGGAACCACTGGCGTGTGAAAGACCTTTCTGCTGGTATTTATCACTCTAAAATAAGATTTACGCTTCTAAAGCGCCCGCTTTTCTTTCATGCTTCTGAGCCGCTTCGTTTCTGTCCCATGAGCTTTCCCATTCTCCCTTTCTTGCTGCCTAACAAATTAGGCATCTAATCGCTGTTGGGGAGGCGCGATGGGAGAGCAGAGGTTTTATGTACAGCATCGTGTTGGTTTTTTTCCACGGTTCATCTTTAAGCTGTTTGGCCCAGCAAAGGTTTGGAGGCTGGAGCTGCGCGTTTGCTCGAGCCCGAGGGCGCTCACAAGGCAGAGAGCATCTTCAGGCTAACACCTGACCTCGTCCCATGCCCTGAGCTGGCTGAAGGGCAGGACTGCAAGCAGCGTGTCCTCAGGGTGCTACTGCCGGTGTTTCAGCTCTCTGCCTCACCTCTGTGTGAGGCCCCACTGTTGCTGGCTCAAATTTGAGTGCTGTGAGCATCCTTGCAGCAGTGTTCTGCGAGACACAGCTGGTTTTGTGGGCTTCCTTGCCACAGTGTCTCGCTGGCATCCTAGTGCTTTGGGCTGGGACCAGTCCTGTCCAGTCTATTCATTGATGACTTGACTGAGGGATTAGGATGCACTGTCAGCAGGTTTGCTGATGAAACAGAGCTGGGTGGTGTCGCCAACACCCCTGCAGGCTGAGCTGCCATTCAGTGGGATCTGGACAGGCTGGAGAGCTGGGCAGGGAGAAATGTAATGAAGTGTAACAAGGGTAAGTGTAGAGTCTGGCATCTGGGCAAGAACAACCCCAGGGACCAGTATAGGCTGGGGACTGACCTGTTGGAGAGTAGTTTAGGAGAAAGGGACCTGGGGGTCCTGGTGGACAGCAGGATGACTATGAGCCAGGAGTGTGCTCTTGTGGCCAAGAGGGCCAACAGCATCCTGGGGTGGATCAGAACTGGGGTGGTTAGCAGATCAAGAGAGGTTCTCCTCCCCCTCTACTCTGCCCTGGTGAGACCACATCTGGAGTGTTGGGTCCAGTTCTGGGCTCCTCGGTTCATAAGGGATGTGGAGCCACTGGAGAGAGTCCAGCGTGGAGCAACGAGGATGATGAAGGAGGTGGAGCACCTCCCTTATGAGGAGAGGCTGAGGGAGCTGGGTGTCTGGAGCTTGGAGAAGAGGAGACTGAAGGGTGACCTCCTTAATGTCTATAAATAATTGAAGGATGGGTGTCAGGAGGATGGATCCAGGCTCCTCTCAGTGGCATCTAGTGATAGGACGAGGGGCAGTGGTTGTGAGCTGGAACATAGGAGGTTCCACACAAATACGAAAAGGAACTTCTTCCCAGTGAGGGTGACGGAGCCCTGGAAGGGGCTGCCCAGGGGGGTTGTGGAGTCTCCTTCTCTGGAGAGGTCTAAAACCTGCCTGGATGTGTTCCTGTGTGACCTGGACTAGGTGATCCTGCTGTGGCAGGGGGATTGGACTAGATGATCTTTCGAGGTCCCTTCCAGTCCCTAATGTTCTATGATTCTATGTTTTTATGTCAGCTGGAGTTTGGGAGCTACAAGCCTCCTGCCCACTCCTGGCCGGGCCAGCCCAGCTTTCAGAAAGCTGATTTTATAGCAGGCACCATGGGTTTCTAGATGGTGAAATAAACCTGCACAGAGCTGAACCACGAGATGTATCTCATAGCAGCACTCTGCCGAAAGTCTAACACTGATTGGCCACCCTTCAGCAGGACCCACTGGTACCGGTTCAACCCCTTTGAGGGATGAAGGCTTTGTCTGGTTAGTGACATGAAACACCTTTTGTTGCAGGACTTTCTAGGATGGCTCTACAGCTGGTTTTCACCCTTTTAATGTTTCCGCCCGAGCTGGCTCCGCTGTCCTTTAGATTTTTGAAGCTACAGGGCCAGTTTCAAACAAATGTAACGTTGCATTGGATCTCAGAGACGCTGAGATCTTATCGGTCTCATGAAAATAGGGTGATAAATTAGAGAAGAGAGAAAGCAAGAGAGAAACCTTTAAAAAGCCCCATTAAAGGAAGGAGTCCTGTGCGAGCTCTGCCTTTGGAGAATGCCAGAGAAGCTGCAGTAGAAGAGATTCTTTCACACACAAACAAATAGCTTTCATGTCACAAAGCCACAGCTCATCAGGATTCCTGTTTCCTCTTCTCTTGGTCCCAAACTTCTCAGGGTTTCTGCAGCACTTCTAGACAGGAGGTTCTTCTCTTCATTACTTGATCATAGATTCATATGATCATTTCTGTTGGAAAAGACTCTTAAGATTATCGTGTCCAACCACTAATCTACCTATATGAAGCTCACTGATAAACCAAATCCTTAAACTCCATGTCTATATGACTTGTAAACACATCCAGGGATGGCAATTCAGCACCTCCTGGGGCAGCCTCTTCCAATGCCTGACAACCCTTTCAATGAAGAAGTTTTTCTAATGTCCAACCTAAACTTCCCCTGGTGCAACTTGAGGCCATTTCCTCTTGTCCAATCACTTGTTGCTTGTGGATAGAGACCACCACCCACCTTTCTACAACCTCCTTTCAGGCAGTGGCAGAGAGCAATAAGATCTGCCCTCAAACCTTCTGCTCTTCAGACTAAATAGCCCCAGCTCCTTCAGCTGCTCTGTGTAAGGCTTGATCTCCAGATCCTTCACCAGCATTGCTGCCCTTCTTCAAACATCCTCTAGCATCTCAAAGTCTTTCTTCCATTGAGGTGCCCAAGCCTGAGCATGGTATTTGAGGTGTGGCCTCCCCAGTGCTGAGTACAAGGAGACAATCACTTCCCTACTCCTGCTGGTTGCACTACTGCTGATGTAAGCCAGGATGCCACTGACCTTCTTAGCCACCTGAGCACACCACTGGTCAATGATCACACAATATCCCCAGGTCTCTTTTTGCTGAACAGCTTTCCAGCCACTCTCCCTCAGGCTTGTAAGTTGCAGTGGGTTGTTGTGACCCAAAAGCAGAACCCAGCACTTGGCCTTCCTTCCTTCCTGAAGCTTATTCAGTTGATGGTAACTCCTGCAATAAATGGGAGAGTTCCCAGAAGCAGATGGACTGAAATGGAAGTGGCTGCTATTGTCCAAGTGCCACAACTGTGCTGTGAGCCTTTTCCATGGCACTGTCCTTCCACCATAGCCAGGGGCAAAGGCAAGGACCATCTCTGGATGTTGATTTGAAGCTGCTGCAGTGATGCTGAGTCCAATGGGTGTGGAGAGAACCTTCGAGTAAGACATCAACTCCTAGTAGCAAGTGCCCTTGGAAAAAGCCCCTTGCTTGGACCGTGCTTAGAGAAATCCTGGAAGGACCTCAAAGCCAAGAGGGAAGAGGCAGAGCCCCTTGGACATGGTGCTTGTGCCCTGAAGGCTGCCAGGAGCGGGCAGCGCACTGAGCTAGGAAGAGAGCTGATGCCCAGCTGCAGCACAAAACATAAGAAAGCAGCAGGAGCTTTGGCCTGGTTTCGGGGTGTCCCCAGAGGAGCCAAGACTGTTTGGCAAGCTTTTAATGCATGCATTTGTAATGGCAGGCTCTTAGCACCGTTTAAGCAATGGTAGAATTAAGTTCTGGCTTTTCCAGTGCACTAGGCCCCAGGAGGACAAGGCTGATGAGGTCAGAACTTCGGGTCCAAATTGATGCTGTACGTGGCTTTTCTGGTTGCCTTTCTACACCGTGAGCCCTAGACCTTGTATCCTCAGTTGAGATCTTTCTGCTTCCTCAGCCCTCGGTGTGTCTCTGTCCCACACGTCATGCCTACCCATGCTTTCAGTGGTGATGTTTTAACCTGCTCTCACACCTGGTCATCTAAGAAGCAGCTGCGCTCCTGTGCCACCCCTGTGCCACCTTGATCTCTGAGCTAAAGGGTTGTCTGTGGCTATCAGACTCAGATTCGAGGCTCACATGGAATCACCAGAATCATTCAGGTTGGAAAAGACCCCTGGGATCATCGAATCCAACCATCAACCCTACTGTACAAGTTCACCCCTAAACCATATTGGCCAACACTACATCTGAGCATCTTTTAAACTCACGTAGGGATGGTGACTCAACCACCACCCCGGGCAGCCCATTCCAGTGCCTGACCACTCTCTCTATAAAGAATTTTTTCCTGATGTCCAGTCTAACCCTCCCCTGTTGAAGCTTGAAGCCCTTCCCTCTGGTTCTGCCACTAATTACCTGTGAGAAGGGACCAGCACCAACATCTCTACAATGTCCCTTCAGATAGTTGTAGAGAGCGATGAGGTGTCCCCTTAGCCTCCTTTTCTTCAAACTAAACAGCCCCAACTCTCTCAGTCTCTCCTCATAAGATTTATTCTCCAGGTCCTTAACCAGCTTCATTGCTCTCCTCTGCACTCGCTCCAGCACTTCAGTGTCTCCCTTGTACAGAGGCTCTCATCCCTCTGTTCTGCACTTCCTGCTCTCTTCTCTGTACACAGGAGGGGAACCACTCCTGTAGCCTTCTGCCTTTCTCCAAACACTCTGGTGCAAAGAAATGCCAATAACATTGAGGTATCCATTAGTAGGGATTAATGGGCACAGTGCCACTACTGGTCTTTGGGTCTTTCACATATGTGAGGATGGCCAGGGGCCAAGGGCATATTGTAAGAGCCAATTCGGGTTGCAC
Source organism: Rhinopomastus cyanomelas (assembly GCA_013400115.1). Lineage (NCBI taxonomy): Eukaryota > Metazoa > Chordata > Aves > Bucerotiformes > Rhinopomastidae > Rhinopomastus > Rhinopomastus cyanomelas. Next base: position 62,060 of record VXBP01000231.1, on the reverse strand, counting down.
TGAAGAGTGTTGGAAGCCCACCTCCTCACAGAGCCAGGGTGTGGGGCTGGTAACCTTGCACGTGCCCTATAAAAACAGATCTCTTCCCTGAGCTGCAATCAGAGCCTCCCTCCAAACCAGGTTCTCTGTGCATCCCCCTTCCTCAACAATCCTCTGGGCTGCAGCTGCTCACTCTTGCTCTCCCTGCCCACCATCCATCCCTGCATCTTCTTTCCCTGTTGCCTGAGGGAAGGGAGACAGACAACTCCTCTGTCAGCAGCTTTCAGGCCAGCAGAAAGGGCAGGATGTTGCTTTCCTGTATCGTTGGACACCAGTGCTACCTGATTTATGTTCAGTTAGCTCTAGACAGTTTGAGGGAGGGCATGGTGCTGACTCCTATCCCTGGCATCCCCCTCCCTGTGGATTACCAGTGTCAGGGAGCCGCTGCTCCCTAAGGGGCAGGGCATGGCTCTGGTGGAGCTGGAGACTGGCTCTCCTGCAGCGTTGCTGTGGCAGCGACCGATGGCACTGGGCTGAGCTGAAATGAGGTCCTGGGCCATGGGCAGAGATGGAGCTGGCCACATACTGAGCTAGCCTCAGGGCCCTTAAAACCAATGTGAGAGCATGGAAACAGGAGCCTTTGGGGGAAGAAAGGCACGATCTCTGTGTTTCTTGTATATAGCCACCTTGAGGACCCAACAGGACCAATGAGTTTGGCTAGTGGAACGGCTTGGCACTTCCTTTGGCCTGTGGTTGAGGTGAGGTTGCACAGCCAAGGTGGGAGGTAGACAGGAAGCAGGTCTTCTGTGCAGAGCTGCCCTCTAGCCCAGCCACTTCTTTCCTTTCCAGGCTGCTAGAGCATCTCCCCTTGCGAGCCCTCTCTGTCTAATGCTCGGAGAAGAATGCTGGCTAAAACTGGGCTAAGTTTTTCCCTGCTCAGGGGCTGCTCCTAGGGTGGACATACTGTGGGCACCAGTGTGCAAGAAGTGTGATAGCATCTGCCATGATTTTGTTCAGTGGAAGAGCCTGAGCCAAACGAGAGAACATTAGAGGAAGGGGACAGAAGTGCTGCGAGGGATTGGCTGTATCTCTACATGCAGTCACTTTTGGGAAAGGTGGGACACAGCAGAGGACTGGCGCTGAGCAATATCAGAAGCCCGTAGGTCCCAACCTGTGCAGAGCCAGATGTGCCTCCTATCTGATGCATCTGGGGAGACAGTGTCAGGAAATTATTTCTCATTGGATTATAAGGCTGAGAAACAAAGCAACAGACTGTAAAAAACTCTGCCTTCTGCTTCAGTGCTGGCTGAGGCTATGCAGAGGCAGCAGCTGGGGGCCATCGTATGACAGCCATAAATGACATGAGTTTTGCAGCCTCAGACAATGAGCTGTGGGGAACAGAGGCCTTCTCTTGATCTTTTGCATAGGTCTAACTCTTCTCCCCCCTCCCCTTCTCCGTCTTGGCTTTACTTTTTGGATTATTGAATATTTAAGTGTTTCTCTGTGACACTATCTCTGATCCTTTAATCCAGCTGGCCTGGTAATTCCACAGACCCAAATCAGCTCAGATTTCTCCACAGACGTAAGCTTTGTTCCTCAAGGGTTCACTCCTCCTCCATTTATCTTCCTTCATTTTATTTCTGCCCTTTATGTCTCTGTGCTAGAAATTGGTTCAGCTTTTGCAGCAAAAGGTTTGGTGACATCTTTAGTGAGCAGCCTCCTCCCCCAAATAAAAAGGGCAAGTGGGGATCTTTATTTTTCATTAGCTAGGAATCCTGCTCTCTGTTTTGTACTGTTTTCTTTCTCCTCAAAATTAAAATAAAAGAAGACTCAAAAAGGGGAAAAAAGGGAGTGCAGTGCCCAGATGTTTTAGCTGCTGTATGAAAGAATTTCCTTTATGCTGCCTGAGGAGACCCCTGCCAGGCTCCTGTCTCAGCACAGCAGGAGAAGGGTTGAAGCTGTAGCCAGGGGGAAAGGTGCTTCAGGCTGCCCTTCCTAGTCAGAACCAGGAGATTGCCCAGAAATACAAATGTCACTTGGCTGTTGGTTCCTGCAAGGTGTCCTTTCCCACAGAGGGGCAATGCTCCTAGCTCCTAAGGGCAGGGAGCAAAATGGGAAGGTGGAAGCTATAAAACTCACTTTGGTGGGTGATGTGCTCCAAGCTCAGGACTGCTGACATTGCTGGGCGAGAGACTAGGGGCTGGCATTAGGCACACAGGGTACCCCCTGCCCCCACCTCAACACGCTGGACCCAGGCTGGGTTACCTCAACGGCCGTGTCCCTGCAGCAAGAGCTAAGAACAATTTTTAGAGCACGAGTGCTTACTTACACGTGGCTTGAATTATTTATTGCTCTTGCATCAAAGAAGGAAGGAAACCAACAAAAAAATATTGTTTTGTTGGGTTTTTTTTAGAGGGAAGGCTTTTCTGCACGTTCCCTGCTTCATGCATTTTGTCTACACCATTTTCTAGCAGCTGAAAATCAATGGCTTTGACTGTGCTTGAGGTTTGCCTGGGAGTTTGGAGTCAACTGCAGTCACAGCCTTGCATTTCCTACTCTCTGTCTCCTTCCCCATCTACTCCCATCCCACTGCTTCTCCTCAGGTCTCTGGCTGTGACCATAGGATCATTTAAGGGAGCCTGCAGACCCTTCTGCAAACCCCTGATATGAGATTATATGTCATGAGAGCTGCCTTCTCAGAGCCTTATCAGCATGGCAGGCAGTGCCACTTCTCTCTTGCTTGCACCTGTCTCTTCCCCAACTCCCTCTTCTCATGAAACCTTGCTGTCTGTAGTCTTATCTCTGACCTCTCCAACTGATGCCTCTTCTTGTCTTCTGTGTGCTTTCTTTTCCAGATCCCAGTGACAGATGGATCTCTCTCGTGCACACTTGCTCTTTCCCGCTCTGTATTTTTGTTTTGCACATGTTTGATCTGAAGCTCTGAAGCTTCTCAGAGGGAACCTGGAAGAGAAGGAAGAAAAGGAAGAGGAACCGAGGGAGCGTGAGCGACAGAGGAGGCAGCCCTGCCTTGTTCTTCCAAATCACACCATAGAGGGGTGGGGGAAGAAAAGAGTGGGGAGGACTTGGACTTGTTTTGGGGTAGGTTCAGTGTGGGTTGGGAAGTGGGTGGGAGGAAGAAAAGCCGAAAACGTGGGCAAGTTGCTCATGAGCGTCAAAGAAGATTTGTTATCCTTGGTCTGAGTTTTTCTTTAGAAAAGAAGCACAAGGTACTTCCCTTCCAGACCAATCACCCATGGTCATAGCTTTTGGGTGTGCTGGAAGCAGACTGCACATGTTCCCCCTGCTCCGTGCTCCTGGCTTGACCCAGAGGGCAAGAAGAAATAATGTTGACGACACCCAGTAGGACTGGGGTGCTCATGCCCTTCCATTGCTGATCCTGGTTACTGCTTCCTTTGTCTTCCCTCTGGCCCTTGGTATCCTTTTGCTGTGGCCCTGAGATTTGGGGTTGATTTATGTGGTTTGGATTGTTTTCCATCCTGATGAGGGTACCACTGCAGAGCACGATGTGCCTGGCATTGTGGGCAGCTGCCCTGGTCTGCTTGCTGTCCCCTGGCACTGTGCGAGGTGACTGCTGGCTGATCGAAGGAGACAAAGGTTATGTGTGGCTGGCCATCTGCAGCCAGAACCAGCCCCCCTACGAGACCATCCCCCAGCATATCAACAGCACGGTGCATGACTTGCGTCTGAACGAGAATAAGCTCAAAGTGGTGCTGTACTCCTCCCTCAATCGCTTTGGTAACCTGACTGATTTGAACCTGACCAAGAATGAGATCTCCTACATTGAGGATGGGGCTTTCATGGGCCAGTCAAACCTCCAGGTCTTACAGCTGGGCTACAACAAACTCACTAACCTGACAGAGGGCATGTTGCGGGGCATGGCCCGCCTCCAGTTCCTCTTTGTGCAGCACAACCTAATTGAGCTGGTCACCCCAACTGCCTTCTCTGAGTGCCCCAGCTTGATTAGCATTGACCTGTCATCGAACCGTCTCAGCCGCCTGGAAGGGAACACTTTCACCAGCCTGAGCAATCTGATGGTATGTGAGTTGGCTGGCAACCCCTTCAACTGTGACTGTAGCCTCTACAGCTTTCTTAATTGGCTGGCACTCTTCAACAATGTCACCAAGAACTATGATCGACTCCAGTGTGAGACTCCACGGGAGTTTGCTGGGTACCCACTCCTGGTACCTCGGCCTCACCACAGCCGCAATGCCATCACCATCTTCCAGTCCATGTGCAGAGGTGGCACCATTCCTTCTCTCTCCAGGGTCAACCCCACTCCTTATACCCCTGACTCCCAGAGAGACCTGGATGAAGGCTCAGCCATCAGCCCTGGGGACTTCCTCTCAGTCAAGCCTCCAGCCTCCTCCACCACTGACTCTTCCTTTAGTCCCAGCATCAAGCTCCACGATGTCACCATCACCTCAGCCATCCTGATGGTAACCATCCCCATGCCCTACAGTAAGATGTATGTGCTGGTCCAATACAACAACAGCTATGTTTCTGACATAGCAACACTGAAGAGCAAGAAGGAATATGTCACTGTCAACAAGTTGAAGGCCCACACTGATTACACTTTCTGTGTGGCCTCCATCCGCAACAACAGGCGCTACAACCACACTTGCCTGACCTTTGCAACCCGGAGCAAAGGCAGGGAGGACCCTATTTCCAGTACTTCCACCACCACACACTATATCATGACCACCTTAGGTTGCCTCTTCGGGATGGTCATTGTCCTGGGGGTGGTGTACTACTGCCTGCGAAAGCGGAGGATGCAGGAGGAGAAACAGAAGTCCCTCAATGTCAAAAAGACCATTCTGGAAATGCGCTATGGATCAGACATTGATACCAGTACCATGGTCCATCCTTCCCAGAAGCTGGGTGAGCCACCAGTCATCCCAGTATCACGGATGTCCTCGATCCCTTCCATGATTGGGGAGAAGTTGCCCCCATCAAAGTCAATAGATGCTGGGATGGAGACTCCTAAAGTCACCACTAAAGGTAACTATATTGAGGTGCGGACTGGTGGTGGGGATGGGCTGGAGCGATCCCAGCGGGATGAGGACCTGAGGGAGCTTGACAATGGGCAAGGCTCAGCTGCTGAGATCTCTACTATAGCCAAGGAGGTAGACAAGGTCAATCAGATCATCAACAACTGCATTGATGCCCTCAAGCTGGACACAGCCTCCTTCCTGGGTGGTGGGACTGGTGTTGACTCAGACATGGCCTTTGAGTGCCAGTCCATCCCAGCCAGTTCCTCGGGTGGGCTAGAGCGGCCCAGTTTTCTTTCCCCACCCTACAAGGAAACCTCCCACCACCCTCTGCAGCGCCAGCTCAGCGCTGATGCTGCCGTGGCCAGAAAGACCTGCAGTGTCTCCTCCAGTGGCTCCATCAAGAGCGCCAAGGTCTTCAGCTTGGATGTGCCTGACCACCCACCACTCAGCAAGTCCGACTCCAAATACATTGAGAAGGGCAGCCCACTCAACAGTCCTTTGGATCGTCTTCCCTTGGTGTCTCCAGGTGCCATCCACCACCTGGAGGTCAAGCCTTCTTACCATTGCAGTGAGCACCGTCACTCCTTCCCGGCCCTGTACTATGAGGAAAGTGCTGACACCCTGAGCCAGCGGGTGTCCTTCCTCAAGCCACTCTCCCGGTCCAAGCGAGACTCCACGTACTCCCAGCTCTCCCCCAGACACTACTTCTCAGGCTACTCCTCCAGCCCTGAGTACTCATCAGAGAGCACCCACAAGATCTGGGAGCGATTCCGGCCTTACAAGAAGCACCACAGGGAGGAGGTTTACATGGCGGCTGGGCACGCCCTGCGGAAGAAAGTTCAGTTTGCCAAGGACGAGGATCTGCATGACATCCTGGATTACTGGAAAGGAGTCTCTGCTCAGCAGAAGCTGTGACTCTCCCTTGCTCTTTCCAAGGAAACAATACAAAACCAAGACACCCCCCCTTAACAACCAGAAAAAAAAAGCCACTTGACTGTGAAAAATAAACCAACAACAAAATGCTCCTGACAAATACAAAACTGACAAAATAGTTTCTTAAAGTTTACAGCAGCAACAGAAAACTTTCACACACACAGACACACACACACACACACACACTCTGAATTTTCTCTACTGTGTTACGGGGACCATTGTTCTGCCTGCAGATGGTGGGAGGAGAACCCTGCTCTGACACTGTGGTAACAACACTGGAGCACAGTTGGGTGGGAACGGCCCAGGAGGGGATGGAAACGGTGATGAGAGGGGCTGGGATGGATGCGGCGAAGGCTTGGAGTAAAGGTGATCTCCAGAGGTCCCTTCCAACCCATACCATTCTATGACACTCACTGGGCATGAAACTCAGCTGTGAACTATTGCTCTTTCTGTTCCTGATGAGGGATGATTTTTCTTTTGGGTGGGAGGGGAGGACTTTAGTCTAGAAAGCTTCTCTGCCCACCTGATACACCTACTTTTTCAAATCTTCCACCAGTTTTCCCCCTCATTTCATCTGGCAGTGGAAGTCCTATCTTCCTCCCGTCTCCTTCCAAGACAGGTGGGATTTATTGAAGTTTTCTTGCTTCTTTTCCTTTTCCCTTCTCTACCCTTCTCTGTTAAAGCTGCCTAGGCTTGCACTTTGTCTAGATACTTCCCAAACCTCCATCCTCCTCTGAGAAACAACTGGGAAGGACCAAGGGAGATAGGACATGCCATACCACAGACTGTGTCCTTGCTACTCTTCCTCCTTCCTTTCTCCTGCCATGTGGTTGCTGATGAACACCAGCAATTCTAGAGTGACAGGCATTCTCCAGGCCTGTCCAGAGCCAGTTTTCTGCCAGTTGGCAGGGAGGTATCAGTGCTCTTTGGCACGGCAAGCCAGGTCCTCAAGGAGTGGTGGAGGAAAAGGCAAGAAGGTCTGGTCTCTCAGAGGTGTAAAGGGTTCCCATCTCTCCACAGATCAGAGGTTCTCCCCTCAGTACACGCCTATGCCAAGACCACCTAGTAGGTTGGATGCTTTTTGTTCACATCTCCCTTACCTTGAGGAAAAGAGCTGGAGAGGAGTTCAGCTGAACAAGTTCTGCATGATGCTTTTGCAGCTTTTCCCAACTGACTTGCACCACATGGGGTGTGAGAAGAACATGACCCAACCTCCTCACTTGCGGGTGGATATGAAGAATAGGATTTCAGTTGCTCATCTCACTAGGCTGACAGCAAAGCATTCCACTTGAGTAGGCCATGGGCATTCTGGCGTGGAGAGGAGACAGCCTAGGGTGAAGGCACAGGAAACCAGAGGGATGTAAGAATGGGGCCTGGGAGTAGCCCAGGATAGATGGCTTGAGAAGCTCCCTTTTTGTGTAGCCACGTTGGGTATGCTGGGATAGAAGAGGATGCCAGCCTCTGGATGGCATTGTTCCTTTGCATACTTAGAAGCCCTCAAGAAAGTCACCTCCTAAATCCTCCACCTCCTCATGGTTAGCTGCGGCCGTAGGGACCCTTAAATGTCTTGGCAAAAACAGGAGTTCCACTTGCTAGGTCCCAACCTTGTCCCTTGGAGAAATATCTGCCTCAGAGTTGGGAATGAGCCTACTGTCCTCCTCTCCATGCTGTCCCATTTAGGAGGAATCCAACAAAGCACAATCTCAGCACTGTCCCCCCCCTAAAGCTTCCTCGCCAGGCAGGGGATCTGCCTGCTGAGTGCATCTTTATGCAGCACAGTGGGCTTCCTCTGCATGAGCTGCCCGCCCCAAGTCTTGACAATTGCTCACCTCTGTCAGCATGAGGGTGAAGGCCTGTGTTGTGTTGGCCTTTCCTAAGTGGCTACTTCCTTTGCAGGGTGCTTCTCAGAAGCCCCAGTGTTTTGGGGAGCCCTGGGAGGATGTCCAGGGTGTAAGAGTGTCTCAAAGTATAACTTTGCCTTGAGTCCAGAGGTTTCTGTGGGACTGACTCCATAGTGTAAGAGCCAGTCTCACCCAGAGGAAGGGGTGATGTGTGCACACGTGTGCACGCGTGCCTGCGTGTGCAGGAGGATGAAGACAAGTCACATCACTGCTGCCACGCATCCCTCCATGTTGGGCCAGTGCAGCAAAGCAAGACAGGTAAATGCTGTGAGAGCTGCTCAGGCGCAGCAGAGCCGCGTGGAGCAGACCCAGCAGTCTTCCTGCGTGGCAACCACCCAAGGGGAAAAGCCTAACGGCTGAGGCACAGAACTGGACAGGCATGGGGGGATGGAGTCGTGTGCCTCTCCCCACCTCTTCTCTCCCTGTGCCTCTCTGCTCTGTGGTCTTGTAATCAGTTCCATTCAGTCAGTATTTTGTTGAGGGACCGTCAACCTGTAATGGTGTCTGCTCCCTTCCCCCATCACCCCAATGAGGCAGAAGAGAAAGGTTAGGGATGCAGCTATCATCAGGCCCTTCTTTTGCCTGTGGTGGGGGTAAGGCTGGGTAGGAGGGACAAGCCATTTCTCTCCCAACTGTAGCCCCCCCCCACTCCAAACCAGTGGGTGAAGTTTGCACAAGATGGACTGTTCTGCGGGAGGAAGAGGGCAAGGAAGGGGAACAAAGCGTCTCGCCTTCCTTCCTCCTCCCTTCATTGTCCTGCTCTCTTCCCAGGGACGAGGGCTCACAACGTGACGCCAGCCCTGCGGGAGGAGAGCAGATTTAACCTTCTATTTGCATGACAATTTTACTGTATTTTTCTGAGCAAACACCTATCGTGTATGTGCCAGTTTGTTGGAATTTAACCTCTACCCCTGAAAGTCTCTCCCATCCTTGTCCCTGTTTTCTCTGCTCCTTTCATTCACCCCCGATGTGATTATACGAGCGACTCCTACCAGTCTGGGAGGGAACACACCCCAAAGGGAACACAACTCAATCAGCCCCATTACAAACCCATTCCTTCTTCTTCCCAGCCTCCTCCCCTTGCCCCAGCTGTGGTCTCTCAGCTGCTTTTCAGGATTGTCTGCACAAAGAGGGATGTGTCATACACCAAAGGCCTTCTCTTTCTAGTGGTCATTATTTCTCCTAAATATTCTGAACCAAGACTGATGCCCTTCAAAACAAATCTCATAAGAGAAATGGTCATTACCATCTCCATGCCCCCAGACCTACGAGCAAGGCTATTCCTAGGGATACAGGGAGTGCTTCAGTTGCAGGGAAACCTCTGATACAGTGAAGGCTTGATGTGAAGCTGGTGTGATCACTTAGAAGACCTCCCATCACCTTTCAGAGTATCGCAGGGAGCTCTGGATTAGATCTGCCTACCCCTCCTTTCCCATGGGTGGCCATGACAAAATGTGGAGAGGTGGCCTGAAGTTTTTAAGCCCTCATGGCTTGCTGTTGGCAAAAGTCCCTCATTCCTGCCTCCCACCAGTGCAAAGCTGGTCCATGGGTGATAACTAGAACCAATTTCTTTCATACGATATTGCTGGGTTGGCCACCCTTGGCTCAGAAGGGGTCTTACTGGAAAGTGTGGAGGGTGAGGAATGAGATCAGGTCCCTGTTCCCCCAGGACCTTGGAGGACCCTGGGCTGGGTTCCTGCACCCAGAAGAGTGAAGGTGAGACCTTAGGCATGCAGTTCCCATGGCCATCCCTGCCAGTGCTACCCCAGCTTGTGCTGAGGTGCCATATTCCCCTTTCCTCCTCTCCACTCTTCCAAGCTGAATAAATCCCTCCCGAGGCAGGTGTGAAATATTCATGACTGACAAATGAAGATTTATGTCGGGCTGAGGAGGCCTCTGTGTGTTTGCAATGCTAATCAGCCTGCTTTCCTGGAGGAGGCTCTGCCAGGCAGGCTTGGAGGAAGGAGGGGGAGATGCAGGAGGGAAGGGGGAAACGGAGCTGAGGAAGAGTAAGAAGGAGCAGACACAGTGGGAGTGAAGAAGGTGTAGTGGGACCAAGAAATGGGGAGCCAGAGAGTGCACAGGCAGAGACAGATGGTGGAGAAGATGGAAAAGCTACAAAGAACAGGGAAGAGATGGTCATGCCTGAAAGAATGGGATGGTAATGGGAGAAGGGCTCCAGTGAGAGAAAGGGTTGGGTGCAAGGGTGGAGGCTTTCTGAGAGGAGCTGGGAGTAAGTCATCAGTTCCTGAAGAAAAAGGCTGAGCAGACTTCATGATGAGCTGTGCCCCCCTCCATAGGGCAGGCAGCTGCCCCATGGGCAGGAGATGGACCCTGGGGCCTGAAAGCACGTTGGCCATGCTTGTTGCTGACTGGGAAGCTCAGCTACATCTGGAAGGACACACAGCCTCAAGGAGCCTGAAGAACATCCCTTCCACTGCCACCACCTCCTTCAGCACAAGCAGCCTGCAAAAAGAACCCGAAGGAGCTGCATCCTCCTGCTGGGGCCAGCCTGCTTCTGTCCCACCAACTGGGCAGGAGGGAGCATCTTCAGGATGGCTTGATATGGGATGGACGTTGAGTGTCACCCTCCACTGGGCTATGGGAGTCTCTTGAAGGGGTAGTGGAGCCCGTCTCATCTCAGCTGTCCCCTGCCTATCTGGTTGAGCTAGGTGTTCGTGGGTCCTTCCCCAAAGAAGGAGCAGAGAGGAGCATCGATCGCCTCCCCCGTACACAGGCACGTCCCTCCAGCCACTTTGGCCTTGTCCTTAGAGGGATGTCCTTGGTCTCCTCTACTCAACTTCCCCTGCCGCGCGCCGTGGGGAGACATCTCTGTACTTCTCCACGCAGTCCCACCAGGGCAGGTGGAGACAGGGCACTATCTGCCTGGCTTCTCCTTCTCCCCCTGGGTGGGCACCTCTTTTCCTCTTTGTCTTGCTGGGACGCAAATCACCCCTTCTCCCCTTCCAGTCCCCTCTCCGTCTGCCCCATCCTTGCGCGTCTGGCTTGGCCTTTGCCCCCCCTCCACAACTACCACCGCCACTGTGAGGCCTTGCTCCTGGGCGGCCTGTCCCCACTGCCCGCTCGCCACCTTCCCCGGTGGGAAGAGAGGCCGGTGGTGTCAGGCCGGACTCTCCAGGGCTGGTTCTGCTGGTCCATCCACAAGCACAGCACCTGGGGCGAGGGGGTGGGAAGGGGTAGGCAGCTGCCGGGCACAGAGATGGGGGGTATCAACCCTTGAATGTAAGGAAGAGCCTGGGGGGCAGCTGCTGGGACCGGCTCCTTGTGGCCTGTTTGGTGTTCTCCTTCCGTAACAACCCTGTGACCCCCGCCTTGGTTGTGTATGGACAACTTTGAGTTGGACTTCAGTTCTTTTCTTTTCCTCTTTTCGAGTTCTCTTTCTCTCTCTTCTCTTTTCGTTCTCTCTTTACTTTTCCTGTTTTAAAACTGAACGGCACGAAATCGTTTTTTCCTCAAGTCGGAGATTCCTGTATGGAGAAAATCAATTTCTATATTTGCAATAAATTTCTTATTTAAAAAAAAAAGAAAAAAAAGAACAAAAAAACCCCAAAAAACCAACAAACAAATAATATGAAAAGCTGCTTCTGAGTCCGTTTGTCCTTGTCTTCTGCAGGAGGTGGGATGGGATGGGACGGGAGGGAACAGGCTATGGGAGGAACTGGGACAGGGCTTGGGGAAGCACCGTGGATCCTCCCAGTGATGATCTGCTATCCCACTGATTCTCCGCCCTTTGATATCGCCCCTTTTGGACACATCTTCATTTTTACTTAGTTTTCAGCTTTGCCGTGATACCAGTCCCCTCCTGTACCAATCGACACCCAGTTTATGCCCCATTCTGGGCACGCACGCAGCACTGCCTGGGTGTAGGGCAGTGCTTCCACCCCCATCACCTACACAACAACCAAAACACAAAGCACCTACACAACAACCCTCAGCTGGTGTTGAAGGGCATCCCCTAACCAAAAGCTCCAGAGCTGTCTGGAGGAAGACAGTCCAAGCCAAGTGATTGGGCTGTGGGTAATGAGTGAGCAATCTGTAGCCTAATCTGCCAGCAGATACCCTGCTCTCGGCTCTTCCTAAGCATCAATATTTAAAGTCAAGACTACAGGCAGCAAATCCGTGGCTATTGGTGCATTTATATACATAATGAGGCCAATTTGTGTATGGTGACATAGCAGCCATTCCCTTGCATGGCTTACCTCTCCACCTCCTGGGTTTTTTATCGCCTCAAGTTGTTTCCAAGAGTGGTACTGCTGCTCGGCACAGAGGCTTTCTTCTTTCGCCCTTGCACGTCCAGCTTCCATCAGATGGGTCTAAAAGTGAGTTTCCTTCTCGGCTGTGGTGAGCTCCTAGTGTAGGAAGGGGCAGCAATAAATGGTCCTGAGGGGTTGGGTATCTGAACACAACAGTAGCTTTCAGCTCCCGGACAGATATGCTGCAGGAGCTGACGACTCTTATTAATGCTTGAATTGATTTTAGAGCAGCCTCCGGGGCAGACGCTACTACAGGCAGATGCTTCACAGTCTGACGCGTTCTTCGTCGGACTTGGGAAGAATGATTGAGCGTGGGAAGGAATGATGCTGGACTGTGCACCTCTGGGTGGGGGGGGGGATGGACAATGCTGCATTAAACAGAGGAGCTCTGCTGAGGTTAATCAGAACTTCATGTGCTTGAATCTTCGGGTCAAGGTGGTTTTCCTGGCATCTGCATCGCTGCAGTGCAGGGATAGGGGCCTTCTGAGACAGGGAAACTCAAACCTGGGGAGGAATTAATGCATAAATTATAAAGAGGCACAATCTAATCAGTAGAGTGCCCCCATGCTGTTTATTTTGTTGCTAAATTTGATTTTGTCTTCACAGTCCCTGCATTTCATCTGGTTGCTCTGCCACAGGGATGAGGAAGGACGAGACGTATTTGTGAAAGCTGTCTAGGGCTAGTGGGAAGGCCTTCCCTTTGGGAAGGGAAGACTGTCAGGACTGGAGTAATCGTGACTGTTGTGGGACTGTGGGGCTGGGGAGAGGTGAAGTCAGCCCTCTGGACTGAAGGGAGCTGTGTTGAAAGAGTTAAGCAGTGCTTGCATCTAAGCAGCCTTTGGCTGATTCCAGTCAGAGACCTTGGGAGTCCTCTGCTCTGCACAGGGTGTGATCCAGGGAAGGGATGAGGTGTGAGCTGCGTCTAGGAGCCCGCGTTGCTCTTTCAAGTGCCTCTGAATATAACTGTGTCAAACTGATGCAGTCCCTGCAGCAAACCACAGTGACCTTTGCCTCCAGGACCTGCTTGGTGGACCATGGCATCTGCATCATGGCATGGGAGAAAGGCCCAGCGCTATGCTGTGGCCACTGACGAGACTGCAGTGGACAGTGTGAGGGATGGAGTCACCTGGGTGGCCAGCATGAGCTGGACTCCTAAGCAAAGCCACCATGGAGAAGAACAGGGCAGCTTTGCATGGCCTCGCGTCTAAGGGTGGCTGCAGACTCAAGAGGCCCATTTTGTACTGTCTTGGGGTTGGTTCATGCTGACGGGGCTCTTGTTCATCCCCATGAACTTCAGTAACTTATCCAAGCCATCATCTGCTGCAGCACAGGAAGAGCTGACTTAGCCACACGGCTTCTTGCTGGAAATCATGTGGGACGCTCAAACGGTTGTGAAACGGACAGGCAAGTGGGCAACATTGCCCTCTTCTGGACTGTCTGGACTGGAAGAGCATCTCCGGTGGAGCTCCTGCCTAGAAGACGAATCCTGTTTCTACTGCAGAGGTAACATCCTTTCAGAGCCTTGATTTCCTGTTCACATCCTGAATAGCTCTCTGCTGCTCCAGTGCCTGAGGAACCTGAACGATCAGACTCCTCGGGATAAGGTCAGGCCTGAAAGAGCTGAGTGAGGAATATCTCCCCTCCAGATACAGTTGGCTCCAATGGAACCAGTAGCCAACGGCACTGAGCAGATGGATGACGATGTGAAGGTCAAACTGCTGGCATTTTTCCCAAAGGGCTGTCACTTAAGGTGAGGAGAGCAGTGTAAGGTAGGGAATGGTCATCTTTCCCCAGGTTTTGGTTGCACTCTCAATTAAAACACAAAGAAGAGGTTCCACATCAATATGAGAAGGAACTTCTTCCCAGTTGAGGGTGACAGGGCACTGGAAGGGGCTGCTCAGGGGGGTTGTGGAGTCTCCTTCTCCAGAGATGTTTCAAACCTGCCTGGACATGTTCCTGTGTGACTTGGTCTAGGTAATCCTGCTGTGTCGGGGGAATGGACTAGATTATGTTTTAAGGTGCCTTTCAATCCCTAATCTTCTATGATTCGGTGATTCTGTGATATGGACCCTTGTGGCCGAGAAGACGAACAGCATCCTGGGATGGATTAGAAGGGAGCTGGTCAGTAGATCAAGAGAGGTTCCCTCTCTACTCTGCCCTGGTGAGACCACATCTGGAATCTTGTGTGCAGTTCTGCGCCACTCACTTCCAGAAGGACACAGAGCTGGAGACAGTCCAGTGCAGAGCCACAAAGATGATGAAGGAAGTGGAACATCTCCCTGCTGAGGAAAGGCTGAGGGAGCTGGGTCTCTTGAGCTTGGAGAAAAGGAGGCTGAGGGGTGACCTCGTTAATGTTTTAAATATGTGAAGGATGGAGTCAGGCTCTGCTCAGTGGCATCTAATGGTAGGACAAGGGGCAAGCTAGACCAGAGGAGGGTCCACATAAATATGAGAAGGAACCTCTTAGGGTGAGGGTGACAGAGCACTGGAAGGGGCTGCCCAGGGTGGGTTGTGGATTCTCCTTCTCTGGAGACATTTAAAACCCACCTGGCCATGTTCCTGTGCGACTTGATCTAGGTGATCCTGCTGTGGCAGGGGGATTGGAGTGGATGGTCTTTCCAGGTCCCTTCCAGTCCCTAATGTTCTGTGATTCTGTGAAATGAGTAGCCCAAAAGGAGAAGAAGAGGCGGCAGGAGGACTCAAACACACAAGGAACAGGGACACACACACAGTTAAGATGGTGGATGGATTAGTGTCACTGATGCTGCACCAATCAGCCAAATTTCACTTCCCAAGCACCTAACAGAAATCTTGGCACTTCCTTTCCCTTCTCAGGCTCCCAGGAACAGCTCTGTCTCACAGTGTGGTTACGTGGGACTGTTTGCAGTGGGATTGCCAGACTACTTGGGGGCTGAGAGGTGGAGGAGAAGGGCATCAAAAGGGAGTCTGAGGAGCTGCATTGGTGAGTCCTGCTAAGCAAAGCAGAAGTAAGCACTGGCCAACCCAATGCTACTGTGGAAAATGGATCAAAAGCCTCATCACTTTTTAAATAAGAATCACTTTGGAAAGGAAAAGCATTCAGCTCCATCTCTCTGTGTGTGTCGCCAGAAAGGGCATCATTAAGAATTCATTGCAACTTCTGCACCCAATTTTCCAGCCCAGTGCCCTGTCCCGCTTGTCTTACTCCAGCTCCAGAGACGGTGGAGGCTCTGCCATGAGTATTGAGGGACTAATAGGACCTGAATAACAAGATGGAGATTGGAGAAAGGGTGGTGGGGCGGTGCTGAGGACCTCTGGCTTGAAGAGGCTGAAGGAGGGGGAAGCACAAGGTCGAGGTCCTGAGCTGCAGAACAGGATGGACTCGTCAGGGTAAGAAGATGCTATAAACCTATAAGGGCTGAAGTGGCTGTACCTGTTGTGTGTGAGTGCCTTCAGTGGAAGCAGAGTGGCTGCTTAGTGTCATGATAGCTGCTCATCTGGAGGAAAAGAGGTTTTATTCCAGGATTTGCTCAGATTGGGCAATGGGCCAGAAGATGCACAGGGCCCCAGCTTCTCTTTGCTTCCTGCCTCTGCTTCTGTGCTGTACGTTTTCTGTCTGTGTCCTGTGTCACCATCGGCCACCAGGCTTCCTGCCCAGGACATCCATCTCTCTCTCTCTCTCTGCTTCTCAAGTGGCAGCCAGGGAGATAATTGGCATTTTTGACACTGTCTGTTGAGCACTTTGTGGCAGGAGCTGCCAGGATGAAGCCATGAATTAGATAATTAGGGTTAATTAGAGGCTTTCCAGGGCTATGTTATCACACTCTGTAAGGACAGTAGCCTTCCTTCTGGGCCACTCTAGGAAACAGTGACTTTGGGGCAGAAGACAGGGGTCAGTGACACCAATGGTGGTTTTGCTGGCCAGGAAAAGGATGTTCTGGCTCCTTAATGCCATTGGAAGCATTGGCTTGGAGCAAATAGCTCAGAAGAGGGAGAAGCAATGTTGGATACAGACTGCAGTGGGGCAGTAGAAGGACATGATGGCACAGAAAATGCTACTGAGGGGAGAGAGCCAGTTCTCAGGACCAGCTGATGGGAACTCAGCTTTTGCTGCAGCAAAACCAGTGGCTTTCTAAAACCCAGAAGATAATAGTAGCCTAAGTTGATGCTGAGGTTTAATGACTGATATGGTGAATGTGGAGGGGTTTTAAACTCCTCTGGAGATGTGATCTGATGTTGGAGGGGAGGATGGGTGGCAGGTCCCTTACTGGCCCTCATTTCTTCCTCCACTGCTGCAGTGACCTGAGCTGTAAGGCTGAATTTACCAGGCTGACCTCCATAGGGACCAAGGTGTGAGTGACCTCAGAAAGGCACTTGGACACTCACAGCTGCCAGATGACAGCTTTGCTCTGGCATGAGTATCTTGCTTCTCTAAGAAGGCCTTTCCTGGTTCTCTGAGGTCAGCCTGGCTGTGATGGAGCATGTAGTGAAGGAGAGTACCAGTCCAGTAGTGGAATGTAAGAAGGTGAGAGATGCTGTCCTCACTGTCCCAGACCTGCTGCATCTGCACCTGTCTCTACTTTGCCAGTTGGGTTGTTCAACTCTGGGGATCATGGGGAGACACCCAGATCCTCAGTGGAGAAGAGGGCAGTACTTTCCCCATGCCTGTTGTGCAGTCAGTGTGCCTGAGGGTGAAACTGCCTGAGGCAGGTCAGGCAGCCTGTGAGGGAGGTTTAGATGACAGCTCTCCTTCCTACTTGCAATAGCTGCTAGGTAGGGATGCTCTGGAGAGGTCACCTTTGCCAGCACAGCCTCCCTAAACCCCTGTACCCTGTCAGAGGAATAAGAAACTCATCTTATTGCTAGAATGCCTTGGAGTGATTGCTCTGGCATATTATGGGCTCTTTCTACAGAAAAGTATAAACTTCAAGGACATTGCATCTGTGACTTCACACTGTTACAGATCTCCTGGGTCTGAAGAAACTGAAGAACTCCCTTCCTTGCTCAGTGGGAGGAATGGGTCTCTTGGAAAGTCACACCCCTTGTACCCCAGACAGACATTGTTAATTGTCTTTGGGAAGTAGAAGGGACTTCTGTTCCTCATGTTCTCTCCACATCACTAAGTCCCAAATCTAGCTGGTGTGGCAGATGGAGAGGGGCAGCACGTGATGGCAGTCAGAACTCTGGGCCTCTTCTGCCTGGACGCTTACCTGTGAGAACAGCCAGCCATCAGGACACATGTTCTCCTCTCACCTCTGCTTCATTTTCTAGGTCATCACCTCTCTCCTCCTTTCCTGCACACTGTGTTTTCCTCACAATTTCCACCCGCCACTCCCTTCACACTTCCCTTTCCCCCTGTTTTCTCTGTTTTCTACCTTTTTCACCATCCTTCATCTCTCTGATCCTTCACCCGTCTCTCTTCTCCTTCACCTTCCTCATACTTTCACTCACCACCTTCTATCTTTGGTACTTTTTCCATTTCTCTGTTTCTTCCCCTCCATTCAACCCCCTTCTGGCTCCACCTGTGTCCACACACTTTCCTCTCTGATATAACATCTAATATAATTCCTCTCATCTTGAGTCATCCAAACCTGCAAGGAAGTGATTTCCCGCAGGGAAACAGAATGTGAAAAAGATCTTTGTTCACCAAAAATTAAATATTGACCATATGGGGTGGAAAAAACCCAACACACTAGGCAAAAAAACCCCACCCCCACCCCCAAAAAAGCCAACTCATTGCTCAGCAATTAGAACAGGCAGAGCTTGTCCGAGCAAGTAGTCACCACCGTGCTTGGGGCAGTTTTGCATCACTGCGGCACCAGAAGCCTTCCTAAGACTGTCGGCCGGGCATGCACTGCAGCAGGGACAACCTGGCCTCCACTGGGCTTGACAGAAGGTGGCATCTGGGAGGCCAGGTGAGATACAGCCAGTGTGAGAAACAAATTTGGGATGTCTCCTTCACATGTCCACAGAGGTCCTCTTGCAGTCCTGTGGTTTTGTTCTTCTGTGCTGAGTTGGGAAAGACATTTAATGTTAGGGAACATGTATGGAGCCTACAGAACATTGAACCCTGCTCTTAGGTTAAGCATGAAAATAAAGTGAGGGTGCAGTCCTTCAAAATGAGGAAATGAAAAGGGAGGTAGAGCCCATTAAGAAGTTGGATAGTCTCTGTTTCATTCATTTCTGAGACAATGACTTTACCTGAATTACCCCAGTTGTGACTCTTCCAAAAATGACCTTGACCTCTTGAGCTTGGAAAATAGGAGCCTGAGGGGTGACCTTACTGATGTTGATAAATATGGAAAGGATGGGTGTCAGGAGGATGGAGCCAGGCTCTGCTCAGTGGCATCTAGTGATAGGACAAGGGGCAAGAGGAACAGAGGAGGTTCCTTATAAATATGAGAAGGAACTTCTTCATGGTGAGGGTGACAGAGCACTGGAACAGGCTGCCCAGAGGTTTGTGGAGTCTCCTTCTTTGGAGATGTTTCAAACCCACCTGGATGTGTTCCTGTGTGACTTGCTCTAGGTGGTCCTGCTGTGTCAGGGGGATTGGATTAGATGATCTTTCGAGGTCCCTCCCAATCCCTAATGATCTGTGATTCTGTGATTGTAGGGTAGGAAGTGCAAGGGTAGACCCATTCTGACGTGATACCATACAATCAGAAACAGGAGCCTGGTGAACACGCAGAGCATCCCTGGATAGTATTTCCATGAGGGAGCTTCCCCTAAAGACAGTCCTGTCAGATCCCCCAGTCTCTCCTCGTTCCCTATTGAGCGCTTTCAACTGTAACTAACTTCTCCCACACCTTTACCCCTGGAAATACCTACTGCAGTGTTTAAGCATCGCCCACAGGCTGGAATTTCTTAACAAATACCATAGTGCAGAGGAAGTTCAATACCCTTGAGCAGGGGCATCACCTCAGAAATGACTGAGGCAGAGAAAGCAACATACTGTTCTTACAAGCACGGGGCAAACCCAGCATCGCTGCAGCAGCGCTTTGCCCTGAGCAGGGCAAACAAAGATTTGACTCAACATAACAGCTCAGTCAGAGAGCAGCTCTGGTGGGCAGAGAAAGAACATTTCAATGAATTCTTCAGACTTTTGTGTTGCAGTGTTCTATTAAACAAACCATACCTCTGTGTACAGGAAGCACGGGCTTAATCCTACGTGATTCAGGTATTTTTAGCTGCTTGTTCATTGATGGGGTAACTGGGACTTTTTCTTGCTTCGTTTGCGAGAGCCCTGAAGCCAGACTCCAAGGTTCCTCATAAACAGGAAGGTCTCAGGTGAAAATCAAGGTCTCCAAATGCAGCAGTGAGAGACACAGGATGCCCAATTAAAGTAAAAATACCTTGAGATCTAGCTGAAGCAGCTGTTCTACAGCTGGATCTTAGGCTAATTCACGACACGTGCCTCTGTTGGGATGCATCACACTGAGCAGAGGGTGGGGAGGCAGACACCTGCTTTGCCAGCACTTCATGGAATGGTGGTGGGGCACGCTGGGCCTTATTAAGGTGGCATACAGACAGAAGACTGGAGAAGGGACAACAGCAGAGTGGTAGCAGAGGAGTGTGGCTTCTAGCAGAGCCCCTGTGAGCATGTGGTCTTGCCCTACTGAACACCAGATCTCTCTTCTTTACCAAGATATCATAGCCCAAGCTCACTGGTATGGTCTGGGACATAAAGTCTCCAAGCAACGTAGAGGCTATGGATGTGCTGCCAATTTGTGATGTTCTGGAGTCAATCCTACCATGATCAGGATCTGTAGCTGCAGCAGGGTTCCTCTAGTGTGTGTTGAGGAACATGGGCTCCCTACCTGCTGTTACAAGTGAAGGTGGGAAGGGATTCCCCTTATGGGTCAGTTCCTTCTCCCAGCTACTGCTGGCACCACCTGGAACAATATGGACTGAGGAGGTTCCTTGGATCTGCATCAAAGTTCTTTGGACAGTGCATATCCAGCAGGCTCCTGACAGAACACTCCCTGCAGAAAGCCATGACCTCAGGGTTTCTTCTCCTCCAAATGGGACATCCCTTGTGGCTACATTTCAATTGCTATTGTCTCTGTCAAGAAAAAGGCCCAGTAGAAGGCAGCACGTGTTTTCTGGTGTCTGTATGATCATCACCAGGTGACCACCAGGCAGATGGGATAGATTTTTCTAGTCAGGGGACATGACCTTTCTTCCAAATTGAGGAAATACTTTGTGCAACAGCAGCAGAAAAAACCTCCCTATCAGCATGAATCAAAGCTGTCTGCATCTTCTCTTCCACTGAGGATCCTAAAATCACAGACTGCCTGAAGAAGGCAAGCAGGGCAAAATAGGGACTATCCCTTGCAATGTGGCAACACTGAGTATCCTTGAAATTATTATCATTAGGCTGAAGAGAAAAATGCAAGGAATTGACATATAATACAGAAATAACTTGCAAAACTACTTGCCAAAGTGCTTAGACTAAGAAGACACGAGCCTCCCCTGTTTTCTTTTCCCCGATGCCGGCCATCAGCAGTGTAAATTCTTGCAGAGGGAAGGCTCATGTGTTCTTCTTGTCCAGCCAGCCCTGGACATCGTCAGAGACAGAACACTAGGACAGACAGACCTTCATGCTGATCCATCACGTCCATTCTACTGCATTTTTGCACATCTTATTCAACCTTTGTCAGCCTGATGCCAAAATCTACCCAGCAAGGCTGCTGCAGAGGTCTGAAGCGCCAGGTAACTCTTAGCCTGATGCTAAGATCATCTGACAGACCTGATGGGAAAACAGCTGCAACTGAAGCTTCCCAGCACTGCAGCGATGAGACTCACGGTTTCAGAACAGAGTTTCTGCAGCTGCTGTTGATGGTTTTCCCAGCACACAGCAAGCACTTGCATAAAGCTCAGGTGCTATAACTACTTGACACAGACTGAAGGGGCAAGTGGGATGCTCAGGTAGAAAATAGCTTGAACCTACACAGCAGCCATCAGGAAGATGAACGGGAGAAAGAGCTGCATTCAGCTTGGGCTTTTCATGAAAGAAAACCCTACAAACCATGACAGCCTTAAAGACATGCTTGCCTTGGGCACCAGTACACACAGTTACCCCAGTCAGCACCCTGGCAGGTGTTATCACCAAGGCCAGGCACATCAGATGACGTGAGGGAAAGAGAGCTGCTGTGCCAGGGCGATGGAGTCCTCCTAGCAGCAACATTTGCGTCATGACAAGAATGCTGATGTCAGGGATTGCTGACACAGGACTGTGTTGGTAGTGATGAAACCAGGTTCGTTGGCAAAAATAGGCAAGTAAGTAGCTGAAACATATGGCTTCATGAGCTAAAGCCCCTTCCTGAACCACAGCAGGTCTTGAGATGGGAAAGTCCCAGTGGGACATGTAGATCAATGCTAGATGTGCTAATGATGTTGTCTGCAGTCAGCATCACATCCTCTCTTGAGCAGATGGTAGGTGTGCTCTGCGGCAACGTGCCTGTGGGACACAATGCTGAGTGGTCCTTCAGGTGACTTCCCCATGACCATCCAGAGCCCTAAAACTGATGAAAAGACAGAAGTATCTAAAGATAGGTTGGATCTAAAGAGACTTTGGAAAATGTGAGCCTACCACTAAACGGGGGAGATGCCCTGGTGAGAGAGGCCAGCAAAGTCTGAGCTAGTGAATGCCTTCTTCAGCTCAGTCTTTACTAGCAAGCCTGGCTTTCACAAACCTCATGCCTCAGAGACCAGGGGAAAATATGGAGTGATTTAACCTCGGTGAAGAGGATCAGAGAATACTTAAGCAAGCCGGGCATATCTGAGCCTATAAGCCCTTATGGGATGCACCCAGCATTGCTGAGGAAGCTGGGTGATGTAATTTCAAGGTCACACTAAATAATCTTTGAGCATCCACGGTTACTGGGGGAAGTTTTTGAGGACTGGAGAAATGTGGCCATTCAGTGTGGAGGGTCTAAATCTATATGAAGTATAGAGTGGAGACTGACTTATTGGAGAGCAGCACAGGAGAAAGGGAGCTGGGGGTCCTGGGGGACAGCAGGATGACCAGGAGCCAGCAGTGTGCTCTTGAGGCTGAGAGGGCCAACAGCATCCTGGGGTGGATCAGAAGTGGGAGGATTAGCAGACTGAGAGAAGCTCTTCTCCCCCTCTGCTCTGCACTGGTGAGACCACATCTGGAGTGTTGTGTCCAGTTCTGGGCCCCTCAGTTCAAGAGGGATGTGGAGCTGCTGGAGGGAGTCCAGCGCAGGGCAATGAAGATGATGAAGGTAGTGGAGCACCTCCCTGATGAGGAGAGGCTGAGGGAGCTGGGGTTCTTGAGCTTGGAGAAGAGGAGACTGAGGGGTGACCTCATTAATGTCTACAAATATTTGAGGGTGGGTGTCAGGAGGATGGAGCCAGGATCTTCTTGATGTTATCTAGTGATAGGATGAGGGACAATGGGCGTCAGCTGGAACATAGGAGGTTGCATATAACTATGAGAAGGAACTTCTTCCCAGTGAGGGTGACAGAGCACTGGAAGGGGCTGCTCAGGGAGGTTGTGAAGCCTCCTTCTTTGGAGACGTTTAAAATGTGGAAATGTTCCTTTGTGACTTGGTCTGGGTGATCCTACTGTGGCAGGGGGATTGGACTAGATGATCTTTCAAGGTCCTTTCCAATCCCTAATGATTCTATGATTCTATAATTCTGTGAAGCTGTAGGACACAAACCTCCAAGAGGGGTGTTGCTGCTGTGAGGAATTCATGTATCTCTGATTCCTGCCAATTTGGAACAGTGTTGGTGATGTAAGGTTTATAGAGGGAGGTAAATGCCTTTTATTGAACAAGAACATTTACATTTACAAAATTTAACATTTCAGAGAATTACAGAATCACTGAACATTAGGGATTGGAAGGGACCTTGAAAGATCATCTAATCCAATCCCCCTGCCACAGCAGAATCATCTAGATCAAGCTGCATAGGAATACATCCGGGGGGTTTTTAACATCTCCAGAGAAGGAGACACCACAACCACCTTGGACAACCCCTTCCAGTGCTCTGTCACCCTCATTGGGAAGAAGATCCTTCTCATATTTATGTGGAACCTCCTATGTTCTGAACAGCATGTTTTCATTGGGGAAAAAAAGAGGATCAAGCAAGAAGTTAGTTGTTGAAAATATTCTAACCATGGGTTAACCCTCCTATGGGTTAAACTCGTATATTCCAGCTGACACTCATTGCTCCCTGTCCTACCATTAGATGTCCCTGAGCAGAGCCTGTGTCCATCCTCCTGACACCCACTCTTCACATATTTATAAACATTAATAAGGTGACTCCTCAGTCTCATTTTTTCCAAGCTCTAGAGACCCAGCTTCCTCAGCCTTCCTCATCACGGAGATGTTCCACTCCCTTCATCATCTTCATGGCTCTGAACTGGACTACCTCCAGCAGTCCTATGTCCTTCAGGAATTAAAGGGCTCAGAACTGGAGGCAAGATTCTAGATGTGGTCTCACTAGGGCAGAGTAGAGGGGGAGGAGAATCTCATTCAATCTACTAACCACCCCCTTCTGATCCACCTCAGGATACCATTTGCCTTCTTAGCCACAAGGGCCCATTGCTGGCTCATGGTCATCCTGCTGGCCTCCTCGACACCCAGGTCGCTTTCTCCTATGCTGCTTCCCAAGTCTTCAGTCCCCAACCTATCCTGGTACTTAGGGTTGTTCTTGCCCAGATGCCAGACTCTACACTGCCCTTGTGACAGCTCATTACATTTATTTGTTTAAATTTAAAAAGTTCTTTTAAATTAAAAACATAAAAATGGAGAAGCTCTTCTCTGGCCCTGCTGCACTTGCCTCCTCCAGACCTGCTCATGTTTCTGATGGACCTTCTCGCCCTTAAGGTCTTCAGACACCACACTCAGAAGAACGTTGCTGTTACAGTATGAATTCCTATTTTCACAAAAATCCAGCTGTAAAAACAACGTCCCCTGCACTGACTAGTGAGCTGGGAAGAGAAGGAAGCAGAAGGTTAAGGAATTGTTTGATGATCCATTCGTAGATGGATACCCACTGTGATAATCCACACTTGCAGTGAAGAAGAAGAGAATCAGCTGTTCTTCCAGGCAGTTGAACTGCTGTTCAAGAGTGAGGGTTTCAGAGCTGATCTTTGCTACTGGACGACTTGTTTCCACATTAATCTCATCTTGTGTTCAGGTTGACTCATGTGAACCTGCCACATGCTGAAGGCATCGCTGTCTGACGGGTAATCCAGCCACACGGAGCAGGGTCTGAAGCAAAACCCTCATGCACCTGCCAGTGAGAGCACATCCAGTGACATGAATCCTGGTAACTGGGGCATGTTCCCTGCTAAACTGTAAGGGTTTGAGATGTGCTGAGCCCTGAGCACAGATCAGAGTGGAGATGCAGCAGAAGAAGAGTAGCAGGGAGCAAGATGCTGTGAACAGAGAGAGCCTTGTTCCCTGAAACTCCCACCAATGCCAAAAAGAGAAAGAGGCTGAAGAAAAAGGTGCATGCAAGCACGAGTGTGACAGAGAGAGACAGTGTATGAGGAAGAGCCTCTGTGAGGGAGTGGGATCCTATACAATGTGTGAGAGACGTTATCCTGGAGCCTTTGTGTTTGTGTTAGAGCTTGTGTGTGTGTGTGAGAGACAAGACTGTGAGGGAGAGAGCACAAGGCAGCGCCAGTGTGCTTGTGAGTGGGAGCAAGGAGCCAGGCAGAAGGAGAGTGGTGAGCTGAAGAGGAGCCTTTGCAATGTCCTCTCAGCACAGAAGGCCTCTGTGGAGTCTTGGAGTTGTGGTGGGCTGTCATGTATTGTCTGGGGAGTGAGGAGTCCTGGGAGCTCTATACTTGACCCTTCTGCTCAAGCTTGTGATGCTGGGGAGCTGGATAATCATATAATCATTAGGGATGGGAAGTGACCTCGAAAGATCACAGAATCACAGTATATATCTCTGTACATCCCTACAGCCTGCAGGAGCTCATGGGCCTGGGACGTATCACAGACACTCGGCAGGCTCAGAATCACAGAACATTAGGGATTGGAAGGGACCTTGAAAAATCATCCAGTCCAATCCCCCTGCCACAGCAGGTTCAGCTAGATCAAGTCACACAGGAACACATCCAGGTGGGTTTTAAACATCTCCAGTGAAGGAGACTCCACAACCCCCCTGGGCAGCCTGTTCCAGTGCTCTGTCACCCTCACCGGGAAGAAGTTCCTTCTCATATTGATGTGGAACCTCCTATGTGCCAGCTTACACCCATTGCCACTCATCCTATCACTAGATGCCACTGAGCAGAGCCTGGCTCCATCCTTCTGACACCCACCTTTCAAATATTTATAAATATTAATGAGGTCACCCCTCAGTCTCCTCTTCTCCAAGCTCAATAGACCCAGCTCCCTCCGCCTCTCCTCATAAGGGAGGTGCTCCACCTCCTTCATCCTCCTCGTTGCTCTATGCTGGACTCCCTCCAGCAGCTCCACATCCCTCTTGAACTGAGGAGCCCAGAACTGGACACAACACTCCAGATGTGGTCTCACCAGTGCAGAGTAGAGGCGGAGAAGAACCTCTCTTGATCTACTGTAGTCCAATCCCCCTGCCAGAACAGGATTACCTAGACCAGGTGGCACAGGAACATACCAGATGGGTTTTAAACCACAACAACCTTCTTTCTGTACCCATGTTTTCTTCCCTATACCAGTGCCTGTCCTCCATACCCACCACACGTGAAATCACAGAATCATAGAACCATTCAGGTTGGAGAAGACCCTTGAGATCATCAAGTCCAACAATTAACCCTACTCTGCCAAGTTCACCACTAAACCGTATCACTAAGGACTACATCTAAATGACTTTTAAAGACAACCAGGGATGATGACTCAGCCCCCTCCCTGGGCAGCCTGTTCCAGCACCTGACTACTCTTGCAGTGAAAAAAACTTTCCTAATGTCCAGCCTAATCCTCCCCCTGGTGTAGCTTGAGGCTGTTCCATCTTGTTGTATCACTAATGGTCTGTGAGAAGAGACAAGTGTCTGCCTCTCTACAGTGTCCTTTCAGATAGTTGTAGAGGGCAATAAGGTCTCTCTTCAGCCTCCTCTTCTTCAGACTAAACAGCCCCAGCTCCCTCTTCCTCTCATAAGACTTATTGTCTAGGTCCTTCACCAGCTTTGTTGCTCTTCTCTGCACCCTCTCCAGCACCTCAATGCTATCTGGATGGTCTGCAGTGGTGAGGATGGAAGCAAGGGAGGCTGGTGGGACAAATCTTTTCCCGTCCATGTATGAAGACTAGTCCAAAAACCCCAACACATAGCAGCTGCTGTCCTTCTCACTAACTCAGTCCTACTGCCTCTGTTTGGACTGTTTGTAAAGGGAGCAGGAGGCAGGTGGTCCTCCTCTTGCTTGCCAGGCCAGTCCTTCACAGAGACAAACAGGCAGCACAACATAGCCAGGTCCGGCAGCTGCCCACACCCAGTCCCATCTCACTACAACCTCTCTGTCTCAGGTAAGTGGGAACATCGTGTCCCTTCTCAGCACCTGGAAGAAAGGCATCCCAGCAAGGCTTTGGAGATGGGGAATGGTGCTGTTGCAGCAGACCTGCAGGGACCTAAAGGGCAAGAGTCTGACTTCCAGATACATTGGTGGTGCCCTGGGTCATCCAGATCATTTGCTCAGTG
The DNA here is from genome assembly GCA_013400115.1 of Rhinopomastus cyanomelas. Taxonomy (NCBI): domain Eukaryota; kingdom Metazoa; phylum Chordata; class Aves; order Bucerotiformes; family Rhinopomastidae; genus Rhinopomastus; species Rhinopomastus cyanomelas. The sequence goes on along the minus strand of VXBP01000231.1, from coordinate 35,332 downwards.
CTGGCAAATACCACACAGGACCTGTGGGAGACACTCTGGAGGAGAAACTGAAGACAGGTGCGTGACCTTGCACTGAACATCAGTGTTTGGTTCTCCAACTCACTACTTGACTGACTCGTTTGTTCCAACCCTTAAAACTAGGGACGGCATCAGCACTGCAGACTTTTCAGAGATACCATGTGACATCATCCGTCAGAGCTCTTCAAAGCCTGGGTGATGTCATCACTGCAACGTCCTGGTGCAGGGCTGAGGAGCCTGTTCTTTCCTGGGGAAAGGGCAGGGCTTCCCAACGTCTTCTAGCTGGTGGCAAAGTCACTACACAGCGATAACCAAACTGAGAACATCGTTCAGTGCCAGTTGGGAATATAGTTTGTGAGCTCTATCTTTGATTTGAGATTGTGATGAGGTAGGCAGAGAACTCAGCCTGTGCCAGGGGCATCTCTTATGTGGCCTAAGTACAGGTCTCCTGCCTGGACATGTTCCTGTGCTACTTGGTCTAGGTGATCCTGCTGTGGCAGGGGGATTGGACTGGATGATCTGTCAAGGTCCCTTCCAGTCCCTAATGTTCTGTGATTCTCAGCATGCCAAGTGTCTGTGATATGTCCCAGGCTCATGGGCTCTTGCAGGCTGTAGGGATATACAGGGATGTGTATGAGGCCAGACTGGGAGAGTTGGGGCTGCTCAGTCTGGAGAAGAGGACCCTCCAAGGTGACCTTATTGTGGCCTGCCAGTATCTGAAGGGGGTCTACAACAAAACTGGGGAGGGGCTTTTTAGGATGTCAGATAGCTACAGGACTAGGGGGAATGGGGCAAAGCTGGAGATGGTAGATTTAGAGTGGATGTGAGGAGTGATGAGAGTGAGAGTGAGAGCCTGGAATGAGTTGCCCAGGGAGGTGGTTGGGGCCCCATCCCTGGAGGTGTTTAAGGCCGGGCTGGATGAGGCTCTGGCCAGCCTGATCTAGGGTGGGATGTCCCTGCCCATGGCAGGGGGATTGGAACTGGATGATCCTGTGATCCCTTCCAACCCTGCCTGATTCTGTGATTCTATAACTTCTTCCCAGTGACGGTGATGGGACGCTGGAGGAGGCTACCTGTGGGGTTTGTGGAGTCTCCTTCTCTGGAGACATTTAAAACCCACCTGGACTTGGTCTAGGTAATCCTGCTGTGGCCAGGGGTTTGGACTGGATGATCTTTCAAGGTCACTTCCAATCCCTAACGTTCTGTGATATTTCTAGCCCATGAGGTTTTAGGTCTCCCATCCTTGCTTACAGTAACGATGTCACGTGTGGCAACCCCAAGGATGTCCACAAAGACCTAACCTCAGCGTGAGTTTTCTAAGGAAATTACAACACCATGCTTGCGTTCTGCATCGACAGAATGTGAGCAGCAATGTTTAGCAAAAGGCAGTGATATCACCCACGTGAGCCTCTGGAGATGCTTCACGATGTCACCACCTTGTATAGCAGTCAATTGCAAGGCTAGCTCTGGAGGCTAAAGAGTGATGAACCTCTACAGGCTAAAGAGTGATGAACCACTTGGACATAGTGTAATGCCCAGCTGACCACTCCTAATGAGTAGGTTGTCCCTGCAGGCGCTGATGAACACTTGTGGTGATTACTCAGTCAGAGCTGGCTGGGGAATTTGAGCACAAGCCTTCTCATTGCACTGCGGGGCAAGCGTCTGAATGTGCTTACCAGCAGGAGTGCCTCTGGAGAGAGCTAGATAAATGCCTCATTTTAAGCCTTCCAGAAATCAATGGTCTATGTTAGAGCCACGTGGCTGTAGCTCAGACCCACAGAGCCGTATGTCCCTGGGGTCACACCTCTTCCATTCAAAGTGCATGTTGCTGTGGTCTGGGGATTAAAAGAATTGCTGCTCCCATGACAGTGGAAGAATATCCCTTCTGTGAGGCTGGGCTGAGGGTTCATTCAGCTGGGTTAAGGAGCTGATGAGCCCCTAGGGATGTGCAGATGTGTCTGGGGTAAAAATTATGCCCAAATCCTAGGTGTACAATGAGGTGAGATGCTATTCTCACTCTCACCAGGCTTCTCTGGAGCAGTCCATCACTGCCTGGGGTGCTTGATGTAGTAGTCTGCCCTTCACAGCAGCTCCTTCTCCTCAGAGCCAAAAAGTGAGGCATGCCTTGAATGTTCCTGCTGTGCACATGCTCTGTGGTGCACTGCTCCACTACTTCTCCTTTGGTCCAGTGCCTCTCCTTGGTCACATTCCCATGCCCGTGACCTCCGTCAGTATTACCTGTCCATCTCCATCAGCCTCTGAGAACAGAGACAACAAACTGACAGGCATGAACCATTCCTGATGGGAGGGAGAAGATAGTCCCCACAGCTGTCTCATCAAGAAGCCCCTCTAAAACCATCCTAATGAGATCCTCCTTAGGGCCCCTGTCAGCTCTGCCTTTCTTTGCAGGCTCCTTTGACAGACGGATGTCAGTTCGGAGAAGGCTGTTTGATGCTCTTCATTTTAATGAAACTGATCCTCAGGCGGCCACTGTCTCCTTTGCCTCTAGATGCCTGTGGTCTAGCAGCGTCAGGCAACTCTGTGCTTTGTCATGCTGGATCCTAATTAGTGCCTGGCTTCCGCTGCCTCTGAAGTCAACGGGGAAAACATCCCTCTGGCGGCAGCGGAGCAGGAGGTGGAGGATGAGAAAGTCGGTGTGCTGAGAAGCAGCAAGGGTCCAGGTGAGTTCCTTCCCATTGTCTCCAAATACTTTTGTCATCTCCTTTTCTTTCCTTCCCCTGCTCATCCAAACACGGGTGAATATGTAGGCAGCTTTATGTCTGCTTCCCGGCTGCTGCTGACCTGTTGTGCACAGACACGCTGCTGCAGATGAAAGAGGACAGCCCACCCAGGCCACTCACTTCTCAGCTAAGGTCTCAGTAGAGATGAACCAAATGGGAGGAGCTCTGCAGGTTGAGAAGATGTACATTGCAGGATCTCTGCTCTAGACATACGCCCAGAGAATCACAGAACATCAGGGGTTGGAAGGGAGCTTGAAAGATCATCGAGTTCAGTGTGGTGCATCTTTTTGATCCAAGCTGTTGGCTGAAGTTCGAGCTCCTGCATATTGTTTTCCTTTAAGGAGACAAATTAATGATGGCTTTAGGTTCTCTGTGGACACCCTCTGTTTCCCAAGAAAGCACTGCTCTGATAACTCAAAAGCTAGGCAATTTCTTTGCTGCCAAAGGCATTTTGTTCAGCTGTTCTTAGTGGGTTTTTTACTTCCTTGTCTATTCTCTCATCCTTTTATCGAACTGCACTGGCTTCTTTGTCCTTCTTTAACACAGCTCCTCTCTCACACACCTCTTTGCTCCAGGGAGTAGGTGATGACTACTCATACTGCATACGTGAGGTTAGTTGTCTCCAGGAATCATCTCAAAGAAAGGCAGCAGCCAAATCCACCTGATTAGAGGATATTCAATCAGTTTGTAGCAGAACTTATCCAAAACCCAGCCAGATTGTCCATCCTTATCCACAAGCAAAAGCTCGTTTCCCAGAAATCATTAAACCTTCAGCATCTTTTATCTTCTTCCCTGCCCTGGATTTCCCCCACCTTTCCAGTGGGCATGTGGTGTGACTCTCCAGTCCAGCATCTCTCTGTGCTTTTGTGCTAGAGCTCTTTGATCTTTCGAGGTCCCTTCCAATCCCTAATGTTCTGTGATTCTGTGAAATGATCATGATATTGCTAGTGCAGCACAAGGAATGAGTAGATGCTTTCTATGGCTGTCACTAGGGTTTCCCTGGGGTTCCTGATGAGCTCTGGCCCCATTACAATTTTGAGGCAATGTGTACAGTGCCTCACCCTGCTGTCCCTATCACTTCAGGCACATATACAGAATCACAGAACATTAGGGATTGGAAGGGACCTCGAAAGATCATCTAATCGAATCCCCCTACTAGAGCAGGATCACCTAGATCAAGTCTCACCAGAACACATCCAGGTGGGTTTTAAACATCTCCAGAGAAGGAGACTCCACAACCCCCCTGGGCAGCCCCTTCCAGTGCTGTCACCCTCACTGGGAAGAAGTTTCTTATAGCCATGTGGAACCTCCTATGTTCCAGCTCACACCCACTGCCCCTTGTCCTATCATGAGATGACACTGAGCAGAGCCTGGTTCCATCCTCCTGACACCTGCCTCTTCCATATTTATCGACATTAATGAGGTCACCCCTCAGTCTCCTGTTTTCCAAGCTCAAGAGACCCAGCTCCCTCAGCCTCGCCTCATCAGGGAGATGCTCCACTCCCTTCATCATCTTTGTGTCTCCGTGCTGGACTCTCTCCAGCAGCTCTGTGTCAAGAAGATCAAATCTGACTATGTCATGGGTACATGGCCAGTCAGTCAACAGGGAAGGCACTACTGAGCTTTGATATTTCATGGCTGGACCACTAGACTGGTTTGGCAGCACCTATTTATGGAAACTACTGGAAGGAGTAGACAGGTGAACATCTTGAGAAGCATGTGACACCATAAGTATGAAGGGATAATGCAAGGTCTTTGGGTTCATGCAACTGAGATATGTTTATCACAATGGATTTGCAAGAGTAATTGGAACACTCAGTGCTGTTCTATTTTGAGCTTTGTTTGCAGACAGGCTTCTTATTGTCAAACTTTTCTCACCCACAACCTTTGTTTTAGAGAAGCACATCCACTTTTACACACAGTTATTGAGAAATCAAACTTGACTCCTCTTCAGACACAAGTAACTTGTTCTTTAAAGGAGAGAAGCCGTTGAGGGACCTGGAAGCACATTACTAGGCTTAGAGGAGGGAAGGATGGGCAAGAATACAAAGCAGTCATAGAATCATAAGAGATCAGAAGGGACCTTGAAAGATCATCTAGTCCAATCCCCCTGCCACAGCAGGATCACCTAGACCAACTAGCACAGCAGCACATATCCAGGTGGGTATCCATAGCTGCTCTCTGGATGGGAGATGGAGTGAGATTTAAAACCCACCTGGATACGGTCCTGTGTGACTGGATCTAGGTGATCCTGCTGTGGAGGGGGATTGGACTGGATGATCTTTTGAGGTCCCTTCCAATCCCTAGTGTTCTGTGATGCTGTGAGGAGTGGAGGTGGGTAGAGGGGGAAATGATTGTCCTTAAAGAAGCATCAAGTCACGGCACAGGGAGCTGCTGGCCCTGGGAGTTGCTGGCCCCTCTCAGGAGGGCTTTGCTTGGCTGGGCAGCTTATTAAGTGAAATGGAGAGAAAATGGAGAAGATGCAGGGCAGAGCAGCACAGAGAGGGGCAAAGGAAAACCTGACTGCTGAAGGAAAATTAAGCGCTTAATGTGTTTAGCTTTGCTAAGTGATGACTAAAAGGATGTGTGATAAACATCTTCCCATCTGAAAGACATGAAGAAATGTGTGCAGATGTGTGTGTGGGCAGACTTCAGGGCAGTGATGGGGTCAAGATGTACTGAAGAGACAAGCTGCAGTGGTTGCCTTGTCCCCTGCATCAAGGCTGGCTGAATCACCCTGCAGTGCAAAGGACTGGTCCTGTTGGGAGTGAGAAGAGATGAGAGTAGGGGGTTTGGATCCGGTGGGAAGCAGGATGGGAAGGAGAATGAGGAAAACTCACCACTCCACTTCCAGATACCGTGATCTCCACCCCTGCTGCTCCATTTTTCATGTTATCTTTCACCCTTTTGCATTTACTTGCTCTGCCTCACTTGGTTACCTCATCTCAGCTTCTTTCTCTCCACCACGCTTCTCCCACCCCACTTCTCTCTGTATTTATTTGACTTCACTTTTGCTCAGTTTGTTAACAGTTTCTTCTTGCTGTTTCACATGCAGTTCTTTTCCCTTGCTTTTCCCTTCCCATCGCCCATCTCTCCCCCCTTCCTTCTCAGCAAGGATGGAACCTTCTGTGATTGAAGGTTCATTTCCCTTTCATTCTGTGGGTGATGAGTTCTGACTTCAATAATCACTTGTGAAAAATCAAGAGAGAAGCAGACTGCTCCAGTGGCACAGAAATTGACTGTGGTGCTCAGGAGCACCCATGGCAGGCAGAATAAAAGGTGGGAGGGTGCTGCACAGAGTAGGGGGAATGCTCTTCTTCTTTCCCTTCACGGAATGGGAGGGTGGAGGGGAGGTGACAAGGATGCTGCACAGATTTGGGGCAGATAGGAAAACTTTCCCTCAGGCAGTTTTGATTCAGGTGGCCTTCCAGGGAACACTGACCTTCAAGTGGTGAGGGAAAGGTGTTATACTGGTAGAGCCATTTAACCACTTTGTGAACTGCAGAGCAGGTTGTGGTTGTCCTGTTGCTGGCTTTAGACTGGATTTATATACCTAGAAACTGCATAAGCAGAGCCCCACATTGATGTTGCTAGTACACCATGTTGAGGCAACCATTCGGATGCGTTGACTCCATCCAAGCTGTGTGACCAGCTGTCACCATGCAGGTGACATCCCTTCCACAGAGCTCCAGCAACCTCTTAGCACATGTGTGAGTGGTTTTGTTGTGGACAGACCATGCCTGTGCCTTAAGGCATGGTGGTTCTTGTAGTAGCAGTCATGGTGATGGCAGAGGGACTCTTTGATGTTCTTCCTTCCTTTTTGCTCTTGTCAGCTCAGTCCCTGTAGTCTCCAACCTGCAGACCCCAGTAGCATGGAAACACTTATGCTCTCAGCACTTTAACTTCTGTCTGGGAAGACATTCCCCTGTGGTTTTCTTCCTGGGATATTGGGGACTGAGCAGTGGGTAAAGACAGATGGTAGGAAAGGGCAGACCTTAGGGCTAATTTGCACTGTTCTACCTTGAATTTTCCAAGGCTTCTCTCCATTGCCCTGAAGTTCAACATGTAGAGAGGTGGGAGAAGAAGAAACATGTGAGATAAAGAGAAAGAAGAATTTGGGAGGAGAAGAAAACACGGCTAAAGGAGATAGATGAGGGCAGATCTGAGTTGGTCTACAGGTGACTATGGGACTTGAGCTGACAGGTATGCAGAGCTGTGGCCAAGTAGAAAATGGAATTAAATCAAATGCAGCCATGAGGAAGCCTAAGGGAGTTAGAGACCAGCCCATCCTGTAAGGGAGACCACAGTTCCTTTGACTTAGATCCTGCCCTTTGTTCCCTCACACCTTAACCTGACTGCCTGTGGCTGCCCGACTCTCCCAAGAGCCGCAGCTTTGATCCAGCTGACCCTCTAGGACCACACTGAAGGAGGAGTAACTACACTGTTAAGGACCAGGGCTATAAGAGCTCCTAGTCTGGTGGATTCCTGGTGCTCTAAGGAGACATGTCAGTACACAAAACAAAGCCTGTAGGAGCCTGGAGCGTAGGGGTGGTGGGGAACGGAGGGCTGGCTGGTTGCTCTGGGTACCTGAGCTGTGCAGGCTGGGATCAGGGAGGCAGGTGGGGTGGGTGTGCAACGGGGAAAGAGACAAGAAAGAAACAGAAAAAAAGACTGTGGGTCTTTGTTAATTTTCCTTATTGATTTATTAACAACAAACTAAGGACTTAATGGCCCTCTCCCATTCCAGCTCACTGAGTGCAGAGCTCTCTGCCCAGCAGCCTCTACTGGTGAGGCTGAAAGATGCTGCTGCGGGTGCCTGAAAATATGCTGGATGGGCTGCCCTGGTCATGTAGATTTCCTTTCCTCCTGCAGCCTTCCTTTTTCATTCACCAATATGGCATTGATCCGGCTGAGTGAGGGTTTCCATTTACATTTCAGCCTTGCCTCTGTCACTGAGTCCCTGAGTCCCTGCAGCTCAGACACGTGCTCGCCTGCTCTACCAAATGCTCTGCTTCGCTCAGCCCCTCCTTCTCCTCAGCCTCTTTGCCAGTCCTCACTCTCTCGTGCAATTGTCTCCTCTCCATCCGACCATCCTCCCTCCTCTCCATCCGACCGTCCCCCCACGCCGCTGCTGATGCCCGCTCCCTCGGTCACTCCATCTTTCCCTGACATGTCTCAGCCCCTCTCCCCGTGCTCCCAATTAGCGCAGCCGCCAGGTTTAGCTGCTTCAGAGAAAAGCTGTGCATGGGCTCTCTTGCTCCTGGGGCCACTCTCGTAAATGCTCCTCCTTTGGTCTTGCCTCATGGTGCTCAGGCTTCTAAGGATGACCCGACAGGCTCCGTGACTCTCTGCCTCCCTGTCCACAGGTCTCCACTAAAAGCCTGTCCTATGCGGCTTGAAGCTGACACACTGGGTGACCCTTGCTTGAGCTGGCTGTAATTGGAGGAGCAGAGGATCCCTCAGAGAGCCTTAAGAAATGTAGATGTGCCATGTGCACTAAATCTGTGTGCCCCAGCTTAAATGGGCTGAGCAGACCCATGCTCCCATGGGCTTTTGACGCTCACAGGCTAAGAAATAACCACTGGAGGATTAGTGTGACAACCAGGGAACAGGAGCCAGAGTTTTGCCCCTCTTCTGCACAAGTAGCCCTGCTCCCACCTATAGCCAAGGTTGTTAAGCAGTGATTCTGCACCTGACATCTGGACAGGTAAACCATCCTCCTGTGGTGGCTACTTGCCCTTCCATCTATTTGCCAATGTCTTGCTGTGCTAATTGGAGAAGGATGCTGGAAAGCTCGGGTTTGCCCTCATTAGAAGACAAAATGTATTACACAGAAACAGAGAGGTGAAGAGAGGTGGGGAAGGGAGGTGGAAGCCAAAAGGTGTCACTCTTGACAGGAAAAATGATCATAGAATCACAGAACCATTCAGGTTTGAAAAGACCTCTGGGATCATCGAGTCCAGCCATCAACCCCACTCTACAAGGTCACCCCTAAACCAGATCCCCCAACACCACATCTAAGCGACTTTTAAACACATCCAGGGATGGGGACTCAACCACCACCCTGGGCAGCTCATCTGTTGTTTGGGAAGGGATGAGCTCTTCCTGCCCCACATCTCTCTCTGCCAGGGTTAGAGTGGTGAATAGCACAGGCAGGCAAAGCCTGGAGATGAAGAAGAGTGAAACAGGCCATTCCATCTGAGCATGGTGCAGGTTACACATGGCCAGAGGGAGCAGGGAAGCACTGACTTGGAAGGACAGTGTTTCCCCATGCTGTGGTGCATGTGGATGTCAGCATGGCAGCACTTCTGACAGCTGCAAGGGCCAAGATAGCATGAGGGCCACCATTTGCCATCTCTCCCCATCCATCCCTCTCTGGTTATGTTTCCACACCACTCTTGTGGTTACTCACACACAGCAAGCCAAGTGCTCCTGCACCCACTGTGTTCTGCCACTCTGTTCTCTGCACCTCAGGAAGCAAAAGCCCTCTAAGGGGCCCCTGGGCAAATTAAATGAGGCATCAGGAGACTCCAGGAGTCAGCATCTGCTTAAGGATCAGGTACAGCTTTCAGTGATATAAAGGAGGGAGAATACCCAGCATAAATAGAGCAAAAAGGAAGATGCTGGGGACCAACACCTTAGGAAAGCTGGGGTGCTTGGAAGTCTTCAGAGAAGATGGAACATGGCATAGTGGCAGACACTTGCCACAGATGCTTTAGTCCTGGATGCAAAGGCTTCCTTTGCCTCAGGAAGCAGCTGCATCTCTAAGAGGGAGATATTTAGCAGAGAAGATCTGCAGATCTCACTGACTGCAGACACCTTGCATGGCAATGTTTTTCTCCTGCCTCCGCTTCATCCTGTGCCCCTGATTCCTCAGAGAAGCCACACAGCAGAGAAGACTGAAGTCTGCAATATTTCAAAGTCACTTCTTTTCCTCCTGTCCTGAGCTGTGGGTCTCCCTCCCTTCTCCCCACCCATCAGCGTGCACGCTCTCTCCAGAGGGTGAGCACATCACAGCAACCCTGCTCATCAGCACAGCCTGTGTTTACAAAATGCCACCACTGGAATCATCTGGTCAAGCAGGGCTTAGAATCAGAGAATCATCCAGGTTGGAAAAGACCCTCGGGGTCATCGAGTCCAGCCATCAATCCTACTCTACATGTTCACCCCTAAACTGGATGCCCCAACACTACATCTAAGAGTCTTTTACACTCATCCAGGGATGGAGACTCAACCACCACCCTGGGCAGCCCATTCCAGTGTCTGACCAATGGCTTCTAAACATCTACCCTCTCTGAGCTGCCCCAGGGGTCCCTGCCTCTCTCCTGGAAGAGAAAAGCTTTTCACCTTGGTCTTTCAGAGGTGGCTTTTTCCACTATACTGGCCCATTCTGGCTTGGCACTGAGCTTCTCCAACAACTCAATAGAATGTTGTTGGCACCACTGACAACTGAGGAGGCACAGCCCTTCACACATGAACACTCTGAACCTCCTTGTCCTTTCCCTTCTTCTGTCCTCTCCTGACTGAAATCTTTCCAAGGCAAGTGTTGCTGCTTCCAGGACTCCCTGAAGATTGTCTCCCTACATTTCAGGCACTAACCTCAAGCACTCACTTTCTGATTAGAGGGCTGAGGCTCTGTTAGTGGAGAGAGGGAGCAGGATGTGAAAGAGAGCAGGAGCCTGCCATCAGTAGGGTCCTCCTCCGGCGCTTTGGGCTGTCCTCTCGCGGTGCCATTCATCAGTTTAACCCAACATGATGCTGTGATTTTAAGTAACTCCAGTGCTGGAAACTCTGTCAAGCATGAGATTTATGGGGTGATGTGTGACAAAGCTGCTTCCCCTGCCAAGTCATGCACTGGACTTTTTCTTCCCTTCTCTGTCTTGGTGGAGTTAGAAAAATTGGGTCCTTGCTGGCCTCTCCCTCTGGTTATGAGACTGGAGAAAGAGCCAGCATTTCTGCAGTGGACTGAAGGAAAAGAGGGAGGCTGTGCAGAAGGGATCTTCATGGGGAGTAAGTGGGGCAGAAAAAGCAGATTTAGAATGGTTTTCAAGAACAACCTATAGCACTAGGTTGTCTGTACTTGCTTTCAAGCCCTTCTCACTGCTACCTAGACCTATCCACATCAGGATCAACTTCATGCTGGGACATCAAAGCCCAGTTGGATCTCCTCAGCAGGCTCAGGGATGTTTCTGTTTTCTGCCTTATTCATAGCATGAGGCTCACCAGTGCTGTCAGAAGGCTGTTGGGAAGCAGAACACCAGCAGCTGGCCACCTCCTTGGCCCTGGGACTTCCAGAGGGGCTAAGGCCAGGGATGCTGAACTAAGTGTGGGACGACTGTAGTCCTCTTCCAGATTCCTTTGCCAAAAGGGCTAGTCCCAGCCAGACTGGAAGCTCCAGCTTTCACAGTACCCTGATGGGGTACTTGGTGGGGCTGTGGTGGGTAGGTGCTTGGGGAAAGGCAAGAAGTATGTGGTGGACAGGGAAGGAAGAGGAGGAGCAATGGAAGATAGAAAGGAAAAGGGAGCCTGAGAAAAGCAGACAGTGTGAGAGGAGTGTGTATCAGTAGCACATGAACCAAGAACCATGCAGCTCACAAGTGCTTTGCTTTCCCAATGCTCTTCTGCTTAACACACTCGGTGCTTGTCCCCTTAGATCTGATTTCTGTCAGATTTAGCAGGAGCCCTGTTAGCCTCACACTAGGTAACCAGTTTGTGGTGAAAACAAGAGGAGAGAAGCCCCCAACCACCCCTGGCAGAGCAGCTGTCACAATGGATTGGCTTCAAGCCTCTTGCCAGCTGCCCCCAGTGCTGGCTGTCTGTGCGAGTTAAAAGCCTTCTCCTGAGCTGCTGAGAACTGCCACAGCTAGCCTGTATCATTCACAGCATCCACGAGCACAGAGCTGCTGTCAGGACATCGGATGCCCTGCAGCTCCTTGGGTGCTCAGCTGGTACGGAAGGGAAGCAGCAGCCTAGACTTGTGTGTGCACTTGCACAGACACACACACAACTGTGCAACAGCAGCCTGGGCTAGCACCTTGCAGGCACAAATCCAAGCTGTTGCTTGGGCTCTCACTGAGCAGCTTGGCACGTGCTGTGGGTGGGCAAGCAGCACACACACAGCCTGAGCACGCGGGCAGCGAGGGGTCTGCGTGCACCCAGGCACACGGGGTGTGAGCACCAAGCAGCAGGTGCACAGGGAACAAACATGCTGGGCACGTCACAGGGTGCTGTGCCCATCCCTCTCACCCAGTCACAGGGACTGTGGCTTCTTTTCTGTCCTATGACATTCCATCTCCTCTGCCACATGGTGGGTTTTACCGCTTACTCACCCAACTGTATGAAATGGGCTGATCCAGCCTTCTCATGCCAAAGCCTTCTTGCCAAGTCACTTCTGCATGTCCATGCGCATAATTCCATCCCCCTTCCACATCCCTCAGCCCTGTCCTCCTGCCTCGGGCCAGTTGTGTGCCCATGGATGACAAGTCTTAGCTCTCCAGACTGGGACTGGGGTTGTTTACTGTCAACCAAACACCCAGTTCCTGAATTCATCTGGAAGAGCGAAACCCCCCTACGTGTTCCAATCCTCTCCCCGCCCCTCTGCACCTCTCTTTACCCATCATGGGGTTCTGGCTGCTGCTCTGGGCTTTGAAAACATTAACATTTAAAAAAGCTCTGTCACTTCACAGCAGCCAGGTGAAAACACAAAGTCACTGCCATTAAGAATTTGTTAGGGAAGCCAAGGGGAGACAGCACCTGTAGGGTGATGGAGAAGCAGTGGGCTACTCTTACTGTCCTGGTTTCCTTCCCCTGTCCCCTTCTCTTCTCCCACCCTCCCTCCTCGTCTGCTTATCTCCCTACACTCTCCTCTTTTCTCTGCTGGTCTGTTTGCCTCCCTGCTGATGTCCTGCCGTGACACTACCTGCCATGGGCAGCATCGCTGCACGTTAATTAGGTCCTGCACTGTTCTGCTGATGAATGCTGCTGTCAGCTGGAGCACAGCCCCAGCCTCCCCCGTCTTCACACGCGCAGGCTCCCGCTTCCTCCCCATCCGCTGGCAAACAGAGCTGACAGCAGATAATTTATCTGTAATGGCCCTACATGACAATAAACTTCTGTTTGTGGGGCCCCGAGAAGGAAAGACCAACCAAAACCAAGACGTGGCCCCGGTGGTAGAAAAACCGGCTGGTACCACATCGGGTGGCGTCTGTGGGGAAGCTTTTAGAAGGAGAAGAGCAGGTGAAACACGGGCCCAAGGATTGATTTGCTGTGCCAAACGTTGGCTGGCGTTGCTGGGAATGAAGCCTTCTTGCCCCCAGACCTGCGTCTTCCAAAATAATGGATGAGAGAGGTGACCAAGGTGCACCAGAGTGAGGGAGAGGAGGTTCCACACCAATATGAGAAGGAACTTCTTCATGGTGAACATGACAGAGCACTGGAAGGGGCTGCCCAGGGGGGTTGTGAAGTTTCCTTCTCTGGAGACGTTTCAAACCCTCCTGGCCATGTTCCTGTGCAACTGGATCTAGGTGATCCTGCTGTGGCAGGGGGATTGGGCTGGATGATCTTTCGAGGTCTCTTCCAATCCCCAATGTTCTGTGATCCTGTTGCTGCAACTCAGAGGAAGAGACAGGCAGCTCTACTGCAGCACCTTGTGTAGGGGCAGCCCAGAGGCACCTGTCTACTCAGCAAGTGCTGGGACAAGGGCAACACCTGCCCCCATCTTTGACAAAAGCCATGGATGACCCCCATGACAACAGCCCTCTTGACCCTGTGGGTGCTTGATCGGAGGGGAGGCAGTGTGGGAGGAAGGATTGCAGCCATCCCTGCCCCACCACCTCCCCCTGCCTGCCCTGTTCTGACCCAGATACATTACAGCATCGCCAATCTGTGGCTCCCCCCGGGGTTTCACAGTTGCTGCTGAGCTGCGTAGCACAACTGCTTTCAATTTCACGGTGGTGGCAGGGCTGGCACTCCTGCCTTCCTCCCCTGCGAGGGCCCTTGGGGACAAGAGAAAGGCTCTTTTAGGCTACATTTGAGCTCCAGCGCTGCAGAACGTTTCTCAGCTACGGCCACTGCTCTGCACTGCACCCCCCTTCCTTTGCTGAGCCCGTGCGCAGCGAGACCACATCACCTGATGCGACAGGACAGGGATGCAGGGGGGCACAGAGCCATTGCTCGCTATGGCCGCCCTGGCTTCCCATCCCAGGGTGGGTAGTGCAGCTTGTCTGGGAACCCAGTCTAGGTGTAACCATGGCAGGACCATGGCTGAGTAACACAGGCCTTCAGCAGAAGTGGGGAAGGCACCAACACATCAGGTTTGCAGACAGGAGTGGGGCTTCCCTGACATCATAGAACCATTAGGGATCAGAAGGGACCTCGAAAGATCATCCAGTCCAATCCCCCTGCCACAGCAGGATCTCCTAGACCAAGTCAGTCAGGGTTAGAAGATCATACTAAACATGTGTGTCCTATAAGCTGGACACAGCATGGACAGATGACTTTGTTTCCCCTAAGTATGACAGAGATGGCTTAGTCAGAGCTAAGCATTTTAATTATATGGGACAACAACTCTTCTTTAGGGTAAAGGGATCCTACATACATGTCCTTTGTACCCTCTAGCCCACATTTGACCTCCATAGCAGACCAAGTTCTCTTTTCATCCTTTCCATCTCTCCTTTGCACAGAATGATTTAGGTTGGAAGGGATCTCTAGTTCCAACTAGAGAGAATTTAGGTTGGAAGGAGATCATCTAGTTCCAACCTCTGTGCCATGAGCAGGTACACCTCCTTTATGAGGAGAGGCTGAGGAGGGGGTCTCTTTAGCTTGGAGGAGATGGAGGGGTGACCTCATTAATGTCTATAAATATTTGAAGGGTGGGTGTCAGGAGGATGGAGCCAGGCTCTGCTCAATGTCATCTAGTGATAGGATGAGAGGTGTCAGCTGGAGCATAGGGGGTTCCATATAAACATGAGAAGGAACTTCATGGTGAGGGTGATAGAGCACTGAACAGGCTGCCCAGGGGCGTTGTGAAATCTCCTTCAATGGAGACCTTTAAGACCCTCCTGGATGTGTTCCTGTGTGACTTGGTCTAGGTGATCCTGCTGTGGCAGGGGGATTGGACTAGATGATCTTTCAAGGTCACTTCCAATCTCTCTGTCTGGCATGAAGGAAGCGATGCTGTGGCACCGTCCCCTCCTCACTGCCCTGGCCTGAGAGCACAGGAGTGCTTCCTTCTCCTGACTTACTGACACAACCCTTTGCTTCCCACAACCATGGACTCCCCACCCCTCTCTCTACCTCTCCTCACAGGCTTGCATTTGTCCCTTCTCTCTTCATCTAGTCCTTCTTTTCAAAAAGTCCTTTTCATCTTGCAGAAGCGTTTTATGTCTTCTCCCCTTCCCGGAGAGGGGAGGTGGGAGAGATGGTGCTCGGGGAGGACTCTACCTCAGCCCTGTAGGATACACAAAGGCAGCTCTTAATTGGCTCCACTCCGGGGCTCCAGGGCCCGTCCTCAGTGATGAAGCAGAGCTGTGCAGCTCCCTCACAGCGGAGATCATTGCGAAGGCAGAGACACCCAGTTAAGGGTGGGGGACGCGGGGTGTGAGACAATTAGTCCAGAAGGTCTAGAGTGACCTCAAGCAAACCACCTCTCCTCCTGCTGTGCTGGAGCCAGCTGTTTGCCTTCCTGGGGCTTTTCCTCTCCCACCCCGTGCATCTGGTGAGCTCTCCCAGGAGGCAGCATCATTAAGTGTCAGCTCTGAAGTGAGCAGGAGAGCTGCTAATTGGCCTGGTTGCAGCTGGTGGGGGAGCTTGTACCCTGCATCTTGATGTCCAGTCCTGCATGATCGTTCGAGGTCCCTTCCAATCCCTAATGATTCTAGGACTCTATGTCGGGGAAGTTAGGGGGTGAATGGGTTCCTGACGCCCTGTGAGCAGATCCATCACTAGAGGGAGTCGAAGACCTGCCTTTGGCTGCAGCTCAGCTTGGCCCAGGAGCCTTTGGGACTAGACAGGGCTGCTCAGTTGCTGATGTGCGTCAGATACAGGGAAGCCACAAGCCCCACAGAGGCAGAGAGCTGCAGCAGGGCAGGATTTAAGACTCACCCTTCCTTTGCTACAGGTCCTGGATAAAGACCATCCTGATAATTGACTGGTATGTTCAAAGACAATCATGGAATCATCCAGGTTGGAAAAGACTCTTGGGATTATTGGGTCCAACCATCAACTCTAATCTACAAGTTTACCCCTAAATCATCACTCAACCACCACCCTGGGCAGCCCATTCCAGTGCCAGACGACTCTCTCCATGAAGACTCACAGAACATTAGGGATTGGAAGGGACCTCGAAATCCAGTCCAATCCCCCTGCCACAGCAGGATCACCCAGACCAAGTCATACAGGAACATGTCCAGGTGCTCCTTTGGGTCAGGCACACACCTGGAATGGAAAAATGAGTGTTGGAGCCATATAGAGGGATCCTGGCAGCTGAGGACAAGCTGCCAGGATATTGTCTCCCAAGGAAGATTAAAGCAATTAGTATGCAAATGAAGGGGGTAGGATATGCAAATGGAAAGGAGGGAGGGATGCCTCAGGAAAAGTTAGTTGGGATCTGTGACAGAAAAAACAAGGGTGCAAAAAGCAGGTGGGACTTCACACATGGTGGGACCGAGGCTGGGGTGTTTGTGTCACCCCATCTTGCCTGGATTTTATTCTGGTGACGAACGTGTTCTGAAAACAAACAGAACGTTGAGGAGGAAACTTGTGGAGCGAGTGACTGTGTTTTTGGTTGCTAAGCCATCTGTTCTGCTCCAGCAGTTCACCGAGCCATCGCTCTCCATCCGCACGCCTGTGCTGGCGCGTGGGTGGCTGGTGCTGGCTGGCATGGCAGGAGGGAGTACTGGGGCGGAGGGGAGGACGGGTGTGTGCTGTGGAGCTCAGATGTTTTGAGGCAATTCGCTTGGGAGGGGAGGAAGAAAGCTGGGCTGTGGTGATGTGTGCAAACACGGGCAGCAGAGTCCAAGGCTGGGCGTGTGTGTGCAGGGCTGTGGGCGTGCAAGGTGTGTACGTGGGTGCCCAGGGATCGAGGGTCACGGGCACAGGGGGGGGGTTACATTGGGATAAAGAACTGCAAAGCTGCCTGCAGGTGGGTGTGGAGATACATCACAGAGTCACAGAACATTAGGGGTTGGAAGGGACCTCAAAATATCATCTAATCCACCCCCCTGCCACAGCAGGATCACCTAGATCAAGTTGCACAAGAACACTTCTAGGCAGGTCTTAAACATCTCCAGAGAAGGCGGCTCCACAACCCCCTGGGCAGCTCCTTCCTGTCCTTTGTCACCCTCACTGGGAAGAAGTTCCTTCTCATATTGATGTGGAACCTCCTGTGTTCCAGCTCACACCCATTGCCCCTCATCCTATCATCAGATGATATTGAGAAGAGCCTGGCTCCATCCTCCTGACACCTCCCTTTCACAAATTTATAGACATTAATGGGTCACTCCTCAGGCTCCTTTTTTCCAAGCTCAAGAGCCCCAGCTCCCTCAGCCTGTCCTCATCAGGGAGATGCTCCACTCCCTTTGTCATCTCAGTGGCTCTGCACTGGACTCTCTCCAGCAGTTCTGTGTCCTGGGAGCTGAGGGGCCCAGAACTGGACACAACATTCCAGATGTGGTCACACCAGGGCAGAGTAGAGGGGGAGGAGAACCTGTCTGGATCTGCTAACCGCTTCCCTTCTGATCCACCCCAGGATGCCCTTTGCCTTCTTGGCCACAAGGGCCCATTGCTGGCTCAGGGTCATCTGCTCTCCACCAGGACCCCCAGGTCGTTGTGCATGTCAACGAGAGCAGTGAGGGGACACTGGTAGAGAACACATGCAGGTTGACAACTAGTGTGTCAGCCAGCATGCTGAGAGGTGAGGAGAAGGCACGAGCCTGCGGGAGGGGAGAGCTGCACGGCACACGCAGCAAGCCGTGTCGCCAAAAGGCAGAAGGAGATGAAACTCATGTGTCCTCCATCAGCGTGGAGGAACCTAGCTTTCTGGTCCTGGTGCCTCTCCACCCCACAGCAGTCTCCTCCTAGCCTTGCAACCCCCCTTGCACTGCAGTGATGAAGAACACTGAAGGCTAACGACCTCTACATACTAATTACTCTGAACCAGACTGTGGAGATCTTCCATCCCTGCACCCTTTCCCACCTCTGCCCTCACTGTCATCCTTCCTTGTTCCTTGCCAGACAGGGTTGCCATAGCAGCTAACAACCTCCACTGCCCTACAGCTCAAGAAGAGGGGAAGCAGCAGTAATAGAAGATGGATTGTAGGAACAAACCTATTGGCCTGTTTGCATCCCTTTCTCCAGCAGTCAGGACCCCTTTGGAAACCTTCTCAGCGTGGTGGTAGTTGCCTCAGAACATACACAGATCACACCGAGGGAAAGCCACATGAGTGCCACCCATGTCTGCTCTAAGCATCATCACTTAGGGAATACACTAGACTGGTAGTGGTGAGAGAGTTGGTGTTGCTTTGTGTAAGAGTTGGTGTCCTCTGAAAAGACAGTGTTCCATGTCTTGGGTAATATCTAATGATTACTTATTTTTAAGCATTCATAGAATCATTCAGGTTGGAAGAAACCTCCAAGATCACTCAGTGCAACCACCAACCCAATGCCATCTAACCCATGTTTTCAAGCACCAGATCTATCCACAAGTTCTTGGAACACCTCCAGGGGCAGCTACTCCACCACCCCCCTGCACAGCCTGTTCCATAACCTGACAGTTTTTTCAGTGAAGACATTTTTCCCCATGTCCAGGAAACACTGCTTTTCTTTAGGACAGTTTCCTTCACCTTCCTTCCCTTGGGACAAGACCTTTGATCCTCCCTGAGTCAGCCATTCTCACCTTTTTACTGTGCAATTATGTCCTGGTACATCTTCTCAAACCTTTTTCATACAAACATTTCTGGGCCCCTCACCTCAAGAAGGACACAGAATGGCTTCAGAAAGTCCAGCACAGAGACACAAAGATGATGAAGGTAGTGGAGCATCTCCCTGACGAGGAAAGGCTGAGGGAGCTGGGTCTTTTGAGCTTGGAGAAAAGCAGACTGAGGGTGACCTCATTAATGTCCATAAATATCTGAAGGGTGGGTGTCAGGAGGATGGAGCCAGGCTCTTCTCAATGTCATCTAGTTATAGGATGAGGGGCAATGGGTGTCAGCGGGAACAGAGGAGGTTCCACATCAATATGACAATGAACTTCTTCCCAGTGAAGGTAATAAACACTGGAATAGGCTGCTGAGGGAGGTTGTGGAGTCTCCTTCTCTGGAGATGTTTAAAACCTGCCTGGACATGTTCCTGTGCAACTGGATCTAGGTGATCCTGCTGTGGCAGGGTCTAGATGATGTTCTCAGGTCCCTTCCAATCCCTAATGTTCTGTGATTCTGTGATTTCAATGGCCTTTACAAAACACACTCCTCTCTCCTCCCACCCCAACCCCAAGAACCCCAAACACCACAGTCTCCCATCCTCAACTATAAGAAAATAACACCTTCAGATTAAGAAACATCACAGCCCATGGGGTTAGGGAGATCTCAGCTCTGTCACAGACTTGTGGAGTAAAGCACATTTTCTTCCTTTAGCTTTAAGTTAATGGTGGCAATGCTGCATCTCCATCCGTTGCCCTCAGGTCCCAGGCTTGTGGGTTGGGTCATGCACCCAGCTCCTGCCTGCCTCTTGGTGCTGCTGGAGACAGACAACCTAGAAATAAGCACAGTGTCTAGTCACAGCACATCCATGCTCAAGGCTGGGCTAACCTTGGTGGTTAGTGACCTAGAAAGGTGAGGGAAAACCTCCAGAGGTTTCTGAACAAGAGTCCTCGCATTAAAGCAAGCAGCTGGGCACGATCAACAGCTCATGATGCCACCAGCCACGGAATCTCCTGCAACCCTGGTTACAACTGGCCCCAGATGAGATCAGAGAACCACAGAATCATAGGGGATGGGAAGGGACCTCGAAAGACCATCTAGTCCAATCCCCCTGCCACAGCAGGATCACCTAAACCCTAGAGATACTCCCTCCACTTTGAGCACAGAATCACAGAACATTAGGGACTGGAAGGGACCTCAGAAGATCCTCTAGTCCAGTCCCCCCGCCACACTAGGATCACCTAGATCCAGTCACACAGGAACATGGCCAGGTGGGTTTTAAAGTTCTGCTTTCCCAGTGGAGAGACACTTGCACAGCTGTATCACAAACATCTGGGCATGGAACTGCAGCTGACGTAGCACAAAGAGATGCTGTTGGGACCCTTGACGGTTAGAAGACTTACACATTTTCTCGTGCCAGGACAGAGTAAGGAGGCCCCAAGGAGATGAGATCTGCATCAGTTTTGAGCTCTGACTTCTGGAAACGCAGGCAGAATGACAGTGGAGGCCACAAATCAATAGTGTTATAACGGGTGGCTTTACTGACTTCATCACCAGCTAGGGACACGGGATTAGATTTAGGAGAAAGTAATAGAGAAGGAAAGCAGGTGAGTTCTGCTGACAGAGGAGAGGAGAGCACAAGAAGTCTTTGAAAGAAGAAAAGTCATGAGAAATGGAGGTGAGGTGTGATGGGTTCTTAAACGGAACGTGTGGTAATGCTTCTCTGTTCAGGTGGTGTTCGAGAAGGTGGTGCTTAGCAGAACCTGATTGGGATTTATTAGAAAATAGAGATGCTCTAATTGTTAGTGAGTGGAGCTTCTTTTTATTAATAATGGGAGAAATCATCAAATAATGGAATTTTTAAAAATCTATGGGTTTGCTCCATGCAGCGAGAGGAAGGGGTTGATTATCTTGCAACAGAACACATTAAAAGGAGAGCCCAGCCTGCTGCTCCCCTATGCAGATGTAATTTATTGAAGCAATTTATGTTCTGTTGTGAACAAGGGGGGAAAATGGAAAAATATAAGAGCTGCAATCAAGTATTGGATTCTTAATTTGAAGACCTACCTCTTATCTGCCTTCTTTCAATCATTAGAAAGAAAAATTACTTATTCCTTCACTGGGTCTAAAGCTGCAGGAGCAGACAGGGCAGCTGGGGACAAGAATAAGATCTCACGAGGAGGCCAGTTATCATCATCTTGAGGTTCATGTTATTGACAGCAGTTGTTTCAAATCCAAGGCAAATCAACCTTGGGCTGCCTGGAGTAGCAGCAGGTAGAGCCTAGAGGTCAGCTCCAAGATGCTGTCTATCTCCTCCTTCCTGAGGACAAAAGAAACCTGTTGTTAAAAGCTGCAGATTAGTTCAGAGCTGCTTCATTGACTCCTTCTGTCTGTCTGGGTGACAACCTGGCCCTCACAAACCAGAGTGAGGGAAGGACAAATGACTTCAGTGTTCCTGGGCGACTTGGTCTACGTGATCCTGCTGTGGTGGGGGATTGGACTAGATGATCTTTCGAGGTCTCTTCCAATCCCTAATGGTTACAATCCTGCCCAGTCAAGGAGAACTGAGGTTCCTAAATAGGCATTAAACACTAGGCAAAGTGCCTGGTTCTAAAGTTCTCCCTTCTCTCACAATTTGCCAGCCACTGCAAGGACCTTTGCAGGTTAGTGTTTTTGCTGTTCTTTGGCTTAGACCCCTTCTTGACCATCTTCTCCTGTCTCCATTGTAACCCCTTGACCCAGCATCATCACAGGGATCTGATAAGATACTACATCCCTTCCTGCCTCCTTCCTTGTGTCATCTTTGCACTGCTGTATCCACAGAATCACAGAACATTAGAGATTGGAAGTGACCTCAAAAAATCATCCAGTCCAATCCCCCTCCCACAGCAGGATCACCCAGACCAAGTCACACAGGAACATGTCCAGGAGGGTTTTAAACATCTCCAGTGAAGGAGACTCCACAGTCCCCCTGGGCAGCCCGTTCCAGTGCTCTGTCACCCTCACTGGGAAGAAGTTCCTTCTCATATTGATGTGGAACCTTCCATGTTCCAGCTCACACCCATTGGCCTGTGTCCTATCATGAGATGCCACTGAGCAGAGCCTGGCTCCATCCTCCTGACACCTGCCCTTCACATATTTATAGACATAAATGAGGTATCCAAACATCTCTCACTTGTCAGCCTCAGCTTGTACCTTCACACTGGTCTTGGCTTGGATGCTATATGGCACCAGGTCCTGCCACTCTCAAGTGACCTGAAGCAATCCATGTCCAACCAACCTTCCTTCCAAGCTCACCATCAACATCTGTCAGAAGAGTGTCATTGTAAGGGGCGGAGTGAGGAAAAAGAACAGAGACACGGAGATGGTCTTATGGCAACTTCAGTACTGGGGACAAAGCAAGGAGACAAAGAGGCCAGACAGCAACAGTCCTCTCTCTGCTCACCTTTCAGATCTGCCCTCCAGATCTGAGCTTGCATGTTGTTCTTGAGCAGTCTGTGGCTTGGTGGAGGAGACTTTCTGGCACTTGGTCTAGTGGCAGGGGGATTGGACTGGCTGATCTTTCAAGGTCCCTTCCAGTCCCTAATGATTCTATGACTCTATGACTCTATGACTTGGTCTAGGAGATCCTGCTGTGGCAGGGGGATTGGACTAGATGATCTTCTGAGGTCCCTTCCAGTCCCTAACCTTCTGTGATTCTGTGATCTACACTCAGAAGAAGCAGTTTTCTGGCTTCTTGCAGTTCCCAGGGACTTTTCTGCTTGGTGCCTGAATATTATGCTGGTTGGAGACGTCGCAAACAGCACCTCATTCTCCTAAGATAAACAGCTGGATTCTGCTTTGAAAAACTGTAGTCAGGGTAAAATGGAGACATCAAACTGCAATTTCAGACCTATCAAGAAAACTATCTGAGGATTGAAGATGAACTTAGCGCTGCAAAGACCACAGCTGAGAGTCTTTTCAGTGAGAACCCATTATGTCCTGCGAAGGTGATGGAAGCTGTTAGAGAAGTTATAACAACTAGATGTGGTTAAAGTGGGTCTAAAGCAGGGAAGCCAAAACAAAACATGTGTTGCTAAGAGATCTGTGTTGAGAGGAAGCTTGTGGCACGGACCAGAGGTTGGGTCTTAGTGCCAGCCTGATGCAGAAAATGGAGGTAGGGTTTCTTGTAGAGACAGGCTGCGGTTGCCATTGTGTTGTGTCTTGGGTAGCGCTGCCAAAGCACTGTGTGTTCTGCCAGGGGATCTCCGTGTGCCATAATGGCTTTTCACACTTACGCCTTGCTATCAAATTATTTTTACTTGGTAGCATCTTCTAAAGGCTTTTGCTATCTAGGGGCTTTGATGAACACTTAGCTCCTTTATTCAAGCCTCTAATCAATTCTTCTCCTGTGTCTGCAGTCCTTTCAGGCTGCTGCACATGCCTCCTTACCTTGGCGCCTGCTGACTTCTCTCCTTTGTTTTTGCATCCTCCTCTTGCCTCTGCTCTGCGTACGGACAATACGACAAGATCACCCGCCTGCAGGGAGAAGGGTTTTAGTTATTCTCTTTCTTCTTGTAAGAGGCTGCTCGTTGGACCCTGTGAAAGCAGGTCCCAGACAGAGAATACCTTCCCACCCTCAGGAAAGCACACGACCTGCTTCTCCCACTTGCTAGCACAGCTGCAAACCCTTCCAGAGCCTGCCCAGCACCTTTCTAAACAGGAGGCTCTCAAGCACACTTGTGCATTCTACTGCTTTCCCAGGCATGGTGATTGGCAACCACTTTGACTCAAACACAAAGACAACAGTTCAGAGACCAAGAAATTAAACAAAGCTCAGACTAAGGCTTGTCTTTCTGACAAGATTTTCCTGCAATTCATTTACCCTGGAGCAGCAGCAAAGGTAGGAATAACTCACCCATCCTTTTGAGACCAGACCACATTATTAAGTCAGTAGAAGGAAGCAGCTCTAGCAGCTCTAGCTGTTCCTGTTGTGGATTCCTCAGCCATCCAGCTTCATGCTGGTGGATTTTGCTTATATAAATGTTATCATAAACACACACTGGAGTATAACCCTATAACCACTGCCTCATCCCAGTCAAAACCACAGCAACCAATACAGGATTCAGTGGTATTAATAACTGTCAGCATCCTGAATGCACTAATGAGTCTTGGCTGACGGATCCATCTCATCTGGGACTTCCACCCACACATCCTCTGCTCACAGCCCCAGAGGAGTATTTAAGTTCAGACCAAGGCACCAACACTTACTATGTGGTAGTTTTGTTGCTCCTGAGTGGAGCTGAGTGTTCACAGAATCGTTAGGGATTGCAAGAGACCTCGAAAGGTCATCCAGTCCAATCCCCCACCACAGCAGGATCACCTAGATCAAGTCACACAGGAACATGTCCAGGTGGGTTTTAAACATCTCCACAAAAGAAGACTCCACAACCCTCCTAGGCAGCCCCTTCCAGTGCTCTGTCATCCTAACCGTGAAGAAGTTCCTTCTCATGAGACCACATCTAGAGTATTGTGTCCAGTTCTGGGCCCCTCAGTTCAAGAAGGACATGGAGCTGCTGGAGGGTGTCCAGTGTAGAGCAATGAGGATGATGAAGTGGAGCATCTCCCTGATGGGGAAAGGCTGAGGGAGCTGGGTCTGTTGAACTTGGAGGAGACTGAGGGGTGACCTCGTTAATGTCTGTAAATATGTGAAGGGTGAACAGTAGTAGTGCTGATCATGGCTTGCTGGGTGTAGTAGGTAACTCCAGCGTTGGTTTTCCTTGTCTCTTTGTTGGTGGGAGGGGAAAGGATGGTTCCTGCCATCAAGGCTAGGAGGTTGATCAAAGTGACTCTGTGAAGGCACATGGGTCTGTAGCAGTCTTTGACACTTCTTGGCTACACACACATACTGCTTCTCGTAGTCACTCAGCCAAAGTGGGACTATTGACATTATCTTTCTCTTGTCCCTGATTTTTGGCAGCTGCACAGTCAAACAGTGCAGAGCAAACTCTGCTGCTGCTCCCAGAATCATCCCCTTTCTTTGCCTGAGTAATTTCAAATCAGAGCCCCAGAAGGTCTTTTGCATAAAGTACTTCTCTTGCTTGTCACAGAATCACAGAGCATTAGGGACTGGAAGGGACCGTGGAAGATCATCTAGTCCAATCCCCCTGCCGCAGCAGGACCACCTTCTCTCCCTTTTTCCAATGACCCTTCAATACCTAGAGGATGCTGGAGACTCATGGACACAGCCCTTTGGGGGTGCTGGAGACACCCAGGACAGTCTGAGCGCTGTCCTCACAGCCCACTCCAGATCATGGCTGCAGCTTTTGAAAGTCAACAATCTGCTGTATGGGATCTGTGGCTGGTTTGAGGGAGAGACAACGCTGAGGGTCGTTAACAGACCAGACCCCTGTTTGGGTAGAGGAGAGGAGAGTTTAACTATCTTAAATATAAGCTGCTTGAGGCTGCTGGCCTAGTGATTAGGATGTTGACTCAAGGACTTGGCAGCATAGCCAGCCAGCTCCATCCCGGTCACAGCCATCCAAAGCCAATCCTGCCCTCTCTTTGCCTCTGTTCATCCCCTGCAGAGGAGCCCCAACCATTCCGGTTTTGGATGCTCAGTAGCCCAAGACAGCGGAAGGATGTCAGGGATGGCTTTTACAACTCATTTGCACAGTGGCTCCAAACCAAACCCTGGCAGAGGATTCTGCTGACCCCTGCAATGCAGCCAAGAGGGACTGCCAGGATCTGTGTTTCAAGCGTTCTCCTCCCTTTGTGCTTCGTGTCTGTTTCTTGGAGACAGAAGAAGGTGTTGCCTTGAGTGCTTTGCTAGGTGTGTTGGTGTGGGTCCTTGGGCACTGTGTGGAGACACACTTTCCTCAGGACAGAAGAATCCTTGAAGAGAAGCTGGGTGAGAGACAGCAGTGACAGACTTATTAAACAGAAGACAAACCTGAACCTGAGGTAACTGGTGCTGTCAGGACTAGGAGCAGCAGAGAGGCTGGGCAGGGGAGACAAAAGGAGGTCTGGGGAGGGCTGGGGCTAGGGATCAGGGAGGGAACAGTCCGTGTCTCTCAGCTAATTCTCTCTGGCAGAGGAGCAGTGCTAATGGATATTAAAAGTGTCAGCTTCAAGATTTAGCAAAATGGTCCCTCTCCTGATGCATCTCATCCTGGCACACAGAGCCCAGAGTGGGCGAGAAATTAGGGCCAACAGACTGTACATTCTGGGTGTGGGGTTGCCTTTTCCTTTTCTTGGGGACCTTAGTCCTGTGTCTTATCATCTCACACTGACAATCCTACTCAATGTTGTTTGCCAACAGCATCCTTCTTCTAGGTGGGAAGCTGTTCTCCAACACCTCCACTCTCCTACTGTGTGCTCAGTGGTGCCTTCCTCTTGAGAGGAATGAAGGGAGACATGTCCATCCCTCAAAGGGAAGGAGGGAGCTTGGATATGGAGTCATGTCCCCCTACCCAATGACGTGGAGTGAGGTGGAGACATGTTAGGAGTGACATAGGAGGTTCCATATAAATATGAGAAGGAACTTCTTCACAGTGAGGGTGATGGAGCATTGGAACAGGCTGCCCAGGGGTGTTGTGGAGTCTCCTCTGGAGACGTTTAAAACCCACCTGGATATGTTCCTGTATGTCTTGATCTAGATGATCCTGCTGTGTCAATTGGACTGGATGATCTTTCAAGGTCCCTTCCAATCCCTAATGATTCTATGATTCTATGGTTCTGTGACTGGCTGCTGGTAGAAGCCTCTATGTTGGGTCTTTCAAGCCTGTTCTGGTGGCAGTACCATCCTCAGCCAGGCATGACTTGCCTCTCTGATGTGTGGCAAATGACACACTGTCATTCCCTGGCTCTTGGAGACTCTCTAGTGAGATGGCTAATGAAAGGGATTCACCTGCCTTTCCTCACTGAGCAGATAGGAGACCTCAGCACCTAGGGTACCAAAAGGAAAAAGGGAAAGAAAAGAGCATTTAGGGAGAGGTGGAGCTCGTTCCATTCACTCCCTGCAGACTGCTCTGCCCTCCCCTTGTGTCTGTGGAGGGTATTTTTGTCACAGCTGCAGTGACAGTTACCTTACTCTCCCTTAAGGAGAAAGAAGACCAATGAAGGGGTGAGCATGACACCCCAACCCTTCCCCTGCTCACTGGGTTTCACCGCTGTCTGTCCATACTCAGACCTCACCCTCCAGAGCACTAAAGAAAAGACTCACCTGGGTTTTGTCCCACTAGTAAGATGCCACAGCCTGTCCTGACAGAGTCGGTCTCCATCTCCCTCCCAGGTTTGCCTTGTCTGAGTTATGACTGGATCCATCTTCTCACCAAGTGGCTGGCTGCCACACTGCCAGCACTGGAGATGGATGCCTTGTTGGCCGGCCAGCTCAGGAGCTTTGCCCCTGGGGGCTCTGGCCAGTCAAGCCACCAGTGGCCCAAGCAATGTGGTTTTCCTTGTGAGCTTACTCATAGGTGAAGATCAAACCTTCTGGTACTTTCCTGACTTCCTCTGTATGAGAAAGGAGCTGTGTGCAGAGGTGTTTCACAGCCTCCTTATGCTACTGTCCACAGTGCCAGCAGTGGCCACCTCAACACTCCAGACAGCTAAATTATTGTTGCTCACAAATCTTCTGCTAATTTAACTCGCATCTCTTTCACTTCCAATCCGGATTATATTTGGAGTTGAAGGGGCTGGAAATGGAGGGACTCTGTCATGATGGGCAAGCCCTGGGGTCAGATAGACTACTGGGACATGTGTTGTGATGGTAGATGAGCCAGTGTGGCAGGGAGGTTCTCTGATAGTTCCCTCCTACTCTCCCTGCCTATCTCCTCGTTGCAGTGAAGCAGAAGCCACACAAGCACAATCACAGAACATTAGGGATTGGAAGGGACCTTGAAAGATCATCTAGTCCAATCCCCCCACCACAGCAGGATCACTAGGTCCAGTTGCACAGGAACGTGGCCAAGCAGATTTTAAATATCTCCAGAGAAGGAGACTACACTCCAGGAAGAAGTCCCTTCTCATATTTATGTTCCAGCTCACATCCATTGCTCCTTGTCCTATCACTAGATGACACTGAGCAGAACCTGACTCCATCCTCCTCACACTTACCCTTGACATAATGATAAACATTTATGGGGTCACCCCTCAGTCTCCTTGTTTCCAAGCTCAAGAGCCCCAGCTCCCTCAGCCTTTCCTCCTCAGGAAGATGTTCTACTTACTTCATCATCTCTGTGGCTCTGCACTGGACTCTCTCCAGCAGTTCTATGTCCTTCTGGAACTGAGGGTCCCAGAACTGGACACAAGATTCCAGATGTGGTCTCACCAGGGCAGAGTAGAGAGGAAGAGAACCTCTCTTGATCTGCTAACCACCTCCCTTCTGATCCACCCCACTGAAGAGCTCAGGGGAGAGGTAAGGAGTGACCATAGAAAGAGGCAGTGGGCAAAACCTCCAAGGAGTGGAAAAACAAGGGGAAATATGAAGGGAAGTGTGTGTGGAGTTCTCCAGAAAGAGAGTAAAATTGTGCTTAGGATGAAAAAGACATCAGCAAGTGTTTAGTCCTCACTCTGTCCCCTGTGTGTCTTTGGGTTATTGCCAGTAGCTCCAACAATATCAGCACGTGGGCACTGTGCAGACATAACCACTGCCTCACAGCAGGGTAGATGAGAGAGAAGTGAAAGGGTTAATCCAGCCTTGTTTTACAGAGGCAACATAAGGAAGAGCTAAAGATGAAATAGCTAGCCCCCAGCGACACTGGGAGGTCTGAGGCTCAGCTCTCCTCAGGTGAGCGCACTGCTGTCTAATTCGAGGTGAAGTCGTGGCCTTCAGGTGCTCAAAAGGAAAGAGAGTGAAAAACTCTTCTCGCCTTTAAATTTTCTGAAGGCGCCGTAGGCTCTGGTTCATCCCGGCAGTCAAAACCTCTCTTGATGATGAGGCAGCTTCCTCCTGCTTCATGCTCTGATGAATGGCCAACGCAAGCTCAGGCAAGGGAGGGCTCCACAGCACCACCTCCAAGGAGCTGTGAACCAGGTCTGCCCCCGTGGTTCTCTGTGGGGATGTGGCTACTTTATTCTCATTTTTCCTTTCTTTTATCCTTCCTTGCTGATTGTCTTTGTCACTCCTAATCTTGTTTCTACTCTCATACATACTGGGCTCTCCGCAGACCCATACTCCAGGTCCAAGTAGGTTCCCCAACCTACTCTGTGGGGACACAGACTGCTGCAGTGACTGAGGTCTCCTGATCCAGAACATGCTGAGAGAGTAAGTCTGGAAGAGATGTGCTAATCAGTCTGGTTTTCAGTTGTAGAAGACCACCCCTTCTCTCCCCTTGTGGCCAAGAAGGCAAAGGGCATCCTGGGGTGGATCAGAAAGTGGGTGGTTAGCAGATGGAGAGAAGTTCTCTTCCCCCTCTACTCTGCCCTGCTGAGACCACATCTGGATCTTGTGTCCGGTTCTGGGCCCCTCAGTTCCAGAAGGAGACAGAGCTGCTGGAGAGAGTCCAGTGCAGAGCCACAGAGATGATGAAGGGAGTGGACCACCTCCCTGATGAAGAAAGGCTTGGAGAAAATTAGACTGAGGGGTGACCCGATTAATATTGATAAGTATGTGAAGGGCGGGTGTCAGGAGGATGGAGCCAGGCTCTGCTCAGTGGCATCTAGTGACAGGACAAGGAGCAATGGGTGTGAGCTGGAACAGAGGAGGGTCCACGTCAACATAAGGAACTTCTTCCCAGTGAGGTTGACAGAGCACTGGAAGGGGCTTCCCAGGTGGGTTGTGGAGTCTCCTTCTCTGGAGATGTCTAAAACCCACCTGGATGTGTTCCTGTGCAACTTAGGAACTAGGAGAAAGGGCTGGACTTGATGACCCTGGAGGTTCTTCCCAGCCATGATGATTCTATGATTCTATGAACTTGGTCTAGGTGCTCCTGCTCTGGGAAGGGGATTGGCTTAGAGGTCCCTTCCAACCTCTAATGTTCTGTGATGCTGTGATTTAGGGTCAGATGTGCCCGAGGGCACTTCCCTACAGCACAGGAGGCTCTGAGCCGCTTGCTCCACCCTATCCCTTTCCTCTCTTGAAGTCCTTCTAGACTCTTTGTGTGTGAAGCAGTCTTCATGCTGCTGAATGCCCTCTGGAGAGAAGGTCAAGCACCCCATTAGCCCCGGATATTGAAATCATGTCTCCAGAGCACAATGGTGCAGCTGGTGGGAAAAGTTGAGAGCTGTAGCAAGGAGAACGGAGCTCGGCACGACAGAGCCCTTGTACGCTGTAATCATGATTTCAGGCCAAGCCATCCTTCTCTTCCCTCTCCTGACACCTTGCTGATTATTCTGGGTCTATTCTTGGCTTCTGCTTTTGTATCTTGCCAGCCCTGGACCAGCTCAAGCCCAGGGTAATCACATGAGAGGAAGGGAAGAGCAAATTCAGAAGATCTTCTTTCACCTTGCCACCAGAAGCCACAGGATCCCTTCCACGCAGAAGGTGAAACGGTGCAGAGCTGGCTTTGCCCCTCTCCCTCCACTGAGGGGCTGGTTCTGGAAGCCCTGCTGGAATTTGGGGTGTTTTTCCCAGCCAGAAGGCAGCAGGCAGTGGGCAAATCACTGTTATCTGTGTCTCTCCCTTCTCAGGGCAGGCTGCGAGTCTTTTTTCACTTGGGTAATAACAGGCTTTTGAGAAATGCCTCCAGCACAAACCCGAGCTGCAGGCGAGCAGCAGGAGCCCGTGAGTTTGGCTCCAGTTTAGTGACTCAGCTCCTCCTACAACAGGGTTTTCCCCCAGAGCTCTACCAGGGCAGAGCTGGTTCATGTTCAAGGAGGAGGAGGGTACGAGAGGCAGCATCTCTGCTCAGGAAAAGAGGGGAGTTTGTTGAGGGCAAGGGGATGGTGGCAAGTTTATGGAGAGAGATGATCAAAACAGAAGGCACTGTTGGAAAGAGAAGACAGAGATGAGGTGGAGTCTCCTTCTCTGGAGACATTTAAAACCCATCTGGATATGATCCTGTGTGACTAAATCTAGGAGATCCTGCTCTGGCAGAGGGATTGGGCTAGATGATCTTTGCAGGTCTCTTCCAGTCCCTAATGATTCTGTGATTCTGTGAAAGGATTAGAGTAGAGGGAGAGTAAGGGGAGAGAAGGGGGGGTTCTGGAAAGGAGCAAACTTTTGATGATGTTAAGGGCAGCACAGAGTCATAGAATCACTCTGGCTGGAAAAAACCCCTGGGATCATAGAGTCCAACCAGCTACCCTACCTTACAAGTTCACCCCTAACCCAGATCCCTCAACACCTTGTCCAAACCATCTTCAAACACATCCAGGGATGGTGACTCAACCACCTCCCTGGGAAGCCCATTCCAGTGCTTGTGAAAGATTTTCTGTGAAAACTTTTTTCCTAATATCAAGTCTAACCCTCCCCTGTTGTAATTTGAACCCATTCCCTCTTGTTCTATCACTAATTGCTTGTGAGACCAGCACCAGCCTCTCCACAACGTCCCTTCAGGTAGTTATAGAGAGTGATGAGGTTCTCCTCTCGGCCTCCTCTTCTTCAAACTAAAGAGCCCCAGCTCTCTCAGTCTGTCCTCAGAAGGTTTATTCTCCAGTCCCTTTCCCAGCTTAGTTGCCTTCCCTTGCACTTGCTCCAGCACCTCAGCATCTCTCTTGTGTTGAGGTGCCCAAAACTGGCCACAGTACTCAAGATGTGGCCTCACCAGTGCCAGGACAATAACCTCCCTACTCCTGCTGGCCACACTATATCTAATACAAGCCAGGACGCTGTTGGCCTTCTTGGCCATCACATTTCTGATGTCCCCAAAGCAATGTTTCTTGAGAAAATAAAACACAAGCTTTTTGCACACTTGGTGCCTTGATGAAGGGTCAATCACAGCCCCAAGAAATTCCTGACTGTTATCACCTGACTTCTCAAACAGTTGCAGGAGTTTATATTTGTCTCCCTTCTATTTTCTCTCCAAGAAGCAAGAGAAGACAAATGAGAGAGCACACACCCCCCCACACGTACCCTGGAAGTGAATAAAATCAAACAAGCTCAAAGTCAGTCATGGGTTTATGAATACATCAGACTATTTCAAGGTGTCTCTCCCTAACAAGTCGGTTTTAAAACCTCAGGAGTTCCTCCCCCTCACAAAAAGGACTTAATGCAGTTCTCCACGTTCACGCCGCACATGTTCCTCCCATGTGCAGCAGGATGGTTATAGCCTCAGGGCCCCAGTGGGGGGTCTATGAACCCCCCATGAAGAGTCTCTGGCTTACCTGTGAATGTGATTCCAATCAGATGGGCTTTCACTGTCACTCAGCAGCTTGCTGACTAGCAATAAATATTCATAGAACTGATTAGACATTAATTACACAAATCACCACCTCTTCAGTCAACCCCAGGAACCTTGCTGACACCCACCGCAGCTAAAGATGCAGCAAAAAATGTCCCTTGAGGTCAGCCTAGCCCCTCAGAAGGAAAAGAGGTCTGTGAAAGGCTTCACCTTGTGCTGGCCCTTAACATGTAGCCACCACAATCTTGTGTAGGTCCATGGGGCAGGAGCCCTGTGGTCTCCGTAGACCTCACTGCACTCTGCTCTGCCTCACTCTCCCCACATAGTTCTTGCTGCCCAGCTGCACAAGGACTGCCCTTCCCTGTTCATCTGTGGTCTCTGTTCTTCCCTTGTTCTTCCTCATTCACCTGGAGAAGACAAGGAGAGCCGTTGGGCTGGGATGCAGGGAGCCCCTTGTGTGCCTGTACATACAGACTCACAGCACATCAGGGGTTGGAAGGGATCTTGGAAGATCATCTAGTCCAATCCTCCTGCCAGAGCAGGATCACCTAGACCAAGTTGCACAGAAACACGTCCAGGCAGGTTTTAAATGTCTCCAAAGAAGGAGACTCCACGACCTCCCTGGGCAGCCCCTTCCAGTGCTCTGTCACCCTTGCAGTGAGGAACATTCAGATGTGGTTGGGGGTTGTGTAGATATGAGCATGCAGGATACAGCAGACACACACACACACACACACAGAGAGGTCTGTACCTGTGTTGGACCAGATGATCTTTCGAGGTGCCTTCCAACCCCTAATGTTCTGTGAGTCTGTGACTCCTCCTAGCATGCAGAAAGGGCCATGTTAACCCCACAGAGGAGCAGAAGCATCCTGTGCCAGCAGGACACATGGTCCTCCTCCTGCATCATGCCGTGCCCTTGAGGACCCAGTTGTGATGGTCACCTTGTACCACCTCCACTCTTCCCTGAAGTGCTTGGCTGGCACTGTTCTTCAGCCCCACAGGAAGAGCTGTTGCAGCACAGAGTGTCCCTTGGTGGGGTGACACAGAGGCTGTTCAAGGGATGTCAACCCTGACTGACATGTGTGCCACCTCTGCTCTGGAGCTGAGGGGAGAACCCTGTTCTTGGCACTTCTTCATCATCTACCTCCTCCCAAACCTATTTCATCATAGCCCCCTCTGTCCTTCTTGTGGGTGGCCCAGTAATATCAGTTGGGGAGCAAAGTGATGCCTGTGTAGAGGCTCACAAACTGGGATGTGATAACCAGGGACAAAACACATTCATCTTCATTGCAGGGAGGCCATTGGACTGGAAATATCTTGGCAAGGTGAAACTGCTGCACCCCTCTGCCGCAGGGACTTTGAGCAGGGCCACTGCAGATGTGACAGCAGTGGTGCTCCAAGGAAACCTTCGGTCAGGTCCAAGCCCAGCCTGCCTGGGCTTCCTCCAGCCACAGAACCACAGAACATTAGGGCTTGGAAGGGACCTTGAAAGATCATCTGGTGCAATCCCCCTGCCAGAGCAGGACCAGCTAGACCCTCCCATGCTGGCCCTTGGTCAGGCTGGAGACAGAAACGCAGCAGAACAAGATGCAGCAGGGAGGCCATGATGCCCTTGAGAGCCATCCCACCCTCTTTGTGCTCTGGATTTTCTGTGTGAAGTGCTTATTCAAAGAAAGTTTTGAGAGACACAATGTCACAGCAGGTCCCACACCCTCAGGTAAGGAGCTGCTTTCCAGCCATCAAACGATGTGAGACAGGAGGAGATGCTCCTGTTGGACCCACAAACAGCTCAAATGCAGCAGAGCTCTGCTTTTTTTCAACTCAGAAGGTCCCTGCAGCCCCACTTCAGATAACCCTGCTCAGCTAGCAGAAAGGAGCTGTTTGATTTTCCCTGTGCTCCAACAGGGGTGTGACATACACCGAGCAGTTTTGGACTTGCCAGGAGTGATCAGTATCTTGGAGGAGTGCTCCTGGATACTGGCCAACTCGTTTGCAGGGTCTCTTGATCCTTCTGTGGCAGGGGGATTGGACTAGATGATCTTTTGAGGTCCCTTCCAATCCCTCATGATTCTATGATTCTGAGTCTATGAGTCTATGATTTTATGATTCTACGATTCTATGAGTCTATGAGTCTATGATTCTATGATTTTTGCCTTCCCAAAAACATCATGAGCTCCCATTCCCAAGGACATTGTCCCCCTGGAAAAAGATGGGTTCCACTCGTGCCCTTTGATCGACTCTCAGTCCATGAATCAGTCCATCCTTCCCCTCCACCTCCCAGAGATTCTCTCTACCCTTTCCCAGCCTGAGCTGCTCTGAACGGGGCTGCTGGCTCTCCTCACAGCTGCTCTGTCTCTGTCACAGCACAGAATTTCTAGAAGACATTTTTAAATTGCTTTAGCCTTCCAAGGAGGAGGTGATAAACAGGGGACAGGAGGAAGGGAAGAAGCGGGGAGGAGATGGGATGCGGTGATGTGCTCTATTCCCTGTGTCTCCTCCCAGCCCTTTTGTGAAAGTAGATGGACATTCATGATGAAAACGAATGGCTGGGTGTGTGCAGGAGTCCTTAGGCAGGGAATAAATGTCAGTCCTCTGCAGGGGGGGGGGTGTGTGTGTGTGTGTGTGTGAGCTGCATGCACTGCCTACGATGAGAAAGAGCACCTCTACCAAACACAGAGCAAGCTGCCCAGCTCGGCACCTGGAGGGCTCTGTGTGTGTGTGCATGTGGTCATGTGTGTGGTGCTGCAGTTGCCCCCCAGCAAAGGGGATGATGTGTGATGGTGGCCAGCAACACATTCCCTGGTGGTGCCATTATAGCTGGTCGTTCCCATCATAAATTTGCCAGGGCTTCGAGCACAGCTGTCAAAGCACTCAGACATGAGTGGGTTGTCAAATCTTATAGACCTATCCTGAGACACGCTGGCCAATACTAAACACATTGGTATTCGGGAGGCAGGTGGATGGTTGGACTTGAGGGTCTTGAAGGACTTTTCCAACCTTGATGATGCTATATGAATATTTGAAGGGTGGGTGTCAGGAGGATGGAGCCAGGCTCTTCTCAATGTCATCTAGTGATAGGATGAGGTATCAGCTGGAACGTAGGAGGTTCCACATAAATATCAGAAGGGCCTTCTTCCCAGTGAGGGTGACAGAGCACTTGAAGGGGCTGCCCAGGGGGGTTGTGGAGTCTCCTTCTCTGGAGACATTTAAAACCTGCCTGGACATGTTCCTGTGTGACTTGGTTTAGGTGATCCTGCTGTGTCAGGGGGATTGGACTAGATGATCTTTTGAGGTCCCTTCCAATCCCTAATGATTCTATGATTCCATGATACCACTCAAACAGCGCACACATCGCATCTTCAGTGGGCAACATCAGGCACCATCATGTTCATGGCAC
>VXBP01000230.1:226935-264086 GCA_013400115.1 Rhinopomastus cyanomelas | reverse complement strand
CAAATCGCTTTCTCATGGACAAGAGTATGTATGAGTTTTGTAACTGCAGAATCTTCTTCGCTAAGAAAATCCAAGAGCTTTCTGTTTCATTAAGCATTTGTCACAGCTAATCTCTTCCTCACAAGCAGACCTCAGGAGGTATGAATACCTCCTGCTTTGCGCTAACGGTTCTCCTGATAAGAACCAGAGGCCGTATACAAGATGCTCTTCGGGTTTGTAGCCCCAGAGCTCTCAGCCGTGTGTGGCAAGGCAGCCTTAGCCCCCCACAGCAACCTCCTATGCTGCTGTTCTGCGGAGAGCCGGGGAAATCAAAGAGCCACCTACTGACCCTCCCTATTGTCTGGCCTTGTCGCCTTCTATCAGCAGCATGCCACAATCAGCAAGCTACACGTGTACCTCGGGCTTGCTGGGGCTTTGGCAGAGCCGGCCCTCGCACCTGTTTGCTTATGCATGAGATGCGCGTGTTTGAATCCCAATAGCTGGTGGAGAAGGGAGGCGGGGGGCAGGCGCTCTCCGGCGCTTCTCGTGAGGCTGCTTGGAGGAGCCAAGGCGCAGTGATGCCGGGGAGGCGAGGGCAGCGCTGGCAGCATCCACCAGAGCACTGCAGAAGCACACGTGGACAGCCGATGGTGATGCTCTGCTAAATAAACTGGCTGGGGAAAGCATCTGACTGTTCTGCTTATTTTCAGTTCTCACCTTTGATCCGATGAGCAAAGACGATGTGCTTTGCAAACGATGGGGGAGTCTGTCCTTTTCTCGAGCAGAACCTTACTTAGACCAGCTGATAAAAGTGCTATTCAGCATGAGTAAGAACGACAGGATCAGCCTGTTATCCGCTAACAAATCTCATTTATCCAGTCGGCTGGGTCTTGCAGGCACATCCTTGCAGTTCTGACAGGTGAAAGTCCTCTTGGTTTTTCACTGCTGAGATCAGGAGCCAAGTTTAACCTTGTGCACTGCTGTTTCTTGATTTTATTTTTGTGAGGTATTTCTGATGCAGCATCTGCTATGAGAGTGTGAGGGAGCAGAGGGCACATTGCACGTGCTACTGGATATTGGTTGTTTTCTCAGTGTTTTGAGAAAAATCTATTCTAATTCAACTGAATAAAATTAGGTGCAGGGCCATGTTCTTGCTTTCTCATTTCTACCTGCCTAGAGCACAGAGAACCACAGAAAAGTCCTTGGGGGTCATCTAGTCCAATCCCCCCACCACAGCAGGATCACCTAGATCAAGTCACACAGAAACATGTCCAGGAGGGTTTTAAACAGGGGGATTGGACTAGATGATTTTTCGAGGTCCCTTCCAATCCCTGTTGTTCTGTGAATTCATTACAGTATCAGAGCAATTCCAGTGCTTGCTTTCTAGTAGGAACGAGCCGGTTCTTCTAATGAGCTGCTTCCAGTGTGTTTCACCTCCAGTCCTTTGTCTCCTACAGCTGTTATCTGACAAAAAGGGAAACAAAAGGAAATAGTAGGACACATTCCTGTGGTTTATTTTGCTCATTCAGTGAGTGGTCAGTCCTGTGTTATGTAGAGCAGCATTTGCACTTGAATATGTCTAATGAATTCCCCCAGGACTACACCTCTTAATTGTGTCGCCCAACGAAGTCTTAGAGCTGCTGTCTCTTCTGCACCCCACACAGCCCAAACAAGGGAAGGCTCCTGAACTCTGCATTCAGAGTTCCAGTGCTGGGGCAGAAGGTGGTGCATCTGCAGGCCCTTGCATGACTAATTTCGTGTCAGCGATGGATTTCGCTGCCCTTTAAATAAGAATCCGTAGTAATAGCAGTGAGGTGGCCAGATGGCTGCACGGGTTTGTTTTAAGGCCCCTCACCTTAAAGAATAGCTAGGTTGTTTTCTGTCTGGAGCACAAACACGGGTAGATTTGTTGAAAATCAGCATTCACCATGCATTGTTTTCATTGCTCATGCTAATCAATTTACCGTGAAGCAGCTACCTTTGGGTAGGTGCTGTTTCTGTAGCAGCTGTCTTGATGGGGTTGTGTTGCTGATCCTTCAGTGTGCAGTCAATAACTAAGGCACAGATACAGAACTCGCTTAAAATTCAGGGGGAATAATGAGGCTTAATCCACATCATTACAAAACCACTGTGTGCAAAGTCAGTCACCTCCCTCTGAGAATTGGTGGCTTCCAAATCCATCTCGTGATTTTTATGAACTTATGCAATGAGGCTCAAAGGGCTGCGTGATTGTCCTCTGTGGAGCACCCTTGTCAGCGTGATTGTCCTCTGTGGAGCACCCTTGCCAGCGTGATTGTCCTCTGTGGAGCACCCTTGCCAGCATGGCACAGCCTGTGGGAGCTGTTTACCTAGTGAAGTCTCATGGATAGCTTCATAGTCTGAGCAGAGCTGGAGTTCCATGAGCTTCAGAGCTGGAGGAGTGCGAATACATCACTGTCCTGTCTACTTCTCTGCCTTAGACATACAGTTCCAAGGGGTGTTGATGTTACAGGTTCCCATGCAGTTTTTATAGCAGTTAAGTACCACTTGGTCCAGGTGGTCCTGCTGCAGCAGGGGGGTTGGACTGGATGATTTTGGGATCAATCCCTTCCAATCCCTGTGGTTCTGTGATGAAGGATTAGCCAGTGTCCTTGTGCATTCCTTTGCCTCTCAGTTTCTGTAGCATTCACTAACATGGTCAGGATATGCAGAGATGATCACCAGTGTAAGACAAGGTGTTCAACCAGAGCCCAGAAGGAGTTGTGAGCTGTGTGTTCCCACCGTCCTCTACATCTTTCAACAGATTTAGGTCCTTTACCATCATTACTCAGCTTCTACCATCCCATCCATCCAGTTCACAGCTTGAACTTCCTCACCTGCCAGTATGAAAAGCAAACTTGGGGGGGTGCTTTGAGTAAGGTAGACGGTTGGCTTGGTTACGTTCAGCTTTGTCATAGGGATGAGCTCCATCAGATGTTTTGGTGACACGATCTTTCATTTCCAGTTTCTCTTTTCCCTTCCTTCACTGTTTTGACTGTCAATTAGTGTTCTCTTTGCTCATTTTTTCTCTGCACGTTTTCCTTTTATCTGAATCACATCTAGCTGTGGTTCCAGACAATCTGTGAAATAACAGGGAATCGCATCAAAAGCAGGAGGCAAAGGGAGCACGCTTTCCCAGGAAAATGTCAAAATGGGATCATTTCTTTCTTCTCTCCCATCCGTCTGGTTTTCTATCCTCCCCTCTCCCTGGATGTGTAATTACCTCATTGTTTCAGTAATGTGCAACAAAAATTAGATGCAGGAGAAAAAATCTAAATAGAAGAACTCGAAATGCTTTTTCAAAATGAGGAATTTAACTAAACCACTCTGAAGTCCCCTGCTGGGCTCAGGCAAGCTGAAATTAATTCAAGAAGGCAGATAAAAATTTTCACCAGCCCGAGTGGAGATGACGGATGTGACAGCTCTCAGTTAAAATGTCTTTTAGTGGCAAATGCAGGCGTGTCAGTCGAGCGATTTGACATAACTGTCCTGGGTGAGAGAAGATAAACCAGTGACCATTTGCATTGAGAACAAAAGAGAATCTGCTGGGTTGTAACACGGCAACGAAGAGGAAGGCCAAGTTTACATCCTCTCTGGAGATGTGAGTCTGCACGCACGTGTGTTTGTGTGCACACACGTAGGTGTACGGAAGAGGTAGCCTGGAAGAGCTCGTGGGTGATGGAAGGCAATTGGTGGTGCTGATGTTTCACTGTTGTTCTCGCAGCAGCATCCAAAACTGGAAGGGGCTGCCCAGGGTGGGTTGTGGAGTCTCCTTCTCTGGAGACGTTTCAAACCTGCCCGGACGTGTTCCTGTGCGACTTGGTCTAGGTGGTCCTGCTCTGGCAGGGGGACTGGGCTGGATGATCTTTGAGGTCCCTTCCAATCCCTAGTGTTCTGTGATTCTGTGACTTGGGAACATAAATTGTCTGCAGAGAAAATGTTTAAGAAATCTTATAGAATCATTAGGGATTGGAAGGGACTTGGAAAGATCCGTTTGCCACATGAGTTATTTGTTTGAAGTCCTGCTATAGGACCGTATGCATTTAACTCGCAGTAGTTCCCAGTTAGAGCTGCCCAGTTAATTGTTGTTTCTGTGTTATCCCCCCCACTATAATCAAATTGAATTATCATAACGTTGTTATTGGGATGCACCTCTTACTGTGCACCTCAATAACGTTCAAGGCCACACCTGGAAGTTACTACTTNAAGAGACCTCATAGATCATCAAGTCCAACCTGTCACCACAATGACAATGTTCAAGGCCACACCTGGAAGTTACTACTCTTCAAAGATGTGTAAGTAGAGGCATCGCAGTGTCCTTCTCACAACATTTGCCATCAAAATAAAGACCCACTTTCAACCCCTGTTACAGAGGGGATTCATCCAAAAGGCTAGTGGTTGAAATGTGAGAGCTAATTGGGCTTTTGGGATGGCTACTCTTGGCACCTTCCTCTGCAAGAAGGTGCATGAGTTGATCCTCAGCATCTTCATTCCAACACCCCGTCCAGAATGGTTTGGTTTCCAGCTGTAGCACCTGTGGACACGCTCCCGTGCGGCGCGTTCCGTTACTGCGCTTTGCTTGCAAGAGGTAGTGCTTGTTAAACGAGCCTCAACTTCTGAATAAAGTTCTCTGAGACAGGGTCACGAGGGGAGGGACTGCGAAACGCTGACCTGTTCAGAAACAAACTGCAATTCAGCAAGCTTGTGGCAAGCTACTCATTAACATTTTAACAAGGGTGGCTAACAGCACAACAGCCTTGTTCCAGCGGCGTGTCCGTGTGCGTGTGCTCTGCAGGATGCGTTTCGATACCCCTTCCTCGTGGTTTATCTGAAAATAGTATTTAATGGTTGGACCTTCATGATTTTAAAGGCCCTTTCCAACCTGAATGATTCTATGAAAAATTGATCTGAGCTGTTGTAAGCAAATTTCTAGAGAGATTTAGCAAAAAGATAAACATTTACTTTATTGATTTTACTTAAAAATAAGCAAACAATCATGTTAGAGGTTATTGGTTTTGTCTTTACTCAGATATCTGGTGCAGGTGTGTACCTTGAAGAGTAAAGTATCACAGAGCATTAGGGATTGGAAGGGACCTCAAAAGATCATCCAGTCCAGTCCCCCTGCCACACGAATTGACTCCTTCCCTAAAGCTAAAAACGTTTTCTCAGTGTCCTCATGAGGGAAGGGCTGTCTTGTCACGGTTGGGCTGGACACTGCTCTGCAAAGAGACCTAATTCCTGTTGCCTGCTCTGTCAGCTGTCCCCCTGACCTTGAGCAGGGCTCTCACAGCTTTTTTGTGCTTCAGTAACCAGTCTGTAAGACGAAGACATTAACTTTTTCCCAGCATCACGCAGACACTAAATGTTAACTGCTTTGCTTGCTTGTGAGTTATGTGAACGCAGTTAATGGCCACCTTTACAGTAGGGCTGTGTAAAGCCTTTCTGGGGAAGAGGAACTAAGGTGACTTCTGTAGGCTTGTCTTCTGTGAGCTGTCTGTGGAAGACTCGGGTCTGGAATCGATGAAGGGTGTCTGAAGGAAGCTCACAGCTTCATGTTCCTGTCTTATCCACTTAGCAACGTATAGAATAAAGAGTAGAAAATAATCTACAGATATAGAATCACTCCGATTGGGAAAGACCCCCGGGTTTATCAAGTCCAACCATCACCCCTACTCTACAAGGTCACCCCTAAACCAGACCCCCCAACACCACATATAAGCATCTTTTAAACTCATCCAAGGTGGGTCTTCAACCACCACCCTGGGCAGCTCCTTCTAGTGCCTGACCACTCTCTCTCAACAAAGAATTTTTTCCTGATGTCTGATCTAAACCAACCCTGTTGAAGCTTGAGTTCATTCCCTCTGAATCTGTTTCTAGTTCCCTGTGAGAAGAGTAAGCACCAACATCTCTACGATGTCCTTTCAGACAGTTGTAGAAAGCCATAGGATCATAGGATGTTAGGGGTTGGAAGGGACCCAAGAGATCATCGAGTCATGAGGTTCATGAGGTCTCCCTTAGCAGCCAAAAGCAGCTAAATCAAAATAGTAATGAGTTCTACTGTTTTCTCTTCTTGTGGCTTTATTACCAAAGTAATTTTCCTCTAGGGTCTGGATTTGGATGTTTTACTTCCACCTTTCACACGTGGCTTCAAATGTACTTGTAAAGGACACATCCAGATAACGTGGGTGAACAGTCTGGTTAAACTCAGAGTAAGATCTTATGGAAGGGGAAGGTGGTAAATATTTACTAAGTGTTTAAGCAAGTTGTAAACAGTAACACTTCAAAGCTGCATTCTCAAATGAAGCACGATGTTTGTCTCTGCACAGTCTGGTTGTGATCAATCGTGCGTGACACACAAGACCAAGGGTTGCTAGTTCCTCCTGACTGACAGCAACAAACTGGTCTTTGGACACGTCTTTGATTGTAATGTAAGGATTGTGTTCCTGGGAGCGGTGTCCTGGGAACAGTGCCCTTCACTATCAATAGAGGTCATTTGTCTAAATAAATCCTTGCTCTGCTTTTATTCTGGTGCTTAGCACACAAAGTTTTCCATTCAGATTTTATTCCTTCCACTTTTGATATCTTTTTTCTGGTTTGAGTCACAGACCATTAGGGATTGGAAGGGACCTCGAAAGATCATCTAGTCCAAGCAGATAAGGAAAGTATGGCTGTTCTAGATCGTTCTTCTAGTTTATTTTCTGGTTTTAACATGAAGGAATTTTTTAGTAAGTTTTTCTTTCAGTCTCGGTGACAGCAGGTTAATCTCTGGAAGCATTTTAACGAAACCTGGACGTGTTCCTGTGAGACTTGGTCTAGGTGATCCTGCTGTGGCAGGGGTATTGGACTGGATGACCTTTCGAGGTCCCTTCCCATCCCTAATGTTCTGTGATTCTGTGAATATTATTTATAGCAAATTGTCTCTCATTTTTATGAATTTGGGCAGCATTTACTGGATCAAGAAGTAAATGCTGATACCTTGCTTTTGAGTTCCACGCTTCCAATGCCGTGGAGGAAGTGTGCCTACGAACCACGTCGGTTTCGGCAGAGTTCCTCGTAATGCAAGGCTCTAACTGCTTTTGTTGAACTCATCCAGACTCTCAGAATAACTCTCTACCATGCATTTTTTTCCCCTCTGCAATCTGTTCTCCCTTATCTCGCTCTAATTTGGGCACCACATTATACCAAGAGGTTCCATGTTGCAGAACGTGTCAAGGGGAGAACAGCGCCCAGGGAAAGATCCTCCTCTGCCTTTGAAGCCTTTTCCAGAAGGATGATACACAGCACTTTATTACTCCTGAGTGGTTGTGGATGAGATGCCTCAGGGCTCTGCTTTTGCATTTGCTCTTTCTGGATCTGTATTCAGAGTATAAGATGAGAGCTCTGTGTTCTTTGGGGGAGGAAGATGTTATCGATTTAATGAGCTCTTACTGGTTCAGCGCTAATGTAACGCAAGTCTTAAGTCTTTCTTGGTGATTCTGTGCCCTGAGGCAAATTGTGCTCCTGTTATGGAGCCACTACTGCATTCCACCACAAAAATGTTAACATATTAGGATGATAATGGTCAAGATTGACTCCCACGTGCAGGACTAATGGAAGTTAGAAAGGTGGAAATGAAAACTTGTACTCAAGTATACGAGATGCGTAGATGGTGTAACTGCTCTAAGCTTGAAACAATCTGGTACGTAACTCTTTATGTTCTGTAGTAACTTTCATAACTATGTTACTGTACAGGGATTTAAGCCTCTGCTCTTTTCCTCCCGAAGTCTATAAACTCCTTCTCTCAAA
The DNA here is from genome assembly GCA_013400115.1 of Rhinopomastus cyanomelas. Taxonomy (NCBI): domain Eukaryota; kingdom Metazoa; phylum Chordata; class Aves; order Bucerotiformes; family Rhinopomastidae; genus Rhinopomastus; species Rhinopomastus cyanomelas. The sequence continues at coordinate 256,304 of VXBP01000230.1, read as the reverse complement.
ACCCACCTGGACATGTACTTGTGTGACTTGTTCTAGGTGATCCTGCTGTGGCAGGGGATTGGACTGGATGATCTCTTGAGGTCCCTTCCAAACCCTGATGTTCTGTGACTCTGTGAAACCAGCATCAACAGCCAAAGGTGTGCGTCAGCCCGTCTCCTCCTTGTTCCCTGTCACATCTCCCCATGCCCACATGGATCCCCTCCGATGGCAGAAAGGCAGCACAGCCAGAGGGTTCCCCCAGACTGGGGAACCGATCTAGGTTAAAGAAACCCTCTTTAGTGGTGGAGTGCATGTGTGTGCTTGGCCAAAGAAGTAGTTGGGCCAGATCACTTCCCAGGCCGTTTCTGAACAGGTCACATCAGTGCTTGTGTTGGAGCAGAAGAGGGGAGGATGCAGGGCTGAGAAACTGAAGGGTGCAAGGCGGGGGAACTGAAGTAAAGCTGAGGAGAGCAAGACCTGCATTTGGCACTGACTTCTAACTAGAGTATTGATAACATCCTGCCCTCGAGCAGGAGATGTGGAAAGAGATGCTCGGGGAGGAGTTTCTGGAACATAAAAATATGCCCAGTTTAGCCTGAGGGAAGGCCAGGTGAAGGATGGTGCGATGCTAAATAAGAGCTATGCTTTGAGAAGATGAATAAAAACAGAGTCTGCAGTGTCTAGAAGAATAATAACCTGCTGTGTACTCTCCTCAACAGAGTGCTACAACAAATACGCTTTCAGGCTCCTGATGTTCCTGTAGTCCCCATTTATTTGGAATCTTTCAATGATTACTCTCTTCCAAACCTTCTTTCTCATCAGTTCTGTTACAGATGCTGTTGGATATTTAGATAGCATCATAAATACAGCTAATGCTTAGCAAAACATTGCAAAGCTCATTCAGTATCTTTGTGCACAGCGATCTGGCCGGGGGCGGCGAATAGCGATTTATGAAGGGGAAGTCCTGCTTGACTAACCTGATAGCATTCTATAATGCAATAACTGAATGGCTAGATTGGGGGAAACCAGTGGATGTGGTCTACCTTGACCTTAGCAAGGCCTTTGACACTGTCTCCCATGAAATTTTAGTGAGCAAGCTGAGGAAGTGTGGGATGGAAGAGCAGACAGTGAGGTGGGTTAGGAACTGGTTGCAAGATAGAGTTGAGAGGGTGGTGATCAATGGTGCCAGGTCCAGCTGGAGAGCTGTGACTAGTGGTGTCCCCCAGGGATCGGTGCTGGGACCGGTCTTGTTCAACATCTTCATCAGTGACGTTGATGAGGGCACAGAGTGTCTGCTCAGCAAGTTTGCCGACGACACCAAGCTGGGAGGTTTGGCTGATACGACTGAGGGCTGTGCTGCCATCCAGAGAGACCTGGACAGACTGGAGGGCTGGGCACAGAGAAACCAGATGAAGTTCAACAAGGACAAGTGCAGAGTCCTGCATCTGGGGAGGAATAACAAATTCCACCAGTACAGGCTGGGAGGTGATCTACTGGAAAGCAGTCCTGTGGAGAGGGACCTGGGGGTCCTGGTGGACAACAGGTTAACCATGGCACAGCAATGTGCCCTGGTGGCCAAGAAGGCCAATGGGATCCTGGGGTGTATTAGGAGGAGTGTGTCCAGCAGATCGAGGGAAGTTCTTCTCCCCCTCTACTCTGCCCTGGTGAGGCCTCATCTTGAGTACTGTGTTCAGTTTTGGGCCCCCCAGTTTAAGAGGGACAAGGATCTACTGGAGAGGGTCCAGCGGAGGGCTACGAGGATGATTAGGGGACAGGAGGGCATGGCTTATGAGGAGAGGCTGAGGGACTTGGGGCTTTTTAGTCTGGAGAAGAGAAGACTTAGGGGAGATTTGATCAATGTTTATAAGTACCTGAAGGCTGGCCGGGAGGGGGGGGGGACAGGCTCTTTTCACTTGCTCCCTGTGATAGGACAAGGAGCAATGGGTGTAAGTTGCAGCAGAGGAGGTTCCGCCTCAACACAAGGGGGAACTTCTTTACTGTGAGGGTCACAGAGCACTGGAACAGACTCCCCAGGGAGGTCGTGGAGTCTCCTTCTCTGGGGACTTTCAAGGCCGCCTGGATGCGTTCCTCTGTGATCTGTGTTAGATAGTTTTGTCCTGCTCTGGCAGGGGGGTTGGACTCGATGATCTCTTTGGGTCCCTTCCAAACCCTAACATCCTATGATCCACCCCGGGGGGGGGTGCCAAATAGTGATCCACCCCGGGGGCGGTAAACAGAGTACAGTGTCATATATAGTATTTAAAACATACAGTATTGTATGTGGTGTTTGTAATTACAGAGTTTGTAAAATCACATTACAGACATAAGGGACTGTCTGATATCCCTAGAAAACCAGAGCTAACCGAAGCAGTGGATCTGAAGGACTAAGAAAACACATGTGCTTGGCAGAAATGAAACGGGGGAATCTATTCAAGCTCTTTTTCTTTCAGGCTCTCAAGAGCGACCTTCTAACGGATGTATTGTGGGCAGTCAGGGCTCAGAAAATGGAAGTTCCATTTCTGTGAAAAATAATTTAGACCCCATCTGTTTATATTTCACAGAAGCAGTGAGTGCAAGACGTATAAATGATTGAAGATTCTGCCACTTGCAAAGGGCAGCAGTGTGAATGAGACTGTCTGGTTTACTTCTGTTGGAAAGAGAGTTGCACGTTACAGCCCCGTGATTAAAACCGCTTCATCTGCTGCCAAAAAATTAATTGGAATTAACGCGCACGCTTACACACGCACTGCAGAGGTGGAGTTTCTGTATCAGCTTAGTGGAAGTCAGAGTCTTTATTTCAAAATGGAAGTGAGGTACTAAGGCCTTTGAACAGTTCAGAGCATCCAGTTTTCATTGTAGGAGGCTGAGGAATATTCTTTTCCTAGTTTGTCTCGTAGAGAACGGGAACGTGAAGAGAAGTGCCCTGTGATCAGCTGTTTGGGCACTGCGTGAGATCCACCAAAGCAGCTAGTGAAGGAGTAAGAATGTCTGTAGAACTGCTGTTCTGTAACTGGTGGTCAGCAGGAAGCAAGTCCATATGGCCCGTTTCTTAGCCATAATATCACAGTCACAGAACATTAGGGATTGGAAGGGACCTCAAAAGATCATCTAGTCCAGTCCTCCTGCCACAGCAGGATCACCTAGACCAAGTTGCACAGGAGCGTGCCCAGGTGGGTTTTAAACGTCTCCAGAGAAGGAGACTCCAAGATCCTCTGGGCAGCCCCTTCCAGGGCACTGTCACAGTCACCATGAGGCTCCTTCTCATCCTGATGTGGAACCTCCTCTGTTCCAGCTCTCACCCACTGCCCTTTGTCCCATCTTTAGATACCCCTGAGCAGAGCCTGGCTCCATCCTCCAGACTTGGTGCTGTTCGTAGTTCAAAGATCATGATAATATTTTAATGATAGTGTTTTAGAAGAGTTTACAGAGGAGCCATGTGTCTTGTTGAGAAAACAGATGCCATGTGTTGGTGTGTCCAGGAGCACCTCTTTCTGAGCTGTGGTTCCTGCAGCGCTGTATCATAAGGAACATGTTGACATGTTTCTTCATCCTTCTGCTGTTGACTTCAAGCTGGAATGTCTTGGAGTCCAGTAAAATGTGTCGCTCTACCCCAGGGCTGAGCTGCTTAAAGGGGAGACACTGAGATTCTCTAAAATTCCATCTTTTCATGGTACAGCTGCAAGTTTACTTCTGAAAGCTTGGAGTTGCTGGAGGGAGAAAGAAGTGTGTTTCTGATACTTGGGAAGACTGCCTGGTGCAAGGGACTCGAGTGCAGCCAGTTTGTCCTTTAGAGGAACATTGGAAAGGCTGCACGATGAAAGATGAGGCCAAGGTGCGGGGAGAAGTCATCTCTGTGAACCTGCCATTGCAGTGTATTAGTAAACTCTAGGGACAATCAACAGGTGGTCAATGTCTTGGCTCCCAGGACAAACGTTAGAAAAGCCAATCAGGAGAAGCAGGTGGTTTCCAGAGGGTTCACTTTGCCGTGTTTGCATGGAAGTACTGCTGACAGCAGCTATCGCGTGGCCGTCGTGAGAGCAGGTGTGTTCCCTCGTGGACCCAGGCCCCTTGTGGGTGGTAATGAAACCTCTCTGTAGATGGGGTTTTTCAAGGGTGCAATTCTTCATCGCAGGCACCGTTGTCAACATGCAGAAGGCCCCTTCCCTCTGTAAAGTAGTTGCAGATGGAGAGTGACGACAGAGTAGGGTTCAAAGCGCATCCTCCGCAGTGTCAGCAGGCCTTAATGATAACATAGTGCCCCTTTCCTTACAGAGTTTCATGTCTTATTCAATATAAATGGTAAAAACGTGGCATTTTAGGACCAATAATGTTTCTCTATTGATGCTGTCACAGCGCCCAGCTGCTGGAGGAAGAGCTGTGTGTCAGATCCCATTTTCAGTAGCGATTCATCAAGCAGTGGCAGTTCATGCAGGCAGGATCAGGACCGGAGTAAATAACTCGCAGCGCTGCACTGAGCAGTGTAGGGTTTTATTAATCTCCCACTCAATCGGGTGCTGCTCAAGGTGTCAGGTACCGCACAGGCTCATCCCGGTACGTGGCGGCGTCTGGCGGGATGTGCGACTGTCTTGACGGCGAAGAACTTGTCAAACAGGACGGCTGATGAGTTAGTGGATGAGCAGAACACAGCTGTGAATTCTTGTTCTTCCTACCATAGGAGTTTTACACTCCCCAGAAGTGCCATTGACGCAGCCTTTTCTCTTGATGTCAGTATTTTTAGTACACTAGACTTTTTAACTTTTTATAAAGGGTAGAAAACAATCTAGTACCCTGAAGTCAAAATTCAGCAGTAATTCAAATCTGATTGACACTCATAGCACCTAGCATTTGCATGCAGGCAGTAGATGTTCTGCCACGGAGGCAATCCCATGGAAGTCCCTGGGTGCCAAACAGTGACCCGGCCCTGGGTGCCAAACAGTGACCCGGCCATAAGGCAAGACCAGTGAAAACCTGGTGCATCACAGGCTTCTCTTTTGAAATGAAGCTGGTGATTAGGGTTGTGGGAGTTGGGCAGAGTTTGTCATGGGAAATGGGAAGGCTTCATAGTGTCTGACCTGGGGTACCTGGATGAATAGGCTAACACTCAGAAACTCTGTGACCTGGTTTTAAGTTTCCCTACAGTCTCTCTGCCTAAGGAGAGGAGGCTGTAGTTCTGCATGACAGTTAGATACTCTTACAAGTCCATAGATTGCTGTGTGGCTGTGTGGGTCTGGCTCTGGAATCTGTTTTAAAGATGCAGGTGAACCAGAAGAGAGTGCTTGTGTGTTGTGCTGTGTAACTCAAATTGCTGCTGCAGACCTTGCAATAGTAGACAGTGAAATGAAGATCGTGTACTTTGCTTTGTTGGAACTACTTGTTGAGTAGTTTACAAGCTACTGCCATCTTTTTCCTTCATGACGTTTCTAACGTAACTGATAATTACTGAAGAGATTTATTACTGAAGGCTCTGACCTTTTCATGAGGAGCTGGGAGCAATAGTGTAAAAAGTCCATCCAGAGACAAAAATTACTCCTTTTGAATTGCTAGCGACTCTCTTTTTCTGGCGTTCAGCAGTTTTATTTCAAAGAACAAAATAACACTTTGAAAATAATGAAATAGCCCTTGACTTCTGAAAAGGGTGTTGCATGAATCTTCATATTTGGCTTGCATGGGTTTGTGTGGATTATTAAAGTAATTTAAAATCACATTTAGATGTTTAAAACCAGCCTGGATGTGTTCTTGTGTGACTGGATCTAGGTGATGCTGCTGTGGCAGGGGGATTGGACCGGATGATCTTTGGAGGTCTCTTCCCATCCCTAATGACTGGGATTAGGGGATCCTGCTGTGGCAGGGGGGTTGGACTGGATGGTCTCTTGGGGTCTTCTGTGATTCTGTGAATGGGAAGAAATAGCAGGGTTTGCAAAGGCAGAGTGGAAATACTACTTTGGAACTACAGCTTCAGTGCAGCGTATGTCTTGTGTTCTTCTATTTGAGAAGGAAATAGTTGAGCTACTCAGTCCACTTTAAACCAACCCACATGGCTCTGTATGGGTAGGAGAACTTGGGACAACATTACAGGTAGGAAAGGACTCGGAGTGAATGGCCTTTCAGTTCCCTCTATTTGTGCCACATGTGTTAGCTTCATCGTTACTGCTTCAAAGGCATTAGGGCACTTCCTCCAAACCAACTCTGGGAGCACGAAGAGCTCGCACAAAGCCAGCCAGTGTAGCTCCCCATTAAAAATCAAACACCCATCAATATTAGATGAGTGAGAATTGACCATTCCCACTAGTCAGAGAATATAATAAAACTGATCTCTGGGGCAGAGGAGTTTCATGACTTATTAATCCACCAACTTAAAATAGACAGAACATGTTAACAGTGGAGTGACTTATATTGCAGTGTAGTGCCCCGTGCTCTGGGTTTTATCATGCTGTATGCTCAAAAAACTCTATCACTAAAGGTCATTTATTCCTGCAGAAATTGTGATTCGGAGCAGTATGAAGTCCTGGGCGCGTTAATTTCCACTGACATTTGCCTCTCCCCCTATGCTTCCACCCATCTGTGTTATGGGAGCCGAAGTTCATTAGACACAACAGCAGATGATCTTAAACACCTCTCGCTTTGAATTTAAATGGGGCCAGCCTAGTTATTTTGAAGTGGAAATGAATTCTAAATTAGTAGCCTTGTTTGTGAAAGTGAGTGTGGAGAGCAGTTAGATGTAATCACAGTATCATTCAAGTTGGAAAAGACCCCTGAGATCATCAAGTCCAACCACTCCACAAGTTCATCCCTAAACCCCATTGAACAACGCTACATCCAAGAGTCTCTTAACCCATCTAGGGATGGGTTGATCTTTCTGCAGAGATTAACATTCCCTGGTGCTGCTGTTTAGAGGGTTGGCAGTTGTTCTCAGTGGACTGTGGTGACAGTCAGTTCAAGGGAGACATCAAGGTTCTGGAGCAAGTGCAGAGCAGGGCAAAGAAGCTGGTGAAGGGCCTGCAGAATCAGTCTGAGGAGAGATTGGGAGAGTTGGAGCTTTTAGTTTGAGGAAGAGGATGCTAAAGGAAGATCTTATTGCTCTCTGTGATTATCTGAAAGGACACTGTTGGTGCTGGTCTCTTCTCACAGGGAATTATCGACAGAACCAGAGGGAAGGGCTTCAAGCTCCAACAGGATAGGTTTAGAATGGACATGAGGAGAAATTGCTTCATGGAAAGAATGGTCAGGGACTGGAATGGGCTGCGCAGGGTGGTGGTTGAGTCCCCATCCCTGGATGAGTTTAAAAGTCACTTAGATGTGGTGTTGGGGGATCTGGTTTAGGGGTGACCTTGTAGAGTAGGATGGATGGTTGGACTCGATGATCCCGGAGGTCTTTTCCAACCTGAATCGTTCTGTGACTGCTTCCTGACCCATACATGTTAACATTCTCAAAAGACTCTTAAACCTTTTTGGAAGAGGTGCTCTGTGCCTCACTGTTTTATCTGAACTGATGTTCTTTTGTTTTAGCTGAACTGATGCAGTTCCAGGTCAGTTTTGGTAAGGCACAACTCTCCAGGTTTAACTCTCTGAAGTACAATATAATAAAATTAGAGAAGTGTTTCATTTAAACCTTAAACCTTTCTGAAAGGCTTTAATTAGCAATCTAATGATCAATGCAGAGCAGAACGGAGCTGTGTTTGCTCATTAAATGAAATTAAATTAAATAACACACTTTGGTTTTGTGGAGCGTGCTCTCGTTGTGACAAGCGTGAGTCTGTTTCCAAGAGGTTTGATTAGCCTTTCGGCCCCTCCGCTTGATGTCTTTGTCCTTCCTCTGTGCAGGCTCCTGTCTGCCTCCTATCAGGATTACTGGGACTTGGAACTTATCTATAATTGTCTACCAATAGGGGTGACAGGGTGTCTCTGCTGCATTAACTTTATCGTTCCCTGTGAAACATGAGCACAGCACAAATCTGAACTTGTAAATGAGAGCCATGGCTTCGTCTTGGTCAGAGGAATGAAATTTGTAATTCAAATGAGTAAAGTTAATGAACTTAATGCTCGGGCTGGAGAAAGTGGTGTAATATGCCAATTTGATCTGCCTGTGGGTGCTTCCAAACCTTCCCATTAGGGTATTGATTGTGTCCATTTAGCAAAGTGAAGGGGACAGTGAACTCCCTGATGGTTTACACCTCACAGCAGTAGAGCCTAGACCCACAAACAAAGGAAACCTGTCACAAAAAGCCTTAAATGTCCTTTACAAACTGCTTTATTTGTGGTTTTTATTCCTATGCAGACTGTAGCACTCCCAAGTTCAAACAATGGTGCAGGGCCTTAGCATATAAACAAGGTCTCCCACCACATAAGTCACAGAATCGCATCACGTTAGGGATTGGGAGGGACCTCGAAAGATCATCTGGTCCAATCCCCCCACCACAGCACTATCGCCTAGATGCAGTCTTGTAGGAATGCCTCCAGAGGAGGAGACTCACAGAACATTAGGGATTGGAAGGAGACTGAAAGATCAAGCCCAGTAGCCCTTGGCAAGTGTTGTCTGCAACGCACTAGGTGGTTTTCGAAAGCGTTTGTGTGACAGCAAGTGCATGGGCACCTGCTCACACTCTCAAGCAAGTGTTCCTGCTTTGTGATGCTTGTGAGCAGTTGGGAGAGCGTGTGTGGTCAGGTACAGCCCTTGCACGTTGGTTGGTGGCTAGGCTGTGTGTGTGAACACGATGGGAACCTGCCCTTGGGTTTGTGACCTGTCAGCACAGTGTCTGCTGTGTGCTAAAGCTTAACGCTAAGCAGTGCGAGGGCAACAGCGAGGGCACCTTCGCCTGGGCTTGCAGGCTGAAAGCCAAGAGGCCGAGAGTAACTCGGGCATCTGGGACCAGTTAGAATCCGTCAGCTCCAGACTGTGAGTAGACGAGCACTTGGGATGGTAGGAAAAGCAACGCCACCGCATCCTCAGGGTGTCAATATGAGAAGGACCTTCTTCCTGGTGAGGATGACAGAGCCCTGGAAGGAGCTGCCCAGGGAGGGTGTGGAGATGTTTAAACCTGCCTGGACATGGTCCTGTGTGATGTGGTCTAGGTGGTCCTGCTGTGGCAGGGGGATTGGACTGGATGATCTTTGGAGGTCCCTTCCCATCCCTAATGACTTGGTCTAGGGGATCCTGCTGTGGCAGGGGGATTGGACTGGATGATCTTTGGAGGTCCCTTCCAATCCCACGTGTTCTTGTGGTTCTCTGACTTAGTTTCTCTGTTAAGGAAAATAACACTTAATCGAGGCGATAAGTCTGCCAAACCTCCTGTGAACTGAGCAAAGATGCCAGGTTGATGGGAGCAGGATATTTTGTGTGAAAATAGAGGCCTTAGCAAAGACCCCCAGACTGACTTCCTACGTTAAGTTTGAAAGACCTGGAAAGTATTTGAGCGGGTAGCCTGTGCACACTGCAGAGCTGGAGCAGCGCTGCTCTTGGATGTAGAACCAGCCTGTGTGCTATTGATTGGAGTAGGGTGGGACGCACGCGTGGCTCCTGCCCCTAATGGAAGCTGATTGTTCAGGGACGTACCCGCTAGGCGGGTCGATCCTTTAGCTGTTGTTTACTGGGGAGGACGATAGCAATTTTCCAGAGGGATGATTGGTGGGATGTCAAGGCTGTCACCCTTTTCTTCTCGTCCCTGACAGACAGCAGAGTGACAATTACAGTGATGGGACATTGTCTGCGTTGGCACAGACACCAGAGGATAACTGGCAAACAGAAGAGAGGCAGCAGCGCTTTTACAAAGATGTAATCAGCAGTTGTCAGGACTAGTTACGCAGCCCGTGTCTGACTAACAGGGCGAGGGTCTCCTGCCTCAGACACTGTCATGTTCTGCCCTGTGCATTACTCAGTCCTCGTAGGAATTAGCCCTGGGACAGTCACTGGCTGTTGCCAGGAGTCACTGGTGATCTAATTGGACTTCAGCTTCATGGGCCTCTATGTGGTTCTCTCTGAAGGCAGGAGTTTTGCTGTAGAGCTTCACAGCAGTGGTGCTGTGTACTCTCTTCACAGGGCAAAAAGTCTCCGAAGTGTATGTGCAGCTCCCTCAGACGTTCAGGGTTGGTGATTCTTCTGAATGCTGCCCTGGCTGTTACGTAGGCAGCAGACTGTCTGTATTTTCAGTGTGTGTCAGGTGTTCAACATGCTCTGAACTCGTAGACGAAGGTGAAGTCTAGGTCTTTCACACTACGTACGCGTACGATCTGTTGGAGAGCAGCGTAGGAGAAAGGGACCTGGAGGTCCTGCTGGACAGCAGGATGACCATGAGCCAGCAATGGGCCCTTGTGGCCAAGAAGGCAAATGGCATCCTGGGGAGTGGTTAGTAGATGGAGAGAGGTTCTCCTCCCCCTCTACTCTACCCTGCCGAGACCGCATCTGGAATTTTGTGTCCAGTTCTGGGCTCCTCAGTTCAAGGAGGACACAGAGCTGCTGGAGAGAGTCCAGAGCCACAGAGATGATGAAGTGGAGCATCTCCCTCATGAGGAAAGCCAGTGGGAGCTGGGTCTCTTGAGCTTGGAGGAGACTGAGGGGTGACCATATTAGTGTTGATAAATATGTGAAGAGTGGGTGTCAGGAGGATGGAGCCAGGCTCTGCATCTAATGATAGGACAAGGGGCAGTGGGTGTGAGCTGGAACAGAGGAGGTTCCACATCAATCTGAGAAGGACCTTCTTCCCAGTGAGGGTGACAGAGCCCTGGAAGGGGCTGCCCAGGGGGGTTGTGGAGTCTCCTCCTCTGGAGATGTTTAAAACTAGTTGTGTGTTACATTGTCAGCTCTTGCTGATTCTTGCTTCTGGAAGCTGAGATGAAAATAAGTCCATAGATAAAAATTACCCCCAAGGAATGACTTAAACATGGGTGCGTTAGATGTGCAGTGCAAAGCACCGCCTGGTTTACCTGCAGTTTGCTCTATCCTCTTCATTACAGCTCCCAGGAGCTCTAGATTGATCAGACCCTTCAGACTGGTGCTTCAGATGTACCTTCAGACTTCAGTTACTGTTTCAGCAGTGCACTTGCATTTATGTCCAACTTTCACCTGAAATATCCAACCTGCCGAGACTTTTCTCCAGTCGGTTTCCCAAGGTCTCCTGCAGCAAGAGCTCTGCCCTGCACAGCACTTATTAGCAAATGAGGAGACATGATGAAGGTGATGTTCTCAGGAACAATCACGTTCCTTACTACAGGCCTATCTATATCTTTGGTCCTGCTTATAATGGACTGAGGAAAAAGCCTAGTGCTGGTCAGCAGTTCAACACAGTGGTGCCTCTCCCGAGGCAAGTTTATGAATGTGCTGATGGAGGTTGTCTCTCAGACCTGCGCCTCAGCAGTAGAAAATGGTCCAGAGGCTCTTTGTGGTGAGGAACTGATAGCCTGAATGCTTTTCAGGCTTCGGGGTATGGTTGCAACAAACCCATTGCAGTAGTGCTTGGCTAGATTCCACACCAAGTGAGATTCTAAGTGCTGGTGCTCTCATACAATACACATCTACTCAGTCATGAGTGTTATATGGCATGAAAACCCCACAGATGTTCATTTTCCTCACTTCAGGTGCTTTTTCTCCTTTATTTTCCTTTAGCATCTCTTTTTCATGTGATAAAACTCGTGTTTAATACTTTAGTGTGGGAACTCAACCACCACCCTGAGCAGCCCATTCCAGGGCCTGACCACTCTCTCAGGGAAGAATTTCTTCTGATGTCCAATCCAAACCTCCCCTGTTGGAGCTTGAAGCCCTTCCCTCTGGCTGTGTCACTAATTCCCTGTGAGAAGAGACCGGCACCAACATCTCTACAGGGTCCTTTCAGAGAATCATGGAGAGCAATGAGGTCTCCCCTAAACCTCCTCTTCCTCAAGCTAAACACCCCAACTCTCTCCATCTCTCCTCAAAAGCTCTTTTGTTTTCCTGGTTCTTGGATACCTAGTGTTGCTCCCCACCAAGGCAAGACTGCATTGGTGAGCTGAGAGCAAACTCCGTGAGTAGAGGTCACGATTTGAGAACTCTATCACTTTGAAGTACAAGAAACATATCACAGCAAGTTGTGCTTTGCGAGGAGTTGCCTGCTGCAGCGGAGATATAACAACATGACACACGAAGCTGGCTGTCTCCCAGCTGAACGGCGTTAGAGAATTACATCAGACACTCAGCTTCTCCTTTTCTGTTCTTTCAGAAATTGCGTTTTCCTTCAGTGCCTCTTCTAGCTCCGCTCCGGTATTTTCAGCTGGGCGATGTGAGAAACTAGGGTATGGGCTGGTGATGTGAGAGACTCTGACACACCAACTTAGTGCTGCATTTAGAAGGAATGTCTTTAACACAAGAGCTGTGTTTTGGCTCAGGAGAAACGGCCCCTAGGCCTGCAGAAGCACACCGACGCGTGCGGTTGATAACGGGGGGCTCCGTTTGGCGTGCCTTACGAAAGCGCCAAATAAATGTGGTTATTAATTTCTTTCTCTAAGCCACCAGCAAATTGATTTTGCACTGTGCTCATTAAAAATAGATACCTTGCCTTTCAGAGGGCTGTCTGGGAAACCTAAGGCAGGGGCACTGCTCCTCTGGGACACCATCAACTGACCATTCCATCAGGCAGGGAAAGCGTGGTCATGGTGCTTGTCAGAGCTGGAGTATATTTACTTCCATCTCCCAGCAGATAAACATTTGCAAGGCAAATAATAAATTAGCCATTAATCAGAAGGGTGGCTGTGTTTGATGAACCCTGAATAGAGTGGAGATGTCAGGTAACGAGACAGAGTAAACTGACATTGTAGACTGAGCCATGTGCAAATGCCTGATAGAGTTTTGAAAGCTTTTGTGTGCTCTGCTTTCAAGAGACTTTCAAGGTTAAAGTAAAAAGAAGAGCAAAGATAGGAGGCAACCAGCAGTTACTGGTTTTGAGAATTACAGGCTATGCAGCCTCTCACCTCGGGCAGACCTGCGGCTCTGTTCCAGGGTTCTCCTGCAGAAGAGAGCCAATTGTACAGAAATGGCACAGGGTGCCCTGTCGTTACCACATGACTCAAGGTGTGTGTTTGTTCTGACCTCGTGCTCTCAGTTTATCTTCAGGTGGCAGTTTGGATTTCTGATGACAGTGTATCTTAAACCTCAAAAGACCATCTGGTCCAATCCCCCTGCCACAGCAGGATCACCTAGATCCAGTCCCACAGGAACATGGCCAGGTGGGTTTTTAATGTCTCGAGAAGGAGGCTCCACAACCCTCCCTGGGCAGCCCCTCCCACGGCTCTGTCACCCTCACTGGGAAGAAGTTATAGAATCATAGAATCTTTAGGGATTGCACCTCAGAAGATCATCTAGTCCAACCCCCCTGCCAGAGCAGGATCCCCTAGACCAAGAATCAGTCAGGATTAGAAGGGACCACAGGAGCTCGTTCTCTGGAAGGACCCTCCTCTGTTCCAGCTCTCACCCACTGCCCCTCGTCCTGTCACTAGCTGCCACTGAGCAGAGCCTGGCTCCATGCTCCTGACACCTCCCTTCACATGTTTATAAACATTGATGATTCGTGTTGGGTTTAGGAAGTAACGAGATACTTTCAGCTACTTGGTTTGTTTGAGTGTCCGCCGTTGCCCGAGGTCATGTTTATCTCCACAAGCCTTTCCCTTCGAGCTGTCCTGTGCATCAGCAGCTGTCCTCCTGCTGGAAATCCTGCTGCAGGTGAAAGCCTCTGCAGGAGAAAGCTTTTCCTCCTGTATCCCAGTTCTACTGCAGACAGATAATTGATGGTAAAGACATCTCTAAGCAAGAGAGGTTGCTAGCCTGCGCGTGCAGACTAAAAGCAGCTCTGAGGGTTTTGGAGATCAGAAGAGTGAAGGGAAGAAAAAGTCAATAACAATGGTTTCCCACCTGCTTTGTCTGGGATAGACACTGAAAGGCACCTTTTTGAAAGGTAACTATTGTTTAATAATCTACTTGCCTGGAGTTCTCTTGTCAGTTTTTGTAGGTCATAGCAGACTCTCTCTTTTTTTAATCTGTCTGCACACAGAAAAGAAAACCCCACGGAGAGAGAAAGTTAGATGAATTATCCTCAAATGTAGATGTTTTCCTGTATCTCTTGTGATCACAGCAAATCTCAGCAGTCATTTAGACAATAATAATGTACTGCTCCTAGGCAGCAAGGTGATTCCAAAATGAATGGTGAACCTTCAGATCCCAACACTCCGTGCGTTAGCCAGGCTCTTAGCTCAGCCTCAGAACGTGCAGCTGCTTTTTGAGAGGGTACTAGTGGGTGAAAGAAATGGGTACATGTCGTAGTAAAATGGTGGTCTTGGAGTCATTGGAGCATCAAATATTTCCCAGAGGAGAGAGGATGCTATGACTTGTTCTAGGTGATCCTGCTGTGGCAGGGGGATTAGACTAGATGATCTTTGGAGGTCACTTCCCATCCCTAATGCTTCTATAATTCTATCTTGGAGGTCTCTTCCAACTCAACATTTCACAGAATTGTAGAACATTAGGGATTGGAAGGGACTTCAAAAGATCTAGTCCAATCTGCCTGCCACAGCAGGATCACCTAGAAAATGTCGCACAAGAACGTGTTCAGGCAGGTTTTAAATATCTCCAGAGAAGGAGACTCCAGAACACCCCTGGGCAGCCCCTTCCAGAGCTCTGTCACCCTCACTAGGAAGAAGTTCCTTCTTCTCTGTCCCAGCTCACACCCACTGCCCCTTGTCCTATCGCTAGATGCCCCTGAGCAGAGCCTGGCTCCATCCTCCTGACACCCACTCTTCACATATTTATCAACATTAATGAGGTCACTCCTCAGCCTCCTCTCTTCTCCAAGCTCAAGAGACCCAGCTCCCTCAGCCTCTCCTCATAACTCTTTTTCAGGGTAGTGTAGGTAATAAAGACATCAGTTTGGCAGAAGTAGCCCCAGGATGTGCATGGAGAGCTAGCTGCTCATCAGATTAACTGTCAGGCAACGGGCCTAGTTAGGATAATTGCAGACAAATGGTCAGAAGGCTCATGGCTGGGATGTTTCAGGCGCTCTGGCAATATGTCTTGGGGAAGCATTTCAGTTCTGCCGTGTCCGGGTAGAGGTGAAATGCTGTCTACGGAGCCCACACGCTCAACAGAACAGTGAAGTGTATTCACACGTGGCTAATGTGCCCTGTCTCTGGGACTGACTGGGTTAGGTTTCTGCAAATGGCCTTTAGCTTTCCTGTTCTGTTCATTAGCTCAGTTAAGTGGAGTTTCACGTCAGAAGTTTGGATGTGTTCGGTCTTGTCCTTTAGCGAAGGATCTTGCCGTGTTTTGCAGTTCAGCAGTTTGTCAGTAAATGGAACAGCAAGGTTTTTAATATTGTGACAGAAGTAGTTTGCTGTGAATTCCAGCCAAGTAGGTTCAGCCTTAGCTTCACGTATCTGCAACACAGGTCTGCTGGAGGAACTGTTTTGCTTGGTGACCCAGGGATACCCGATGCTTTCCTGCTCTTGACCTGTTGACTGTATGGGTTTGATAGACAGCTCCCTGATGATCTGTGGTTCTGTAAAGGTGTCCCTGCCCAGTGCACGGGGAGCTGGATTTAGGTCAACTTTGAGGTCCTTTTGAACCGACACCATCCTATGATTCTATGATACATGGACCATCTTGGTTGTTCTCAGGCTTATTTACAAATGGGACGTAGACTGTGTGGTTAGAGACTTCCTTGCCCTAAAGGCAGCTAAGACTCTGGCTTTTTCTGTAAGGCAGTTATGCCTGCTGGCTTTCCCTGTGCCCTGAAGTGCACCGTGCTACAGCCCAAAGCCTGAGCCTCGCTAGCTGGCTCTGTCTCACCCTCTGTAAGCCAGAGTGGAGCTTCCTTTGCCTATAACTTGTATAGACTGTCCACATGTGGGGTGTTTTCCGCAGCTCCAATACTGTTGGTCTCCCTCACTGTGAGCTGTCTGTTCTGCACAGCAGCACAGGCTGCCAGAGCGACCAGAGGGGGGTTTCTAGGAGCAGCAGCCCCGACAGCTGCGGAGCAGCCGCGCGTGTGGGTCAGCCCGCGCTCCGAGTCGCAGCCGAGGTGGCCTGTGCTGAGGAGATAGAGCTGTTCTAACCACAGTTCATTTCTAATTAGATAAGGAGCACTGACAGGAGCAGTGAGTTAGTGGCTCCCCTCCAACGAGCGCTATTGACTGAGCATTAGGCTTTGCATGAGATGGTGATGCAGTCGATAAAAGCATCGGGCCTCGTCTGGAGCAACACCGCCGATTACGCTCTCATTTGCCGCCTGGAAGTGAGCCACAGAGGTTTCAGCCTTGTGTGTCGTGTTGATGAGATCTAGGGTGAACATTTAATCTTATGTTGACTAGCAAACTGCTTGTAACGAGGACGCAGCACCACAAAGGGGTGAATCTCTGGTGGCTTTCCAGCAGTGAAGCTTTGTTTTAGCTGCGAGCCTGTTCAAAGCTCCAGCTTGATAAGGATTGTTCGTTTCTGAGCGGTACCTGAAGGCCATCTGCTAGACGTTTGATGGATGGCCTTTTATTTAAGGTGTGTGCATGTGATGTTTACCTTGTGACTAAACCACAAGGTGCATTCTAGTTACTGCAGCAAAGCCTCAGGTGTTCAAAGTGCTCCATGTGGAAAGGGCCACCTAGGTCACCCACTCGCCTGTGTCATCACGGGTCCAGATGGCTACAGTTGTCTGCTGGTAGAACTAGTCCTCCTGCCTCCTCCTCTGCTTTGACAGATTTCTTGTTGGTAGCTCTTCACGGGTGCTGTCAGCTTTTTAGACTCCTTCATGCAGCTATTTAGTATGAAGAAATTCTTCCTTTTATTCGTCTAGAGTGTTGCTGAGCTTGTGCGTTACCGAGCCTTACACCAGGGCTGCAGGCTGACACAGTCTCTTGTCTCTTCTCACAAGCAATCGGTGATAGAACAAGAGGGAATGGGTTCAAGTCACAACAGGGGAGGTTTACACTTGACATTAGGCAGAATTTTTTCCCAGCAAGGCACTGGAATGGGCTTCCCAGGGAGGTGGCTGTGTGGCCATCCCCAGATGTGTTTAAGGATTGTTTGGATGAGGTGTTGAGGGATTTGTGAACTTGTAAGGGTAGGGTAGATGGTTGGACTTGATGATCCTGGGGGTCTTTCTCTAACCAGAGTGATTCTCTGGAGCAGAAATAGGTTCACTTAGGAGATAGAGGGTAGAAGAGTTTTAACTCGTAGCTTTTCATGCCTTCACTTCCTTATGTTTTCCTGTCCAGTGGTGATTTTGAATATTCAAGCTGAGTCATTAGAGAGGCAAAGAGTGTTACCTCACAGTATCACTTTTGGGATCAGAATATCCCTAAAAACTCTAAGTACTTAGAGAGACAGAGCAAAGGCAAGTCCCCAAACCAGCACTAACCCCAACTGTCATTTAAATGCTTCAGAAGAGGTCAGGTGTCATCTATTCAGGAACCTCAGTGGTTTCATTACCATCGACTGGTCTCCCCAAAGATGTCCTCCCACAGGATCTGGCGTGTCAGGAGGTGCTTCGTCCTGTATTGTCATTCCTGTTCGATGAGAATTAATTGACCTTCTACTCTTGCTCCATGGGAAAGTTGAGGAATCCGTGTGCAACCTATAGACCAGGATAAACCCTACAGCTTCATTAGTGCTGTGGGGATTTCCTCGGGCTTCTTTGTGGGTTCCAAACCTCTATGGATCTAGTTCCAGGGGCCACAGACCAGGATGAAATGAAGCCGCACAACTGCATCCCTGAAAGGTTAAAAATCATTTCAGATTACAGTTCCCCCTCCTCTCCTCAGGCTTCATAGCACCATGTGCAGAGCACAAAGAGCATAATGACTTGATTTCCAAGATGTTTAGGTTGTAAGTGTAGGAGATCCTATCAGAGGTGCAGAGCCTGAAAGGACACATCTTAACACCCAGAAACTGGAGAACAGAAACTTCAGAACTGCTCTGGAGACAGGGATGTAGGCAAAAGAATGGGTACGAGAAAGGGGACTGATTGGAAGCCATGTATGGTAATGTGGGGGTTTTAATGATCAGTCTGTGTGTCTGTTTGCATGAGCCAGTGTGAACTACAACCTGTCACCGTCTCTCCAGGGATGGGGCTTCTGGGAGAAAGTGTGTTTAATTATGCTGTTTACTGTAGAGGCTCATCTAAGTTGGGTTGGCATCACGTAGCCTGGTGGGTGGGTTGTGGGAGCCCGACTTCTGTTGGTAGCTGGCCCTGGTGTGAGGGAGGACCTGTGCGCAGCCGTACGCCCGAGGTGCCGCGGGCTCAGACAGGACTTCCGTGCTGCTGGTGAGGTTAATGCTCCTCCTCCCTTCCCTCTTGCAGGAGGCTGGTGTTTTCCTCCAAACAGAGTATCCCGAAGCTAGTGTGTGGGATGTTAAACTTATGCAGATGTATTCAGTCTCTTATAGCTGCTCAGTGTAATGATTTAATTAAATTAATTAAGCCGGAACACTACTCGAGCACTGAATAATTTATCAAAATAGATTGGAGAGAAGAATCAAAACACAGTATGTCTCCCCAGATTTTGTCTTGCATGTGGGAGACCTCATCCTGCTGTGATCACCCTCTGTTGAAACCTGGGCACTGTGCACAAGTCCTGACAGCAGCTGAGGTGTGCTGGGCTGAAGTCTCTGCTGGGTGCGTGTGGTGTGCTCCTGGAATTAGAGACAGGCTTCCAGGAGGAGGCTGCTGCCATGAATGCTGATATGAGTGTGTGAGAAGAGAGGTGGCTCCACACAGCCTGCCCAGGCTGAGCTGCTCAGGAGTAAGTGGCACGTAAAGTTGTATTTGGAAGTCTGCCTGTGGTCTGGGAGGAAGTAAGGGAGCCCTGCCCTGCAGTAGACTCCAGAAGATTAGTGAGGACCTGCCCCAGGGGAGGTTCAGACTGGATATTAGAATTTCTTCACTGAAAATGTTATCAGACATCAGACCAGGCTGCCCAGGGAGATGGTGGGGTCACCATCCTTGGAGGCATTTAAGACGTGTGTAGGTGTTGCACTGAGATGGCTGCTCAGTGTGCATCTCCAGGTAGATGGCATGGACTTGCTTTTAATCCTTGGACTGTGCCTTTACTTGTGGTAGGCAGACGACTGTAGTTCCACGGGGCTGCTTTCTGAAGCCTGCCCCAGTGAGTGGCATTAGAGCTGAACAACCCTGTGCTCCTGCAGCTAATTAGGACCCTGTTTGTTACCATCAGTGTGAAGAGTAATGACTCTGGAGGAAGCCATGCTGCTGGACAACACACCTGCACCTCCAGGGGCAGTGACAGTAATTGCGAAGCGTGTGCCGCTTTCTCCCCGCGCAGCTTACATCAGCCTGCCTTGCAAATCTGGAACCAGCAAGCAATTTCACTTGCTTTCACTGCCTTGCAGATGGGAAACTCTGAGGTTTTTAGTTTTAATTTCCTTAGAGGGATTAAAAACACCCGACAACAAGCAGCCATTAGTGTGCTCTCTAAAGCCTGCTCGCTGGAGACACGAGTTTATTCTTCTCCTGTGTCCACCTTCTAGGACGTCTTGTGGTGATGAGTTTGCACAAGTCACACCAGACAGTATCTTTGCTCGCATGTCCTTTGGGTTTTGTGTTGTGTTCCTTTGAAAAGCCTTCTCAGGAACTGCTGAACCACTGCGTTTCGCTCGCTAGCTCTGCACCAGGAGGGAAGCGTGAGCTGTGTCGTTGTCATTTCACAGCATCACAGGACGTGAGGGGTTGGGACCTCAAAAGACCATCTAGTCCAATCCCCCTGCCGCAGCAGGACAGTGAATGTGTTGTGGGATGCTGAGTGTGGAAGAAGTGCTGTCAGTGATGCTCATAAGGTTGAGTGTAGTAGATGATCATAAAATCTACCTTTGTGCGGTGTCTCTACCAGGTTTCTCTTCATCCTTCCAGGGACCCTGCTCTAATAAAGAGGTTTATGTAATGATTTGTTCACTAGGCACCATCCCAAGTTCCTCCAATGCGTTAGGAGCAGAGTTGAGAACACGTGAACTGTTCCAAACCTGTCTGAGACTCAGATCAACTAATGACTGCTCCTACCCCTTTGTGATGTTGCTTTGTACCGAAGGCCTCAGCCTGAGAGCGCACCTGGAGGTCTCCGTTCCGCGGTCGGTGGTTGTTCTGAAGTGAGCTGGCAGATGGAGTGCTTTGGTATTTACAATGTTAATAGTGTTTCCTTTAATTAACAATGAAGTGCACAGTTCAGATAGCAAAGCCTCTGGCAGGGCAATCGCTTTGTGTGCTAATGAATGCACAAATGACTGAACTGGAGCTGTTGTAGCTGCAACGGCTTACGTTTTACTGGGAAGAGCAAAAGCCAACTGAAGATCATCCAAACCCTGCCCAACTTTTATTTGCCCCTCAAGATCAAATATGGGATTAATATTACGTAGGCTAGAGCCACTGGTAATGGAAACAGACCAGCCCTGACCATCAGCACGTGATCTAATCTTGCTTTTATATAAAAAGGTCTGTCAGAATTCCAACCAGAGTGATTCTGTAAAAGACCCCTGGGGTCATAGAGTCCAATTATTCATGAAAAAGCTGGGGCTCTTTAGTTGGAAGAAGAGGAGACCTCATCACTCTCTACACCTGCCTGAAAGGATGATGTGGAGAGGTTGGTGCTGGTCTCTTCTCACAATCAATCAGCCATAGAACAGGAAGGAATGGCTTCAAGCTACAACAGGGGAGGAGAACAGGAAGGAATGGCTTCAAGCTACAACAGGGGAGGAGAACAGGAAGGAATGGCTTCAAGCTACAACAGGGGAGGTTTACACTGGATATTAGGAAGAATTTCTTTCCCAGCAAGGGTGGTCAGGCACGGCAATGGGCTTCCCAGGGAGGTGGCCGAGTTGCCATCCCTGGCTGTGTTTAAAGATGGCTTGGATGAGGTGTTGAGAGATGTGTGACCTTGCAGGGTAGGGGAGATGATGGGATTTGATGATCCCAGGGGTCGTTTCCAAGCAGAGTGGTTCTGTGCCTCTGTGTCAGGTGCGCTGCATCTTGTGGACACAGTTGTTTCAGGTCTAAAGAGTCTGCATGGGTGGGGAGTGAAAGGTGAGGCTGAAGGCTCCTCGTTGGCTTTGCCATGGGTGCTCAGCCCTTGCCTGTGTAATGGTTTTTCTCAATGAGGGGCTGCTGCTCTTCCCCAAAAATGTTCTACAGGAGGTTTGAGGAGGGTCCAGGAGAAGGATGTCAGGTGCCTGGGTGGCAGAAAGGCAGTGAATGAAAGGGAAGGAGCTCAAGCAGGGAGGTGGATTAAAGCCAGGTCTCAGGAGCCATGGACAGCAAAGGGCTGAGAGATAAAGCTTTGCCCTACTGCTAGATGTCCAGTTAACTGTAACTGAGGCAGTCCTTGACCTGTGGCTGCAGGGCAAAGCTACAAAAGACCACCTGCTTTTAAAGACTCCTTTGCTAGGAGACAGTGTCTGGAACCTCTGTTTGCATCGAGATCAGCCCATGTAAGATAAAAGATGTGTGAAGGTGCTCTAAGCTCTTGCCTCTCACGACAGCATAGAAAATGCTTCGGGTGCTTCCAGAGAGGCAGGATAAATGCAAAAGTTTAGTCCTTTCACAGGGATGCACTTTTAGGATAAAGTGGAATGAAGTGCCCTGGAAACGGGAGGGATGTGTCATCCTACAGCTCGGAAAGGTGCTTTATGTTTCATTTGCAGGAGGTGAGGTTGGCAGCTAAGGAGCGTGACTGCTCAGCCATACAATGCTTCCCTTAAAGAGCTCTGGTTTGTAGCTTATTCAACCAGAAACTTCCCAAGACAAGGATAATCATTCTGAAAGCCAAGTACACAAAACCTGACCTACTAGCCTCTTTTTCTTTCTTCCCTCCAAGCTTTTATCTCCTGAGTCATTGAGGGGTGGGGGAGAACAATTCTATCTGCTTCTCAGACAGACCGTCATCATTTCCACTCAGAGAGCAGCAGGTACACAGGGCTTCATTTGCTGTAGCCTGTAAGGGACACAAATCTGAATAGAAAAGAGCTAGTCCTGTGGCCAGAGACATGCTGCGGGCTTTGACCTGCCTCAGACCCATTGGAGGCCATCATGGGAAAGGGAAAGAGAGAAGACAACTACACCAAGAGACAGTGGGTGTGAGCTGGAACACAGGAGGTTCCGCATCAGTAGGAGAAGGAACTTCTTCCCAGTGAGGGTGACAGAGCCCTGGAACAGGCTGCCCAGGGGGGTTGTGGAGTCTCCTTCTCTGGAGATGTTTGAAACCCACCTGGGCATGTTCCTGTGAGACTTGGTCTAGGTGATCCTGCTGTGATGGGGGATTGGACTGGATGATCTTTCGAGGTCCCTTCCAATCCCTAATGTTCTGTGATTCAGTGATACTTGTCCATAAAGCTAAATGGTACCTTTCAGCACTGTGCATGGCAGTTGTTCCTTTGGTTCTGGAGTGTGCACTCGCCACAGGTGCCACCTTCATTAATTCCTGTGTGGCCAGAACTGTAGTCAGCAGCACTTGGAGAGAAAGAAGAGTGGTTCCACAAAAGGAAAGCCTCTGAAATGCAGCTTCACACAGTAAATTCATTTGCTGTGCTGATTTCTGGATAAGAAATAGAGCTGTAAGATAGCTTCACACCTCTCAAGAACTTTCTTGTGGGTGAAAAGTCATATTATTTGCTACTTTCCTTACACGGGTGTAGAGCAAACACAACCTAGTGCACAGTGGTTCCTTCTGCACGCCTTGACCTTGACTTGTACGTGACCGCGTTTCGGTCCTGGCTCTGGGCTGCGCAGGAAATGGCTAATTGTCTCCTTGGTTCATGATGTGGCTAAATGTCCACTAGGGATTAGGGCAAGATTACAAATCTCTTAACTCATGACCTCAGATAGACATGAATGTTGGCCTCCAGAGATGAGAGGCTAATAGACTGCTGCTGTCTGACTTTAAAAGACGCTTAGACGTAGTGCTGGGGGGTCTGGTTTAGGGGTGAACTTGGCGACTAGGGTTGATGGTTGGGCTCGATGGTCCCGGGGGTCTTTTCCAACCTGAGTGATTCTATTCTATGATCTCGCCTCTCTTGTCCTCAGTAAAATTGGGGGTTATCAGAGCTTTGTGTTTTCTAATATTAGATGGGTTTGAACACAGAGTAACTGTGGGGAGGCAAACTAAGACATTGTGGATCAAAAAAGCTGAAGGAAGGAGAGCTGGGTGAAGCTCTCTTGTGGAAAACTGACCTTTGCACGTTGCTGACAGCCCCATGTACTCAGATGCATCTCAAGGGATGCAGGCAATAACTGACTCCTTTGGCAGTCAAACAAGGAAACTCCTGAAGAGCCCCAAAGTTCTCACAGACTGGATTTATTACTAAGCGAAAGGAAACATGTTTTTACGACTCCTTGTTCCCGATAGCAGGAGTTGCAGGGAGTTTCTTTCCGTGTGATGTCAATACAAGTGACATTTGCTAAACAGAGTCAAAGCCATAAAGCATTTCCTTTCTTCAAAGATCAGGTATTTTGACAGATGCAATAAATTCAGCGACATTAGTGATGTTTCTGGCCCGAGATATATGTGGAAACAAATTTAGTAGCCTGCATTGAATACTAAATTCAATCAAAAACATACAGTGGAGAGAATGATCCATGTTGTTTTCCAGCAAATTTATTCTGTTTCCCTTTTTTATGGAGTGATCTTAAAGTATTTTAGGTTGGACAATCACAGCAGAACTGATGGCTGCACTAATTTTGAAGATGCTTTTTCATTTTAAAATGTTTGGTGAGTTGAACTAGGACAGTTGGATTGGAGACCATAAAGCAGTTTGTACAGAAGAAGGTGACAGAGCACTAGGAGGGGCTGCCCAGTCAGGGTTGTGGGGTCTCTAGAGACATTTAAAACCCACCTGGGGTGTGTTCCTGTGTGTCTGGATCTAGGGGTTCCTGCTGTGGCAGGGGGATTGGAGTGGATGGTCTTCTGAGGTCCCTTCCAATCCCCAATGTTCTGTGATCTAGGGGGTCCTGCTCTGGCAGGGGGATTGGACTGGAGGGTCTTTCAAGGTCCCTTCCAATCCCCAGTGCTCTGTGGTTCTGTGTCTCACTGCATGAAGTGGACCAAAGTGTGTCCGTGCAGCGTGTTAGCTGTGGTACAGAGGCTCCACATGGGACCCTCACTGTATCTGCACATCAGTGTGTGTCCTGCCCTGGAAAGGGAGACCTACAGAGACTGATTGTTGGAATGAGCCTGATCTGATCCCAGGTGCGATCCCACTGCGCCATGGGGGGGGTCTTGCTCCTTGTCTGGCATGAGGTAGGGCTGTGACTTAGACCCAAGCAATGGGCAGGCCTCTCATGTTTGCATTCGGAGTGGCTGTCGTGGCAAAGACCACTGTGACTAGTGGAGGAGCTCTGAGGTGGCTGCTAAAGCTCTTTCTGTGGGCTTGCACGAGCTCTTTTGCAGTTCCACAATGCTCCTACTCTTGCAAGTCACTTTTTAAAAATAAGCATAATTAGCTATTTGAACCTTACTTTAGGATTTGGGAATTTATTGTCTCTCCTACAGCAGCACAGATGACAACTTCATTAAGTATGAAGAGATCATCTTGGAACGTTCAAAACACAAGTATGTTTCTAGGGTCTTTAGGACCTTTGCCAAACCAAAGCACTTCATCAGCTCTGATTCCAGCAGAAATCAACATCACTGATGTTTTATGTGTAACGTGCAGGGGTTTGGATCATTTTAAAATAGATTTTGATTTTATTAAAAAGTGAATTGAGGTAGTGATTTGTTTTCCTGTCAGAGACTGAAAACTGCCCAAATGGGTGGTAAATTCCTCACGAGGTGACCTTGTCTCTTTACCCAGAGCTGGAACTGAGGAGGTTCCACATCAACATGACAAAGAATTTCTTCTCTGTGAGGGTGACAGAGCCCTGGAAGGGGCTGCCCAGGGGAGTTGTGGTCTCTCCTCGTCTGCAGAGGTTTCAAACCTGCCTGGAACCGTTCCTGTGCGACTGGATCAGGGTGATCCTGCTGTGGTGGGGGGACTGGACTAGATCTTTCAAGGTCCCTTCCAATCCCTACTGGTCTGTGACAGCTGTGTGTTCCTTTGAAGCTAGCAATTTTCCAAGTCCCATGTGGGTTGCACTAACATTTTCTTAATGAAGGAAGGAAATGAATCATGTCTTTGTAAAAATGAGACGAGCCACTAGTTGTGCTAACAAGTCCATTTGTTAATTCCTGGTTTGACAGCAAACTGCGTGAAGATCATGAAAAAAAATGGGTGCAGATAGAGGGGTGTCAGGCCTTGACAGGAAAGCATTTACCAACCTTATTGTCTATTTTTTTTTGAGATCCCTTCCATTCCCTAATGCTCTCCAATACCTGTTGGCAGAGTTTCACTTCTCTGTGATGTTCCTGAAAAGCTGTGTTTTGCCAGCACCTCTAGTTTGTCTCTGCCATGATCATACATAAATCTCACTGCCCCTGAGAGAGTAACTGTTGAGGGAGCATTGAGATGGCCACTGGAGCTTCAGCACACATCTGTATTTGAACGTGGGTGATACCGCTCTGTACCTCAGACAGCCCTTCACAGCACCAGAAGCGTAGAGGAGGGTGTTTGCAGGTCATCAGGCAGACTCCTTAAGATATCCTTCAATGATATTAAGATGCTATTAATGCCATTATCCTTTAAAGATACTAAGACATCCTTTAATGATAGTAATGGGTAAGATGAACTAAAATATTTGTGAGTCAGGCACAAAATCTACTTGCCCACCTTTCATTACGCCGATGAAATAGTAACAGGATTTCACTTGCCTGTCAAGAAGTTGTCTCTCTAGGATGATTTGGCAAAGAGACATTTTGCAGCACAATTTAGCACACAGGTTATTGTCTGGATTTTCTGTCTGAGTGAGAAGCTCTTTCCAGCTGAGACTGTAGGTGGGAATATCTGGTGGTTGGACAGATGAGCTGCAGTTGCTGTGTGCTGTCTAGGAGACAGATGATCAGGAAAGACATTGCAGACTGTTTAACTGCACAATACGAATGCTGGGAGCGTGTTGTGCTCTGGCCTCCTCTCCCCTCACCCGAAGCTCATTAAGCCAGGATCCCACTCTCCTGGACAGGCTGGGTGTTGTCCTGACGAGTCAGGGGCAGCCCACCGCTTGGCAGACCCGGTGGGTGATAAATGTCCAAAGCCCTCCAAGATGACTACACATTTTTCATCATTAATCCGCCCCATTGTGAGCTGGTCACTCACATTGATTCCAACTAGAGGGCATCATCTGCCGTTAAGAGGGTGATGACTCGCTAAAAATGAAGGCCTGAACTAATCAAATACAGTTAGAGCTTTGCTGGCAGCTCCCTCGGTTGCTCTGGGGCACCGTGGAAGGCTGCAGACGTGTGGGCAGATCCCTCCAGGCACTGCCTGTCTCTGTGTAGGAATGTGGTGGTTTCCTTGGACAGAAGTGTTGTGTCACTACAGCTATTACTGAGTCAGGTGCTGCTATGAGAAGTTCCTGGGTCTCTTTTTATGGCTTTTATTTTCCTCATCGTTTTACAATCGGTAAAACCCAAGAAAGGGGGGTGAATTTGGAGCCGTAACCTAACACCCTGTCAGGTCAAGATCAGACTGAGTGATGGGTGCTGCAGAGATAAGGATTCCCCCTGCAGAGCTCTCTGCCTGTTGGGGTGTCCTGCCTGCCTTTTTGTTTAGCTACTTAATCTATTTATCCAGAGGCTCAATTGCTTTTGTTTAAGAGTAACACATGTGCCCTGCTTGATGCCCTGCTCGGTGTTTGCCTTTGAACAGTCATAATTTGTTTGTGTGGAATAAACCCAGCTGAGAAGTAAAGGCTGAAGATCTGTGTAAATCACAGCCTCCGGTGAAATTACAGACTTGACACAAACCACAGAAATTACAGGGTTGCTCTGTTTCTGAACAATTAGTCCCTATTGTGAAGCAGTGGGGTTTTCCCCCACCGGCTGGTTTTTCCCCTTCACCCCCGCGAGCGTGTCCCTCTCGTAAAAGTTCCCATCACTAGACGTTCCCCTCGGAGGGCTTTAGCGCTGCTGGGAGAGAAGCCCTTTGCAAGAATCCATCTATCGCTGGCAAATCTCTGCTGCTTGGGGCACCCCCTGCCCCTCCCGGGATTGTGTCCTGGGGCGCTCCTACCGAGAGCTCACCCTGGAGGAAGTAACGCTGCTGGATCGGCAGCTCGTAAAGCCCTC
This sequence comes from Rhinopomastus cyanomelas, assembly GCA_013400115.1. Taxonomy (NCBI): domain Eukaryota; kingdom Metazoa; phylum Chordata; class Aves; order Bucerotiformes; family Rhinopomastidae; genus Rhinopomastus; species Rhinopomastus cyanomelas. Next base: position 229,166 of record VXBP01000230.1, on the reverse strand, counting down.
GGTGCCAGATGCTTTGTCCTGCCTGGTCCGCGGTGCCTAAACGCTGCAGGCGGTCGGCTTTGTAAACGCACCGGGCGCTGTTCTGCTCGGTTCGCATCCCGAGATGCGCAAAGGATGCGCGCTGGCACCCTGCTAGAACGTGAAGCTGCTGCTCTGTTGGGGCGCCGCTCTGGTCCTCCTGGAAGCGAGTTCGACTTCCAGGTCCTGTTTGCTTAGAAAGCTGTTTGCACGGCAGGAGTAGCCACTTTGTGTCGGGAGGAATCGCTGCGGGTGCCAGTCGTGGCTACTCAGTCGCTGCGGGTGCCAGTCGTGGCTACTCAGTCGCTGCGGGTGCCAGTCGTGGCTACTCACCTCGCCATAATACACTGATGCAGTGGAGGACAGTCGCTGCCGCAGACTTTGTCAGGCTCAAACAGTGTCGCTGGAAGCCAGCTAATTGAGGAGCCCCGAATGGGCTTTGTGAGGACTAGATCTGCATGCTGGGGAGGAGCTGGGCAAGGGATTTGCTTCACAAATGCCCTACTGCTCCGAAGGAAAACATGAATATAGATGGTGGTGATCTTGAGGTCCCTTCCAGTCCCTAATGTTCTGTGACTTGTGTAAGGACAAGATGGGCTTAGAGAACCAGCTTCCATTGAACTAACCTAGGCTGTGGACTTTCCCTGCTAACCCACACCAGATGGTCTTTTGAGGTCCCTTCCAGTCCCTAATGTTCTGTGGCTCTGTGATAAACTACATAAAAGCTTTTCCTGTGTACAGGGAGTGTTTTCCTCTCCAGAGCAAAGACTACTGATGTTCTGTACTCTTCAGTTCCTTAAACCATTCACTGAAGTTTTGGGTCTTGTTCCTATTGTTCCAGCGTTGTAGATGGTTGAGCACTTTTTACTGTAGTTTATGACATCTTGGTAATTTAATTTAGACAGTGTGTATTTGTTGTCTGTTCAGCATCCCTGGGAAAGTGAGCTATTTTGATTTCTCCTACACACAATAAAATGAATGAAGTATTACTTTGCTCACATGTTGGGAGGCCAAGGAAAGACTTTACAAATAATATGAAGAAGTAGTCAGCCAACTGTGAAATTACTGATCATCTGGATTTTCCCTCCAGTTCTGACTGCACAGAGTGAGCTGGGATAAATGCATTTCCTGCAGCGTGCAGCGCTTCTGCCTCCTAGTCGTTCATAGCAATTTGCTTCTGTTGATTGCATGTCCATCTCACTAGAGGAGAAGTGCTGCACTGGGTGTACTTGCAGTGAACCTTCAGCAGAGGTAACGTGCGGTGCAGGAGAAGGCAAAAGCCTTATTCATGTGTATTTGTCCTTAAGACAAGCACCCAGATGAGAGGTTTCCCTTCTCAAAAGGGAGCTAGCCTTTCCCTTATCATGTTTTAATACACATAGACACGGCAAAGGATGGGAGGTGTGGCAGTCTTTTCACACTCACAGTAGTGTGTAATGAAATGAAACGATCTCTTCTGGAGTGTTCAGGAGTGCACTGCATGTGTTAAGCCTTCACTTCAGTCCTTCCAGATCAGCCACTGAACTGGGTCACCCAGCAGTCTGCTCTCCCGCCGGCCCATGGGATAAGCAGAGCTCAGCCTTCCTTAAAGGACTCGGGCTTGGGGAAGTTACACATTAGGGAGCCTCAAGGCTGCTCTGTCATCATTCTTGGGGCAGTTTTTGGCTGCACTGCACACGCAAGGGCGATTGACTGCGTAGATGATGAAAGGGAAGTCGACCAAAATATCCGTGACCCTGCGCTAACAAATACTTGAAGGCTAATTTTAGAGGGAGAGCGGCGTGCTTGTGATAACATGTGCTGCGGTCTCAATCCAGCGTGGCCCTCAGGAAAAGAACCACAAAGCTCTTTCCCTAAGAGGGGGTTAGGATCCTGTGGGCTGGAAGCTCCACTGTTTGTACACAGAGGCTGCACTGTTTCCTGCTGCTTCAAAAGCCCCTGTAGCTGAAGACTAAAAGAGCATAATGTGGAGCTTGGTTGGGTTTTTGATGGCTTCTCTGCTGGGTTATGTTGGCAGTCCAGGGCAGAGCTTCACGGGGTTTCACTGGCAAACTGAGGAAGCCAGGAAACTGCTGCCTGGGTGATGGGAGGACGTTGCTGGGAGAAGGTGTAATGGGAACTTCTAGAAGCTGGCACTGCGGGCAGAGAAAGTTTGTGGGTGTTTTGACTGTGGCTGTGGAGAATGAAGGTCATTATGCACTTGGAACTTGGGG